>JAZDUH010000536.1:8427500-8790000 GCA_036419115.1 Scarus forsteni | reverse complement strand
GAGGACAGAAATGAGCTCCAATCTGTCCTCCTCTTGCTCTCTCTCTGTCCTCCTGCTCCTCCTCTCCTGTCCTCCTCTCCCCTCTCCTCTGTCCTCTCCTTGCTCCTCATGCTCCTCCTGTCCTCCTCCTGCTCCTCCTTCTCCTCTTAACTTCTCCCTCTCTGGTTGCTCTCTTCGAGGTTCTCCATTGTTCACCAAACACAGAGGAGGAGGCTCAAGGCCCTGATATGCTGCAGTCCTGATTGCTAACTGCTCACCAGACCTGAATTTGTCGACTTCTGAACACTTGTGTGTTGTAGGTTGATACCACTGAGATGTTACATGAGAAGTGTGTGCAACAACAGAACATTGTGTGTAGTGTTCAGACAACAAGGTGATGTGCAATTGACGTCAGAGTGTAAAGAAGGAAGTCAGAGTCTAAGGGAGTCATAAGGGAGTTTGAAGTTGTGACAATTCGGGTTGAGGTAGGTGAAGATAAGGTTGTGCAAATTGTGCCAAAGTTTAGATTTGTGTGTGTTAACAATCGTGAAAAACTGTAAAGTGATTAAATTTATCAATACTACAGCACATTTCCTAAAAACTTTCAGAAATACATTCAGTCAGACTGAGTGGGACATTGATAGACCTGAGCTCAGTGTCTGTTATAATGCACAAATCTATTTCATATGTGTGAGACTTTAGAGAACATAAAAACATTTTTGTGTTTTGTTCTGCCTCCAGTAGGGCCATCTCAAAAATTAAAGCCGACCAGCCTACTGGAATTATTCCATTATAACATACACCCCAAGTTCATGTTTTTTAATCAGGAAAAACACTGTACTTGAACACAACACCCAAACTTTGCCCAAACCTTACTCTCTTAGTAACTAAAAAATGACCTCTATTCAAAATCTAAATCAATGAAATTTCAGTATTTTCAAAACAAATACACAATTATCTCGCAAATGGATGTGGGAACACCTTTTGCTTCAGGCATGTGCAGTTACTCCATTTCTGCCTGAGCATGCTCACTCATAGTGTACCGACCAATCATAGAGCAGCTATCAACATGCTGGTGTCTTCAACCAATCACAGCACAGCTATTTTATGTTCCTTGTTTACAAAATGACAGTGTCCTGTGGTTGCTGATGAGTGGGAACACTTGAGAAGTAAACTATGATAACACAAAGGAAAACTAGTTTGTCAGTTTAAACAGAATTATGCACGTTTGGTGGCAATGTTTCATGGAGAATGTTTCAGTTTGTATCAGATTTAATGTAACTGATGTTGCTGTGACAAAATAATTAGTATTTTCTTTGTACTCACGTGAAAACACACATCTGAAAATCAGACCTTGTTTAACAGGGGAAAAAATGTGTGTTATAAACAAGACATTACAGTATCCTCTACATTGTTCAGTGAATCACTCTCACTCTAATTTTCTTCGCAGAGAAGTAATTCTATTTTTAACAAAATACTTCACTGCCTTCCAGTCTCGGCTCTTCAGGGCTTGAGGTTCTGCAGTGATGCAGCGCTGACAGTCCTCCTTCCCTGGGACTTGGTTCATCACAATGATTCTCTTTCAATGTCTTTGAACTGCAGCACGTTCTTCCTGTGTCCAGTTTCTTTAAACAACAGTTTGTTTACCTAAATGGGCATACAAAAGGACAAGTTACAGAGTTTTAAGAACTTTAAATTGTAACAAGAACTGAAGGACTATCAGATTGATTCCACTGGCCATCCAATAAGGAACAGACTTGTTGAGACCATAAGACTCTCTTACAGTCAGGAAAAATACACAGTTTTACCAATCATTGACTGCATACCTCTTTTACACACAACACCCTAGGTGTCATAGAACTAAAGACTATTAAAGACCAGGAGTCTTTAAAAGTTAGCTTATCCATGGCTTAGTCTAGCCCAGAGTTCAATTATCTACCCTAATACTGGCTGTGCTAATAAATGTTCACAAATGCAAAGTATTATTCATACACATGCAAACAGTATAAAAAATAAATAAAAAACTTTCAGTTTCTGTTGTCCTCCTACCTGGGTTACAACACAACAAATTCTTGTTGTTTTTCTAGAATTTCTGATATGCCCCTTAATTAAACTGATGTACTGTTACTACAAAAGTCACTGAATTAACTCATGAAATAATTCACTAAATAGACAAAACATCTTAAAAGGAACCAAGTTAATCCCATGTCAGTGTCTACCTACTGGGTGTGCAGTCTTTCCACTGCCACACACAAAAAACACTTTACTCAACACTTTTGTGCCCTGAAAAACTTTACCTGGTCTCCAAGACATACGTTACAGTCGCATTCACAGAGCTGCAGGCACCTATGTAGAGTCTTTTACAGATTTAATGATGGAGTTGTTTGACAGATCTTATTATAAGGCTGTTTTTCTATGAGGGGACTTTAACACTGCTCTAGAGTATCCTTGTGATTTGAGGTCATTGGTGAATTCATGAACTTAATGCTAAGTATGAGTCTTTTTTCCAGTAATTACATAACCCAAAATAATCCAATCAGAGAGTGAAGCTGTTAAATACAAACAGAAATACAGTACAGTACAATACAGAAGGGGCAGTGGAGCGTGGGATCCTGATGGCAGATGTGAGTGATTATCTGCCTCTCTTTTCTGTTCATAAAAATCATGACTGTATTGATATAGGAATCAGAGAGATATTCAAAAGAAACAGGTAACCAGCTGCAGTGATGGCATTAAATGAGGACATAAAAAACAGAATTGTAATGAAGTGAATGTAAGTGATGTTAAAAAGGCATATGAAAAATTTTTGGAAATACTTTTTGCCAAGAATGTGATGACAAGTCACGGATGATTAAAGGTTTGAAAAATGCCTAAAAAAAGATTTATTTATATAGATGCTTTTCAAGAATAAGAACGATAGGTATAAGAAATATAAAAACAGTTATAAAAAGCTATAGTTATATAAAAAGTTAGTATGGATGATAATAAAATAAAGTATTAGCAATATGGGGAATAATAAATAGTATGATAAAAAAGATACAGTTAAGACCCAAACTTTTTTGTAAAAGATAATAAAGACATGAAAAAGTCATTATAGTAAATTAACTGAATTATTTGTAGAAGTGGGTCCTACTATTGCAAAAAAAATATATAATCCCAAATCAATGGAAAAATGAGGCTGAGGGCAACTCAGAGGTTATGTTAACAATATTTTTCTTGGTAACGTATAGAAAGAAAAATACTGTATTATGTAAAAAGATGTGCAAGTATAGGATCAACTGATTGTAAGGGCATTGATAAAATACTCAAAGAGTATGATAGAATTTTCTTTAACCACTTCTGTATAAATGTAATCAGTCTTTTTCAACAGGAGTAATTCCTGACATGAAACTGCTAAGGTGATTCCACTTCATAAGAGTGGAGATAATCATTTTTTCTCCAACTACAGACCATTTTTTTTGATTCAACAATTTTCATAAATATTAAAAAAAACTTTTTTGCCAGGTAAGATGCATTTCCTGGAAAATACATTACTTTAGGTTGCAGTCAGTGTGATTTAGGACAAATCATTCTACATTTATTGTACTAATGGATTTGACTGAAGAAATGTCCATAGAAATTATATAGAAACATCACATTAAGCATCTTTGTTGACCCAAAAAACATCTGACACCATACTACACTTCTAGTAAGTAATTATGGTATGAGGCGACTGGCATGTGAATGGACAGCAAGTTCTTTAGGAAAAAGAAAACAGTTTGTTCAGATAAATGAAATAAAATTCAATAGAGAATACTTCATCTGTGGGGTACCTCAGGGGTCAGTCCTAGCGCCCATACTATTTCGTTTGTAGATTTTAGGACCGTGACTTTTATATAAATTAATGATTGTTCCATAGCTGACCAATTATGGATCAAGGAATTAAGGATTTTTAAGGATTTCAAAAAAAGAGAGTCAGTATATCTTAAAGGAGATCTTTAAAAAGCTGAGGTGTGGTTGGAGATCACGTGACTGCTGACTGCAATGGTTGCGCAGAGCTAAAGCTCCTCTCATAACCCTCCCACTTCCTTACTGAATCAGTCTATTTAATGGCTAAGTAACTTTAACCAAACTCTTTTTGACTGCCTAACATGCCTGGAGGTACAAGAAGACAGCAAACAGTATCAACATCTTTACTGACAGATAACTTTCAGAAATCACTGAGTATGCAAGCTAACGTTAGCACTGGAGTAAACATGGAAGAGGGCCACTACTCAAGTTTTAAAGAAACAGCAAAATGTGCTAGAATCTGTGGTGCATAATGCTGTGAAAGGAGGCGTTATCTGAGATGTTGCAAAAATACTAACCAACAACTTTTCCATTTTAACATGTGTCAAAGAACCTATTGAACCCAGCAGATGAAATACACTACAAAAGCAATTCCCAGCCCTTACAGTACATTTTGTCAACCTGTTCATATTGGTACCTTCTTACACATGTTCTGGGAATGTGGTAAAAGTACATGAGTTTTGGGGTAAGGTAGCTTCAGCAATATCCAGACTGATTCTGAATCAACTGACTCCTGATCCAATCATTAATTTACTAACGATGACTGTAAATTAGAGTTAGGACAGCTAGCATTAATAAAGCTCTCAGTCTTTGGAGAGATGCAGCAAGCAAGATTTCCAAGAATGACCTCAGTGTCTGGGAGATTATTTAGGAGTTAAGTGTGATACACGTTTTTTTTTGTAAGTTTAGATGACACAGTGGGGTGGGTGTGGGGGTTGTTTAAGGCCCGTGTTAAGGGGAATTAGGTGGATGGCTGGGGCTTCTTTTTTTCATGGCACCTGTTCTGAAGCAGCTATGGTGGACACTTTTTGTTTGTTCTGTATTATACTTGTAATGATGAATAGTGTTAATGAAAAGTTGATCACAAAAAAAATCAAGGTGTAGGACCTGAGAGAGGATGGAACAATATTGACAAAGAAACCAAGCAATCTAAATCAAACATTTAAAATCTATGTCTGTGCAGTTTGTTTTCTGACCTTCTTTTTCAGATGAAGTGTAAATTGAATCCATGTTTCTAACAGAGGGAAGTAAGTGCTTTCCTGGCCCTGCAGCTAATTGATTTAAAATATTTGTGTTTAATTATCTACATTGTTAATAAGTGTCTGCTAAAAAATGAGCAGATCATATAAGATTCTTTATTCAGCTCCTTTAAATTTATTATTTTTGCTTTTTGCATTTATCCTATTAATAAATTCAATAAACATTGAAATAAAGTTAAATCAAAGTCAGTAGGTGGGGCAGGTAAACTGCGTAGGCCTGAAAAGAAAAAGTTTGGTTTCAACAGCTTTCACATTGTTTATAGAATGATGTAGAACAATATACTCACACAGAAGGCTTTCCTGATCCAAACAGTGCTTGGGACACAGACTGTAATGGAGGAGTAAGCGTGAGTGGACCGTGATGGAATATTGGTGAAACTCATGAGTTTTTGGACGATTAATGCAGTTTTAGGAGGCGGCGCTGTATGCCCTATGTACTACCATTATCACGGATGTCCGCTGCTCGATTTTGGATCTAAATATCTCCTGAAGCACTGTTTGGATCAGGAAAGCCTTCTGGGTGAGTATATTGTTCTACTTCATTCTATAAACAATGTGACAGCTGAAGGAAGCGAACTTATCCTTTAAGAAAGCTATACTATGTCAAATATCAAGAGAAATAAGACTGATAAAGTGATGCAGTCCAAGTGATTATTAACATGTTACCACATCTATGGCTAAAGTAAGGACTTAGCTGAGGATCTTTTGTATTAAACTGCTACAACTGGCTTTTTAATCTAACATATTGCCATTGTGCTATAGCTACTACAAAGCACAACAAGGATGAACCTGCTAATACCAGATTAACAGAGACTCTAATGAGCATTTCCCTAATGTGCACAGATAATTTATATTAATGGTTGTCATCAGGAGAATTCACTTTCTATTTTTCTGAAAGTGATGCTAATTTGAGCATTTCTTTCTACTTTATAGGTAAAGATAACATGTCTATTGACATTTTATAATATTAGGCATGCCCAATATAGCATCTAAGTTTTCCATGGTTCAGGTCTCACTTTCAATTGTGATCTGGTGATCTTGTTTAACCCATTTGGTGAGCTTTTATTTATTTTTCCTTAATTCAGAGATTCTTAATATCTATCAAAAAATCTGAACAAAATGTTCAAAGATGTTTTTATTTTTCATGATGGAGTGCTTTACAGATGATTAATAAATGTATTTATCCCACAACTCACCATAATTCTCCCAGCTTTAAATATGTAGTTTTTTTAGGGCTATCTCCCTCCCTCACCCATGATTTTCACAGCCCTAAAGTTTGATCATATAATAGAAAGCCATACAGCCTATGTGACATCATGATGCAGACACGAGAGCTTCAACCATGACTATAAATCACAATATAGTCATAATCACAACTGCATGACAATTAAATTGTAATTTAAATTGTCATGCAATTACTATCTTTTCCTTTAACAGAGTTTGTGGATTTGCATATATGATCATACACTATTCTGATGAATTTTCTGACTTCTGCAGTGAAAAGAAAATTGGAATCAACCATTTTGTAGAGGAAACATGTCAGAGTTAAAAAAAAATCAAACATTTTGTTGAGAAATATATGTAGTGGATTTAGTTCCTGTGCCTCTGATTGCAACAGATATTTTCAGGCCAACTTGGTCTGAGGGAGTTAGTTTTTCTGTGTTCTCCATCTTTCTAGCTTACTACACAGTAGGCAATGAAGTTGCAAATCAAATGTTGTACAGTCAAATAGCCTGCCATGTTTTAAACGCACCTCTCTTTTCTGAAAATGTCCTCTGGTTTTTGGTAGATGCTGTAGGGGTCCCTTCTTGTAGTGATGAGGTGCTGGTCTCATCTTCTGACCCCTGGCCTTGAGCCATTTTGGCATCTGGTAACATAAAATTGCTTATTACAAAAAAAGGAGACAGAATGACTTTTCCGTAAGCTGGCTGCATTTTATCCTTTTCTTTCATGATATTTTTTGGATTTAATGTGAATCTATTGAAGGTGACAAAGAAAGTTTTACACACTCTAATTTGACGGACAGAAGGTTTAAAATATGGCAAATACATTATTTTCACTTAAAGAGTCTATAAAAGTCACCAGCTATGTGAGGGTCCTAAATATTATATGGTAGAATATTGTCCCTTTTCCCCGTTTCAAAATGTGCAGACCCAATCATTAAATAGCCAGAGGAAATATAGACCTAAATATTCCAGTCCAGTTATTGATTACTCACAACCAGTGTAAAAAATGATTCACACATACCTTCCATATCCTCTTGGGAACAAGCCTCAATTTCAACAGTCTCTGGAAGGTGAAATGACAATAGAGCATAAATGACCAGGACAGTTGAAAGTGTAGTGATCCATCACTGACAATCAAGAGCAGAACAAGGGGAACATAAACTAGACTGATTAATTTCAATTTTGCTGTTATAACAGAAACTCTAACAACTACAAGATTGCCCTGTTCAAACCTTTGTCTTTCCATAACAGAAAAAAACAAAACAAAAAAAAACATATACACTTATCTATATATTTATCCAAGTACCGTTTGGATTGATGTGAATTTCATCCAGGCTCTTTCCGTTGTATTTTCCAAGCTGTCCCTGCTCCAATGCCATGAGAACTTTGCTCATCTTGGCAAGCTGAAGGGTCCCCTCTGGAAGACTTGAACTGGCTCTGACTGGAGAACTCAAACTGGCTTTGACCTGACTGGAGGACTTGACCTGGCTCTGACTGGAGAACTCAAACTGGCTCTGACTGGAGGACTCAAACTGGCTTTGACCTGACTGGAGGACTTGACCTGGCTCTGACTGGAGAACTCAAACTGGCTCTGACTGGAGAACTCAAACTGGATCTGACTGGAGGACTCAAACTGGCTCTGACTGGAGGACTCAAACTGGCTTTGACCTGACTGGAGGACTTGACCTGGCTCTGACTGGAGAACTCAAACTGGCTCTGACTGGAGAACTCAAACTGGCTTTGACCTGACTGGAGGACTTGACCTGGCTCTGACTGGAGGACTTGACTGGCTCTGACTGGAGGACTCAAACTGGCTCTGACTGGAGGACTCAAACTGGCTCTGACTGGAGAACTCAAACTGGCTTTGACCTGACTGGAGGACTTGACCTGGCTCTGACTGGAGGACTCAAACTGGCTTTGACTGGAAGACTGGAGGACTTGACCTGGCTCTGACTGGAGGACTTGACTGGCTCTGACTGGAGAACTCAAACTGGCTCTGACTGTAGGACTCAAACTGGCTCTGACCTGACTGGAGGACTTGACCTGGCTCTGACTGGAGGACTCAAACTGGCTCTGACTGGAGGACTTGACTGGGTCTGACTGTAGGACTCAAACTGGCTCTGACTGGAGAACTCAAACTGGCTCTGACTGGAGGACTTGACTGGGTCTGACTGCAGGACTCAAACTGGCTCTGACTGGAGAACTCAAACTTGCTCTGACTGGAGGACTTGACCTGGCTCTGACTGGAGGACTCAAACTGGCTCTGACTGGAGGACTTGACTGGGTCTGACTGTAGGACTCAAACTGGCTCTGACTGGAGGACTCAAACTGGCTCTGACTGGAGGACTCAAACTGGCTCTGACTGGAGAACTCAAACTGGCTTTGACCTGACTGGAGGACTTGACCTGGCTCTGACTGGAGGACTCAAACTGGCTTTGACTGGAAGACTGGAGGACTTGACCTGGCTCTGACTGGAGGACTTGACTGGCTCTGACTGGAGAACTCAAACTGGCTCTGACTGTAGGACTCAAACTGGCTCTGACCTGACTGGAGGACTTGACCTGGCTCTGACTGGAGGACTCAAACTGGCTCTGACTGGAGGACTTGACTGGGTCTGACTGTAGGACTCAAACTGGCTCTGACTGGAGAACTCAAACTGGCTCTGACTGGAGGACTAGACTGGGTCGGACTGTAGGACTCAAACTGGCTCTGACTGGAGAACTCAAACTTGCTCTGACTGGAGGACTTGACCTGGCTCTGACTGGAGGACTCAAACTGGCTCTGACTGGAGGACTTGACTGGGTCTGACTGTAGGACTCAAACTGGCTCTGACTGGAGGACTCAAACTGGCTCTGACTGGAAGACTCAAACTGGCTCTGACTGGAGAACTCAAACTGGCTGACCTGACTGGAGGACTTGACCTGGCTCTGACTGGAGAACTCAAACTGGCTCTGACTGGAGGACTCAAACTGGCTTTGACCTGACTGGAGGACTTGACCTGGCTCTGACTGGGGAACTCAAACTGGCTCTGACTGGAGAACTCAAACTGGGACTGACTGGAGGACTCAAAGTGGCTTTTACTGGAGAAGTCAAACTGGATGGCTCTGACTGGAGGACTCAAACTGGCTCTGACTGGAGGACTCAAACTGGCTCTGAATGTGGGACTCAACCTGGCTGCAGGACTCAAATTGGCTCTGACTGAAGAACTCAAACTGGCTTTGACCTGACTGGAGGACTTGACCTGGCTCTGACTGGAGAACTCAAACTGGCTCTGACTGGAGGACTCAAACTGGCTTTGACCTGACTAGAGGACTTGACCTGGCTCTGACTGGAGGACTCAAACTGGCTCTGACTGGAGAACTCAAACTGGATCTGACTGGAGGACTCAAACTGGCTCTGACTGGAGGACTTGAAATGGCTCTGACTGGAGGACTTGACCTGGCTCTGACTGGAGAACTCAAACTGGCTCTGACTGGAGGACTCAAACTGGCTTTGACCTGACTGGAGGACTTGACCTGGCTCTGACTGGAGGACTTGACTGGCTCTGACTGGAAGACTTGACTGGGTCTGACTGTAGGACTCAAACTGGCTCTGACTGGAGGACTCAAACTGACTCTGACTGGAAGACTCAAACTGGCTCTGACTGGAGGACTCAAACTGGCTTTGACCTGACTGGAGGACCTGACCTGGCTCTGACTGGAGAACTCAAACTGGCTCTGACTGGAGGACTCAAACTGGCTTTGACCTGACTGGAGGACTTGACCTGGCTCTGACTGGAGAACTCAAACTGGCTCTGACTGGAGGACTCAAACTGGCTTTGACCTGACTAGAGGACTTGACCTGGCTCTGACTGGAGAACTCAAACTGGCTCTGACTGGAGAACTCAAACTGGCTCTGACTGGAGGACTCAAACTGGCTCTGACTGGAGGACTCAAACTGGCTTTGACCTGACTGGAGGACTTGACCTGGCTCTGACTGGAGAACTCAAACTGGCTCTGACTGGAGAACTCAATTTGGCTTTGACCTGACTGGAGGACTTGACCTGGCTCTGACTGGAGGACTTGACTGGCTCTGACTGGAGGACTCAAACTGGCTCTGACTGGAGAACTCAAACTGGCTTTGACCTGACTGGAGGACTTGACCTGGCTCTGACTGGAGGACTCAAACTGGCTTTGACTGGAAGACTGGAGGACTTGACCTGGCTCTGACTGGAGGACTTGACTGGCTCTGACTGGAGGACTTGACTGGCTCTGACTGGAGAACTCAAACTGGCTCTGACTGTAGGACTCAAACTGGCTCTGACCTGACTGGAGGACTTGACCTGGCTCTGACTGGAGGACTCAAACTGGCTCTGACTGGAGGACTCAAACTGGCTCTGACTGTAGGACTCAAACTGGCTCTGACTGGAGAACTCAAACTGGCTCTGACTGGAGGACTTGACTGGGTCTGACTGTAGGACTCAAACTGGCTCTGACTGGAGAACTCAAACTGGCTCTGACTGGAGGACTTGACCTGGCTCTGACTGGAGGACTCAAACTGGCTCTGACTGGAGGACTTGACTGGGTCTGACTGGAGGACTTGACCTGGCTCTGACTGGAGGACTCAAACTGGCTCTGACTGTAGGACTTGACCTGGCTCTGACTGGAGGACTCAAACTGGCTCTGACTGTAGGACTCAAACTGGCTCTGACTGGAGAACTCAAACTGGCTCTGACTGGAGGACTTGACCTGGCTCTGACTGGAGAACTCAAACTGGCTCTGACTGGAGGACTTGACCTGGCTCTGACTGGAGGACTCAAACTGGCTCTGACTGTAGGACTCAAACTGGCTCTGACTGGAGAACTCAAACTGGCTCTGACTGGAGGACTTGACCTGGCTCTGACTGGAGGACTCAAACTGGCTCTGACTGGAGGACTCAAACTGGCTCTGACTGGAGGACTCAAACTGGCTCTGACTGGAGGACTTGACCTGGCTCTGACTGTAGGACTCAAACTGGCTCTGACTGGAGAACTCAAACTGGCTTTGACTGGAGGACTTGACCTGGCTCTGACTGGAGGACTCAAACTGGCTCTGACTGGAGGACTTGACTGGGTCTGACTGTAGGACTCAAACTGGGTCTGACTGGAGAACTCAAACTGGCTCTGACTGGAGGACTTGACCTGGCTCTGACTGGAGGACTCAAACTGGCTCTGACTGGAGAACTCAAACTGGCTCTGACTGGAGGACTTGACCTGGCTCTGACTGGAGGACTCAAACTGGCTCTGACTGGAGGACTTGAACCTATTCTTCCTAGAAGTCTTGCATCTTTTTGAAACAGTAGATACTTTGTTCATATTTTTATTTGTCATGGGTATTTCTAAGCTGCAGTCACTGTCTGTGCTCTCTTCCATGGGACCTGGGATATACTCTTCTCCGATATCTACACTTGAGGCATCTGATCCTACAAGAATCTTTTGCATCTTGAGAAGAAAAAGAAAACCTAAATTAATACGGCAACCTCCTCAATCACTCATACCAAATATGATTAAAATCAATAGCAGTTTAAATAGTTAAACACATGTTTAAATGATGAACATTCAGAGTAGTAGGAGCAAAAATTCAGGGTGCTTTAAGATGACTAAATTCACATATGACTGGAGAAATACTGTTGATCTACATCTGACTAAGGAACTCAAACATTTAAAGAGAATGAACTATTAAATTTATACTAGAAAAAACAAATCTACTTATATATCCGGTAGATACCATTAGTAACTTAAAACAATGACATACAAATACCTTCAAACATTAAAACTGCAAGAGCAACAGAAATGCTCATGGATGATAGTCTTTATGACTGCATCATCTGTTTCAAGTCTAGGAGGAACAACCCTCAGAAAAGTAGTTACAGGACTTACAGGAGAAGCAGCCTCTCCTTGGCCTTTGTGAAGCCACCTTAGATTTAGACTGAGTAGATGGGACCTCTTTGCTTTCATCACTTGAATCACAGGAGGCATCGGAATAAACTGGTAATTTTTCATCTGCAAACAGAGTACATGGTCATTCCTTTCCACAATCTATCAAAATGAATGACAGTTCAAAGATCTAGGGGGAAAAGTCTGTCACCAAGTAATTATTATCATTGTTCCTGGACTAAAATATATAAATGTTTTCATATGTAATGAGATTGTTTAAATAACTGGAAAACTTGTGGCCAAGTAAAACTATTTTGTGGGAGTCTCATAAACTCTCAACATCAGAAAAAAGGCTGCACAGTTCTTTATCTAAAAGTTTTCATCATCATGCAGCAGTTTAGAAAGTTTGAATATGGATACATGAAACAGTTGTAGAAAGGTTAGGTAAACAATCACTTATAGAGAGGTCCAGAGGGCCCCATGAGGACACAAACAGACTGGTGTGTGTGTGTGTGTGTGAGAAACAGGTTATCTGACCAAAAGGACAACAAATAAAGCAGGTGTTAAGATATAGACAAGGGGGCAGTGAGGTCTGACAGGAGTCATATGATTTAATATAATAACAGATCACAAAGATATATGAATATGGTGCTTTATTAGGGTCTAGATAAAAAGACTCCCTATCTGAACATCATAAAATAGGCTCAAAAAAGGATGTCACCATCAAATATTTTCTTCATCATACTGCAGCTCAGTAGGGGCTTTATTCATGTAGTTAATACTTTAGTTTAGATGCTTAGAAGTGTTGTCTTGTAGTGTAACAATCAGTTATAGAAAGGTCCAGACGGAGGGCCCCATGAGGACATGAACTGAGACTGGTGTGTGTGTGAAACAGGTCATCTGACCAAATGGACAACAAATAAAGCAGGTGTTAAGATACAGACAAGTGGGCAGTGAGGTCTGACAGGAATCATATGATTTAATATAATAACAGATCACAAAGATATATGAATATGTTGCCTTATGACGGTCAAGTTAAAAGACTCCCTATCTGAATATCATAAAAAGGGCTAAAAAAAGGATGTCACTATCAAATATTTTCTTTATCATACTGCAGCTCAGTAGGGGCTTTATTCATGTAGTTAATACTTTAGTTTAGATGCTGACAAGTGTTGTCCTGTAGGTTAACAATCAGTTATAGAGAGGTCCAGGCGGAGGGCCCCATGAGGACATGAACTGAGACTGGTGTGTGTGTGGAAGAGAAAAGTTGTAAAAGTTCTTTTGTAGGAAGAGTACCATACAGGGCCCCATAAGGACATCAACAGGGACTGGTGCATGTGTGAAACAGATCATCTGACCAAATGGACACCAAGTAGAAGCTGATCAATCAAGTTAGTAGTTTACCCTGTCCAGAAATCATCCACATTTATTATTTTTATTACCTTTGGAATAGTAGCATCATCAGAAACACGAGTAGGCAGATTAAGAGGAGGCACAGCCACCTCTTCCTCAGGTGCTGCAGCCTGCTTGGATGCCGCCTAGTGTTTAGACAGAAAGAAGAAGGCCGTTACCTGTCACAGGAATCATCAGACTGGATATAATTACAGGTCACAAAGATATCTGAATATGGTGCTTTATGAGGGTCAAGTTAACAGTTTCCTCATCTTGACATCCAAAAAGTGGCTCCAAAAGGAATGTCACTATCAAATATTTTCTTCATCATACTGCAGCTCAGTAGGGGCTTTATTCATGTAGTTAATACTTTAGTTTAGATGCTTAGAAGTGTTGTCTTGTGGGTTAACAATCAGTTATAGAGGGGTCCAGACGGAGGGCCCCATGAGGACATGAACTGAGACTGGTGTGTGTGTGAAACAGGTCATCTGACCAAATGGACAACAAATAAAGCAGGTGTTAAGATATAGACAAGTGGGCAGTGAGGTCTGACAGGAATCATATGATTTAATATAATAACAGATCACAAAGATATATGAATAAGTTGCCTTATGACGGTCAAGTTAAAAGACTCCCTATCTGAATATCATAAAAAGGGCTAAAAAAAGGATGTCACTATCAAATATTTTCTTTATCATACTGCAGCTCAGTAGGGGCTTTATTCATGTAGTTAATACTTTAGTTTAGATGCTGACAAGTGTTGTCCTGTAGGTTAACAATCAGTTATAGAGAGGTCCAGACGGAGGGCCCCATGAGGACATGAACTGAGACTGGTGTGTGTGTGGAAGAGAAAAGTTGTAAAAGTTCTTTTGTAGGAAGAGTACCATACAGGGCCCCATAAGGACATCAACAGGGACTGGTGCATGTGTGAAACAGATCATCTGACCAAATGGACACCAAATAGAAGCTGATCAATCAAGTTAGTAGTTTACCCTGTCCAGAAATCATCCACATTTATTATTTTTATTACCTTTGGAATAGTAGCATCATCAGAAACACGAGTAGACAGATTAAGAGGAGGCACAGCCACCTCTTCCTCAGATGCTGCAGCCTGTTTGGATGTCCCCTAGTGTTTAGACAGAAAGAAGAAGGCCGTAAGCTGTCACAGGAATCATCAGACTGGGTTTAATTACAGGTCACAAAGATATCTGAATATGGTGCTTTATGAGGGTCAAGTTAACAGTTTCCTCATCTTGACATCCAAAAAGGGGCTCAAAAAAGGATGTCACCATCAAATATTTTCTTTATCATACTGCAGCTCAGTAGGGGCTTTATTCATGTAGTTAATACTTTAGTTTAGATGCTTAGAAGTGTTGTCTTGTAGTGTAACAATCAGTTATAGAAAGGTCCAGACGGAGGGCCCCATGAGGACATGAACTGAGACTGGTGTGTGTGTGAAACAGGTCATCTGACCAAATGGACAACAAATAAAGCAGGTGTTAAGATATAGACAAGGAGGCAGTGAGGTCTGACAGGAATCATATGATTTAATATAATAACAGATCACAAAGATATATGAATATGTTGCCTTATGACGGTCAAGTTAAAAATCTCCCTATCTGAACATCATAAAAGGGGCTAAAAAAAGGATGTCACTATCAAATATTTTCTTTATCATACTGCAGCTCAGTAGGGGCTTTATTCATGTAGTTCATACTTTAGTTTAGATGCTGACAAGTGTTGTCCTGTAGGTTAACAATCAGTTATAGAGAGGTCCAGACGGAGGGCCCCATGAGGACATGAACTGAGACTGGTGTGTGTGTGGAAGAGAAAAGTTGTAAAAGTTCTTTTGTAGGAAGAGTACCATACAGGGCCCCATAAGGACATCAACAGGGACTGGTGCATGTGTGAAACAGATCATCTGACCAAATGGACACCAAGTAGAAGCTGATCAATCAAGTTAGTAGTTTACCCTGTCCAGAAATCATCCACATTTATTATTTTTATTACCTTTGGAATAGTAGCATCATCAGAAACACGAGTAGACAGATTAAGAGGAGGCACAGCCACCTCTTCCTCAGGTGCTGCAGCCTGTTTGGATGTCTAGTGTTTAGACAGAAAGAAGAAGGCCGTAGCTGTCACAGGAATCATCAGACTGGGTTTAATTACTGGTCACAAAAGTTTGCTCACCCTATCTTTCAAACAGCACAATAATACTCTTTATTTTTTACATTCAGGACACTTGTCTTTAAGAACCATTTCTACATAAAAATAAAGCAGAAATGGCCATAGAAGTTTGGACTGTTTTCATGTCTGTAAAGCATCTCTTTAGCACCAACACACCACTCTTTGAACCCTGGTTTTGGCCTTGTGTAGACAGTTTCTTTAATAATAAAGAAAGTGTTATACAGCCATCCAATAGGAATGGTGTGCATGACATGTTTCTTGTCCATCAGCCAGTTTCAGGAACTTCCCATGTCACTATTATTTTTTTCTTCAAATATAATTTGGACACTGGTCCAACTAAGACTCAAAAATTCTCACTGAATAGACAAAAAGTTGTGTAAAGTGAAACTACCACCTCATGTCGTGTAACCAACGCATGATCTAACAAGCTCAACTTTTTGCAACATGGCCATTTTGAATCACCATAGTTGAATTTCAAGTTCAGTTCCTATTTCTATGCTCCTCACAGCAAACAGACAAAAGCGTGGCCTGTTGTTTACTATAACTTTTTTCATGGTGCAGTTTGGAGATTTGTGGCTGTCAGACACTAATATTCCAAGGAACCATCTTCCTTGGACCCATCAATACTAAAGACAAACAAAAACAATATGACAAACTTTGTGCTACTCAAAATACAAAATTTATAAAATATATCTTAAAACTTTTATTTGAAGAGCCACTTGAGATCAAAGCCCATTAAGTCTAATATTTTACTTATTCATTTATTAAATATTTGAACATGTTTCAGGCCTAACTGTGACCAAAATGCATCTGATTTACTCACCATCAGTGACATCGTTGATTGGCATTCTTCTGCTGATATGATTTCACCCCTGTACTCCAACACAAAAGAACCTTGCTTGATTGGTTTAGTAGCAAACACTCCTCTTCCTATAAAGACAAAGAATTAAATAAACTTATGTAGAAGTCATGCCAAGTAGCCTTAACCTTTCCAATACAGCATGCAAAAAGGTTTCTACATTCCATGACTTTTTAAATAAGGGCTTTCTGTTTAACAGGGACCATCCTATGATAACCACATGCCCTACAAGCCTGTATTCTGGTTCTTCTTTTGTATGACTACTATGAATTAACTTCAAAATTATTCTTTTGTTTATCCCCAGTTGCACAGTGATCAGACTTTTCTCATTTTCAATTCGATCTTCTATTGATCCATCACTTACCTTAATGACATCTGAATATGTTAGACATTATGCACAGAGCAAAAACAATACCAGTAACTTTAAATTACTATATTTAATTTCACTAGTGTGTACTAAAAACTCTCTGATGGAAATCCAACACTTTTCTACACATCTTTCACTAACTGTATTGGAATTTAACAAAACAGATTGAAGGCAGATATTTCCATGACATATCTTTTGAAAATAGCTTAAACCTTTCTTCATTTGTGCTAAAGAATATAATTAAAATGTGCTGCTGTAATTTGCAGCTACCAAATGGGCTTGAGATCATACCTTTGATATTATTGATAAATTTCTCTGCAAACCCTGGCTTGTCTCTCCCAGACAGAATGTATGACATTGCATCTTACCCAGGTTTTATCCTGGCCTTCCTTTTGGACATCATGGCTCTGTGAAAATGATTTTATATCATTAAACAGCTGAGCTATAGAAAACAAATACCTCATTAAGTAATTCAGTAATGTTAGGAACACATTTGTGTTCCATTGTTGATAATATTCATTTAACATTTATCACTGTAGCATTACATTTTATTTAATTTAAGTTAAACATTATCTTATTCACTTTATTTATTTTCTCAATTATGCATATATGCAGCATATAGTAACACTATTCCAACATCCTGCTTCAACTACTGTGACTGACACTGATCATCCACCCCTAAATAATAACACCGGATGACTATTTAACAGCGCGAATAAGGCCTTACTTCAAGAAAGGGCACGGACCATAGTTAGCTTACCTGACCAGGCAAGACCCTTCCGCGATACTCGTGATCAAGCGGCGTACGAACATTTACCCAAAGCAGGCTCGAGCCTCCGGCTACGGCTACCTTAGCCTCGTGTTACGCCTAGCTTACCTGTCCGGGCCGGGGCCTCGGGCTACGGTTAGGTTACGTGTCCGGGCCTGGAGTATCGGGCTACGTCTAGCTTACCTAAGCGGGCCGCAGCCTCGGGCTACGGCTAGCTTGCATATCCGGGCCGAAGTAGCGGGCTACGGCTAGCTTACCTAAGCGGGGCGCAGCCTCGGGCTACGGCTAGCTTACCTGTCCGGCCCGGAGCCTCGGTTTACGGTTAGCTTACCTAACTGGGCGCAGCCTCGGCTACGGCTAGCTTACCTGTCCGGGCAGGAGCCTCGGGCTACGGTTAGCTTAGCTAACTGGACCGGATTCTTGGCCGACAGGTAGCTTCTTTGGCCAGGTCGGAGCCTACCGTCACACATATTACATAGATCGAAGTACAGAGTTTGTGTTACAAAGCTGTACCTGGTCGTATGTCAGGTTTTTAACCTTACATGTGGCGTTCAGTGTGATCAGACGCCCCATTCAAGCCTGCGTTGAACATGGTTAGCACTTAGCTCTACGTCACCTGGGCACCACATCTTCTACCGTAAATAAACACATCCATAATAAACTTAACACAAGTATTTAAGTAGAAACAGCAACAACACATTAAACAAATACCTTATCAGACATCTATTCACGTATGACAGCACACTCTAACACTCTTGTGATCGTCTCCGTTACCCCAGCCCGGCCATCTCATGAATATTCACTGACTTAAGTAGCCATGCTGCAGGAGACGTGCCCAGCCCAATGCAAAGCATAGCCGTCTCCAAGCTAATGGTTGGCAGCTAACAAGCTAAAGATAACAAAAACTGTCTTTCATGTTAGTATCCACGGAAAATGCTTTCTATATTCACATATTCTAATATTTGTCTGGTTAATGTAATCAATTTAAACATGTTTATGTTGTTAATTTAAATATTAACTGAAGACCATCAACCTGTGTCTAATCTTTGCAGCTAAAATAAAAATACTATATCAAATAGTATTTGTTTCTTGTTGTCCCACAAAACTCTATATAGTAAAATAATGTAATAAAAATATAAACTTACCTTATTTTTTTTTAAATTCTTCAGTTCCTGGCACAGCATTGCTCTGTGTTGTGAATATTGTGTTTCAACTCTCAGACAAATCCCATAAAGTCCCGCGAGACTATGATGCTTCCATGTTCAAGGCGTCTGATTGGCTAAGATCACACTCTTCAGGAAGTGTGTGTGAGGCTGCAGTTACATCAAACCAACTGCAGGGGGCCAGAGAGCACACACACTTCACACACACATTTCCAGTTTTTGTCACCTTGTGGGCCAAGTGAGAAAAAAGCATGAGGAGCATTAGAGAAGGCTCCTGAACAGCTTTAAAGCATTAAACGTTCTGGGGCCCAGCATTTTGGCCCCACAAGGATTCAGGGCCTCATACCGTTGGTGGGCTACTGGGGGTGTGGCCCCACCAAGTAAGAAACACGAGTGCACACACACACACACACACACACACACACACACACACACACACACACACACACATTCCTGTACTTGCTGCATAGTGAGGACCGAGTGAAAAGGCCTACAAAGTGAGGACCACCATTTCTACTTAACCTAGGAACACAAAAAAACTATTTTTGAACTCAGGGTGGCGCCATTACCCAATACACCGCCTTAGATTTCATTTAACACCAAGAATTAGATAAAAGTTTTTTACCAGCCAAGTGAGGACCAGACACCAGGTTTGGATTTTTAATGTTTTGAGTAGGTCTACTAGGATGCTGTTTCCATTAATGAATATTTTTAATGTAAATCTGAAATGACAAATGTTTCATTTACAAAATATGTTATCACCAGTAATGCAGCAGTATCATTTATTGAAATTGTATTTATTAAAAAGCAAATTTGTTATTTCTGGAGGGTAAAGTGCTTGTTTTATTGCCAGTTTAACTGTCAAAAGATAAAGCATAGAATATAATTTTTAAGACATTACAATAACAATTAATCCTTATATTATTAGTTAAATTTGCAAAAAGCACAATTTGTATAGGTCATGTAAATTCTGTGTGACTTTATTCTACATAAAGCGAACTGGAATAATAGTCAAAACCAGTTGTGAGTAGCCAGTCAACAAAACTTGACATTGGTTGATCATGCAATTTTATGAAAATTTAATATGTTAAAGATCTTTTGTGGTTGAGCACACCTTTTATAATCAATCTAGTGTCAGCATCAGAAGTGTATACTTCTGTCATAAAATCCTGTTCCACAGTGTTAAACAAAAAAATTGCAGACTCCATCCATAATGAACAGAACAGTAACAGTAAATAAATTTACAGTAATAATTAATTATTACTCAGTCTTGTTAACCAAATATCCCTTTGCAACACTCCTTAGTCATGCAAAGTATAGTAGATATCCATGTAAATTTGACAGCACTTTTTGATTTAGTTTTAATTATAATCTTCTGCCTACATTTATTTGAAGTTTTTATGTTTTATTTACTGTAATCTACTGTAAATTTAGTTGACTAAAATATGAGGTGTAAGTGGCAAGGTATTTTTTTCCTTGTTTTTTTCCTTGAATTTCTGAAGTCATGTTTTACACTTGAATCAAATGAACCATCGAAAAACCTTTACCGAATGTTAGTAAAGTCTGAATACTTTAGTCTACTTACCTACATACCTACCTACCTAACATCTACTTACCCTTTATTGAATGTTGGTGAAGTCTGAATGTCTAAATGAACAGAAACAAATGTTCCTTTTGTGTGAAATGCAGTCACCTTTATTTAGGCTACCTGGCAGAGCATCTCAGTTACAACACCAGAACTGACAACAAACAGTGAATCTGCTCTACATGAATATATCAATTCATAAAGAGAGCAGCTGTGTTTGAGTACTCCACAACTTATCCCACCACCACCAAGCTAAGGCAGCTGTGATTGGATGTTTCTCTTAACTCATCCAACCCTTCAACACAACCAAAGTCATTGCTTACATTCTTAATTTGTCCCTACTTTCTTACTGGAACCTCCTTAGGTTCGATGAACTTAGTAAGGCTTGTTTGACTGCAGTCCTCTCCTGGTCAGCCCAAGGTCTTTTACCTTTTCTCCTGACTTCAATTTCTGGTGCATCTATAAAACAAAAAACAAAAGGAGTTTATTAGAGGCTGAGTTGATTGTAAACTGAGATCTTGTTAGAACCATCTGATCCCTGCCTTGAATAAAGAATAATAGTAACATAATAAGAAAAATAATAGTTGCATTTATCCACTTAAAGTATGTTATAAGCCCCCACCTTAAAAGAACATTGTTAGCAAAGGACACCTTAGTAACAACAAGTACACTGAAGAGATGATTTATGTGTTTTGTGCATCTCACATTTAAACTTTTTAATTTTCTGTTTACTTAAAATTCCTGATTTTGTATTTTTCTTCTAAAAGTGCATTTAACTTTTTATCTCCTTGTCTGACCCAAATACTGATGTGCTTTTTGATCCCAAATCATCTATATTAGGATTAAAATAATTTTTAATTGCATAATGTGGCACTAAAAAAAAGCCAGCAGCAATTACACCAGACAGAAGAAGACTGCACATCTGTGAGGCCACTTGACCTCCTGACCTTTCCTCAGTTAATTTAGGCAGAAAGGTTGCACTCAGTGTTTTTTTTTTTTTTCAAAAATGGTAGGAGGAGATTTTCTTCATCTGCATATGATTTGTAACTGAGTGGTGAGATTACTTTATGCACTTTCACTTATCAGTGTTAAATCCCACCATTTCATCCCTGTCAGCTGTTTCAGAGCTGCTGAAACAAACCCATGATGTTACTGCTATGAATAGCTTTAAATCTGTAAACCAGAGGAAGTCTTTTACTGTGAAGCAGATACAGGGAATACTACGAGTATGCAAGCAAATGAGAACAGCTGGTTGAGGGACCAAATATTCTGGGCAGTTCACTTAGGAGCAACTGTCAACATTAACTTTAAAGATACTGAATTAAAGCACCGTAAGTGGCGGTAGGCTTGAGGTAATGTTACCACCTCATATTCTAAAGTTGTGTGAGCCTGATGGCAGTCGGCGCATGATGTGTCCTTAAAGAGAGTGAAAAAAATAAGCGCTGTCTACAGCAGGAGCAAAACAGGAAAATATCGACCAATCCTCTAAATTTTCAAACAGATTTATTCCTGTACTGCCATTCTGCCCACCTTCTGCACAGGGAGGTTTAAAATTTGTTTAAACATTTCTACATGCTTTATTTTGACTATTTGCCAGTAGCTGTAAGTTTTCTGCTTTCAGAAAATCCTCTGAAAGCATCCTCATTGTCAATCCAGGTTTATGTTATTTATGTGAAAAAGATGTGAATACAAACCAAATCTCTCATTGGAAAAGATTTGAAAGTTTCTAGGCAGAGGTAGCTGACCTTTTTTTTTATGTTTAGATGGTAATAGATTACTGTTCTACAAGCTATTAAAATTCAAGAATCCCTTCAGTTGTCTTCTAAGAACTTTGGCTCTATGTGGTCTTACTGTTGTACATAAAATGTACAATCTGAATCAGAGACATTTTGACCAAAGACAAGGGAACATACACTAACTGTTAGGTTTATTGGAATGTGCAAGAGATTAGAAATAATCTCGTTAAAGATGCAAACCTTCACAGAATGAGATTTTTACTTGTCTCCCCGATCCTCATCATCACCATCATCTTGTCTTATATATAACAATATAACAATATGTCTTTTGTTATAAAGGACCTAAAGACACTCTTGTTTGTTATTCATAATAAATGGAGATATTCAGACATGCTGTGAAGAATGAGACAGCTGATGAGTTGGAGAGGGGGCTGATGGAAGGACTGGTACCAACATAAGGTTTAGACTGTACAGTGTAATACTCTGGGTGGATATGCTCTGATGATGCACACTGGTATTTTGGCTGCTGATATTTTGGAATGTCATAAAACAAAAAAGGACTTGAATTTTAATTACTAACTAAACTCAGATTTATTACACTTCACTCATGTAAATGTTACAAACTCACCCAAACCATCACCTTCATGTTTTTCTGTAGCTGTCTTTCTGCTTAACAGGTGGTCTTCCACCTGTCTCCTGGTGCAGCCCTCCATCTATAAAATAATATTTTTGACAGAGTTTAAGTACTTACATCTGCATCTCAGAAATGTACCAAAACTGCAGTGAAATGGGAACAAGGTCAGACAAAAACATTACCTGTTTCAGGCCTTAGATACAAACAATAATAAACCTTAACTGATCCAAATCTGAATCCAGCACAATTACCTCAAAACTAAACTGTTTCTATCTCACCATGACAGCCTGGCTCAAACAGGAGACTGTTACTCTTATGTGAACATTGATAATGCAGTTTATGTGTAGACATTCTGACCCAGAAATGATAAAGAAATGAAAAGTAAAACAGAGGAAAAGGAGAGAGCTGCTTCACAGCCCTCAGGTTCAGCAGTAAACTTAAACTTGACCTGATGACATTGTACAGTGTTTCATCGACTGTCTGCTCTGTTTAGTTTTTCTAAGGGCTGTAACTGGTCAAGTCACTGTCATCGTCAGCCGTGTCTGTCCGTAAACCAATGCAGATTTTCTGTCTAATCCATTTTGGGTGTCAGGTTTTTCAGGTAGTAGTCCTCAGTCTACCTTGGCACATCAGACTGGAGCGAACATGCTCATAATTTTGCAGCATCAGCATAACCACCACCACTTTCTGCTAACTCACCAACTAACTACAATCCTTAACTAATCATTAGTTATTAATCCAAAATTTTAGTGAAATTTCAGTCATTTTTTCTGGCTTTCTCCCATTCAGTAAGACCTATAATAATCTAAGTAATCAAATTTTTTTGTAATTTTTCTAGAACATGTCGGACGGTTTGATCAGACTGTTTTAGGTTGTACATGCCTACCTACTATATTTCCATCAAAATCACACTGGCTATTGAACACCTAATATTTTATTATGCCAACATAATCAGAAATCAGACTAAAAACTCTTCCAAACTTCTGTGTACTCTATGGGTAGTATGTGCTATGTGAGGTGTAGAGTTATAAATAAGCTTTAATACTGTGAAACTGAATCAATCATTATTACAAATAAATAAATAAAGGTGCAGACTGTGAATGTTACAGTCTAACAGCAGGACAGAAGTGTTATAACATTTTTAGTAATACTGCATTTCAGCTGACAGTCTGATGTAACAGCTCAGGAACAGCTAATGTTAGCCTGCGGTCTTCTTAATTTATTATTTATTAACACAAACTGAAACCTTTTTCATGGGAGAAACTGGTCTCTACCTAATGACTATCTCATAATTTTCAATCAATCAATCAATCAATCAATCAATCACTCAATCAATATTTATTTCTAAAGCCCTTTACAGTAACCCAAAAGTCCCCCAAAGTGCTTTACAGTAGTGTCAGAAAATAAATAAGAACACTATGGATAAAAACAACATAAAACAATACTGTAAGAACGATACATAAAAGCAAAAGTTACATAAGAATACAACGGGAGGTGTGACACAGCAGCAGGGTGCATAAAAGCCATTTGGAAAGATAAAACAAATGACTATCTCATAATTTTGCTTTCTTGCCTCAAAATTATGTCTTTCTATCTCAAATTTTTGACTTATCTCATAACTTTGAGCTTTTTTAGCTTCAAAATTATATCTTTTTATCTCAAAATTTTGACAATTTATCTCAGAATTTCAATTTTTAATCTTATGCTGTTGACTTTTTATCTCATTTCAAAATTTTATCTCAGAATTTTGACTTTTTATCTCAAAATTTTGACAATTTATCTCATAATTTCAATTTTTATCTTATACTGTTGACTTTTTATCTTATTATTTCAAAATTTTATCTCAGAATTTTGACTTTTTATCTCAAAATTTTAACAATTTCTCTCATAATTGTTAATAATTATGATAATTATAAATAAACTTGCCTTGCCTTCAGGAGTAACAGTAGTTTGAATCATGCACATCTTGTTCTGTCACTGGTGACAACTTAGTAGAACAAGCTCAGCAAAACCTGGACATTTTAAGGATTTTATAAAATCCCCCAGCATAATTTTAAGACTAAAAAGGCACATTTGAGCAAAGAGGTCGTATGGTCACGCCACTATGATTCATTAAACCACACAAAGCAGCCTTAAGATCATTTTAAGTGCAGAGAAAAAATTACTCACCCAAGCATTTTTAAATTCCTCTTCACATTTTCTGCAGTGAATCCTTAAAGTTCTGAGTCTTCTTTAAATCCCTCCATTTTGAAATTGTGCTGTTGAAGTGTGAGAAGAGGGGGGCACAGCCGAGGGTGCAGCTGCAGGCAGGTCTCAGCGGCTGAACTCTTCACCTGGCTTCTCCAGCTCTGATTGGATAATTGATCAGGGGCTTCAGAGCTGTGGGGATGGGCACACAGGAGCAGCTCTGGCCTCTCTTCTCATGAGAACTCATTCTAAAACTTCATTAACCCTTTCATGGTCCTCACTTTCTAAATTTCACCTAAAATAGCATTAGAAAGTCCTTAAACTATATAGAGGACAGCTAAGTAAACAACTAATATCAAAACATTTAACTTCTTGATTTTTTTTATTGAGGAAATTTAATTTAGTTTTTTTATTAGATTTGAGACAAATAAAAGAAAGGAGTGGAGAAACAGATTAAATGCAGATTATTTAATACATCTGAAAAATAACATGAATGAACTTTGTACAGATTTTCCAGTCCTCAAGTCTCAATCTGTTACACCTCTTAGAGATTGTGGGCCCCTTGTAGTGCTGCATCACCATAACACTAAATGATGTTAAAAATACCTGTTAAAATTCATTCAGTGGTTTCTGTAACTGTCTCTGATAATCTGCTCTCCTGTGATGTCTGTCTGAGTCCACTGTTCTGTCTGTCTGATACACTCCCACCTATATTCACCCTGAGACTCTCTCAGTAAATAAGTCAGTCAAGTTAGTTAAATTAAGCTTTTTGTTACTGAGGACAAATCTTAAGGAGACAGTTTATCTGTCCTGTAGAGTTATAATATACTGTGAAACTGTTCTGAAGGCCCTGGGCTGCTGCATACACCAAAATCAAAGTGGGCTTATTTCCATCAGGTCTATCAGGTTTTGGTCCAGGGGATTCAGGGACATGCATCAGTATCATGATATAAGTTGAAAATTAAAGTGCATGGAGACCAAAAAAATTTTTTCATTAAAACAAAGTACTAAATTGCTAAGGCTTGGCCCGTGGACATGGTGGACATGGGGGTTCTCAGTGGATTAGAGGTCTGAATGTTTTCTTTGGACTATTCAGGGCAGTGAGATGAACCACTGGATCAGTTTTTAAGGGTCTAGCCACATAAGCTCCCCCTGTTTCATGTGTGAGGCCTACTAGTAGTGATGAAGCCTGAGCCTGTTAAGCATGCATAAATGAGTCTTGGTCCCTGGTTTTTGAGTATATGTTGACATCAAAAGATTCACAGGTATTAGGTCTCCCCCTGAGTTTGGATGTGCAATATCAGATCCCTAACTCTAAAGAGGCCTTTGCAGGGGCCTGTTTCTCAGTTGAAAATTAACCCTTTAGAGTACAAAATGGCTAAAATGGCCAAAATCTCAGAGATTCATTTACTGATGTGGACCAAAACTTACAGGCTTGATACTGAGTCCAATGTGAATACTCAAGTACATTTTCAGACCTCCAGGGCCCTCGAGGCACAAACAGGGGCCAAAAAGACACGTTTCTTGACAACTGGTGCTCTTTTGCTCTCATTTGACCTCTGTGGCACTTAGAGATGAAACCTGGACTGTGGGACCTCTGAAAATTATAAAATCAAATGGTGGTAGAACCGTTTTGCTAGCCCCTCCCAAACAGGAAGTAGCTTCAGGGACCACCTAGAGACATGCCCTTGAGATCATTGGTTTATGGAGGTGACCTGAATAACCTCCAAAAGTTTCAGCTCATTTTAAGCAAATATGGCTGATTTATGGGACTTCAAAGTCCAGACTTGTGCAAGTTTCCCATGGCACCAGGGGGCACAGGAAAGTCGTGAGTCACCAAACCACCACAGTTCTGCTCCAAATGGAGTCTAGTATAACATATTAAAAATCAGCCCCAGGGTCCCAGTAATAATATTTTGACCCCAGTCCATTTCTGAGAAATCAGGTCTTGTTATCCTCTTACATCCAGAGACCATCATGCCAGATGAATGAGACCCACTCCCTCATTTATTGGCCGATGGACACCAAAACTTATATGCAACTTCTAGAGGCACCTCTGAATCTGGATTTTAATATCAGCCTCCTAGCATCACAGAGGCCCAGATGCCAGCCTATTAAAGTTTGGAGGATTAACCCTTTCATGTCCAGCAGGCCACATTAACCAAAAAGCTCAAAATCTCAGAGATTCATTTACTGATTTGGACCAAAACTTACAGGCTTGATATTTAGTCCAATGTGAATACTCAAAAATATTTTCAGACCTCCAGGGCCCTCGAGGCAAAAACAGGGGCAAAAAAGACATGTTTTTTGAACACTGTTGCTCTTTGGCTCTCATTTGTCCTCTGTGGCACTTAGAGAGATGAAACCTGGACTGTGGGACCTCTGAAAATTATAAAATCAAATGGTGATAGAACCGTTTTGCTAGCCCCTCCCAAACAGAAAGTAGCTCCAGGAACCACCTAGAGACACGCCCTTGAGATCATTGGTTTATGGAGGTGACCTGAATAACCTCCAAAAGTTTCAGCTCATTTTAAGCAAATATGGCTGATTTATGGGACTTCAAAGTCCAGACTTGTGCAAGTTTCCCATGGCGCCAGAGCACAGGAAAGTCGTAGAGTCACCAAACCACCACAATTCTGCTCCAAATGGAGTCTAGTATAACATATTAAAAAATCAGCCCCAGGGTCCCAGTAAAAATTCTTCACCCCAGTCCATTTCTGAGAAATCAGGTCTTGTGATCCTCTTACATCCAGAGACCATCATGCCAGAAGAATGAGGCCCACTCCCTAATTTATTCATTCATTGTAATTTTTCATGACTGATGTATTTTTCAGGGCTTCATGGCCTGAGCACAGTGCAAAAGACACATTTATTTCTTTACTCTGATGATCGGGTCACAGGAAGCAGCCTAAGCAGGGAAGCACAGACTTCCCTCCCCCTGGCCACTTTATCCAGCTTGTCCTGTGTGACCCCAAGGTGTTCCCAGGCCAGCTGAGAGACATAGTCCCTCCAGCGTGTCCTGGGTCTTCCCCGGCTGCCTGATGGTGGGAGGTGGCTCTTAACACCTCACCATGGAGCTGTCAGGAGGCATCCTTACCAGATGTCCAAGTCCCCTCAGGTGGCTTTTCTGATTGTGGAGGAGAAGCAACTCTACTCCAAGCGCCTCCTGGATGACCAAGCTTCAGACCCTGTCCCTAAGGGAGAGCTTGGACACCCTGAGAAGGAACTCATTTCAGCCACTTGTACTCAGCATCTTGTTTTTGAATTATAGAATCAGAAGAGATTTTTTTGTTAAATAGGCCTAAAACCTGAAATGGATTCTTTAAGGCCTATATTAAGGCCCAATCTCTGATTATCAAATATATATACATTAATTTAAAAATTGTCTTACATCTTTAATTTGATTCTGTAATTATTTCTGTCTCTTTCTTATTTAGCCTTTTAACATGTTAAACATGTTACATAAAACCTACTAAGCATGATGCCCTATTTTGGGACCTAATCCAAAAATGACCAGCCCATCTTTAAGTCAGTCTATCTCAGCCTAAAGGTTACTTTGGACAAAGGAAGACTTAAAATCAAGAGAAGACCTGTGAGATTTTTCTAGATATGTAGTTATACGGATATATGGTACTGAGGCCCAGTATATGAGGTTGGAAACCAGCAGATGTGAAATTGTTCATTCTTGCCTAGTTAGAAATACAGTCCCAAAGTAAAAAAATCCATTGAATCAATAATGCTGGGAAAATCAATGCCTTTAATGAGAATTAGTGAAAAATTACAGAGATCTAAATGTCCTAAATGTCCAGGCACAGGAGTGAGACCTCCTGTTCTTTTCTCCTATCTTTGCTTGGCCTGTGTGATTACAGAGCAGCTGCAAAATTTACCACATGTATCCTTTGTTTAGTCATATCTGCGGAAGAGATTGGACAATATGGATGATTGACACCTCTATGTAGTCATCAGAGACAATAGAATCCAGGGGCATTGACTAAATCAAGCTAAGCAACACCATTGGCTGATAATGAGCCATCCAACACATGGAGTGAAATTCGACACCCTCTTTCTCCAAAATGGCTGCAACATTAACTACAACAAAGACAGATACAATACAAGCTACACAGTGCAGCAAATGGCTGACACATGGAGAGACAGAGAGAGAGAGAAAGATTGACTAAATACTTAAAAGACAATTTTGTCTCTTTATTTTCCTTAGTTGGATTTGTTATGTTGAGCATAGAGATTAGCTACCTTGCTAGCAAGGATGCTAATGGAGACAAGAAACAACATACATGATATCTAGGGTGTCTACTTATAGAAAAAAGGTAAGCAACCACTTTAATCACAATAATGTTTACTGTTGACTTCAATATGACAAATATGTCCTACAGAGCAAATAACTGTGCTGGGAAATCATTAAGCTACGTAAGTTCAAGAAATGAAGACTTGTAAGGGCCATTGTTGTGGGCATCATATGTGCAGGAAAATTTTTGTACTGAGTGTTCCACAGCTGGTGGACATTTATGCCTTGAAATATTTGATACATTAGTTTATATGTGCAAGTGTCTGACAGTAGGAACACTGCAAAGCTTTTTATAGTCTAAACCTCATAGATAAGCATGGTGAAGTATGTAAGTTTTAAGACAGCATAAAAGCATGAATTCTGAGCCGAATCTAATAATAAATAATACCTACATTTAATGTTTTAAAAGGGGCTTGTGACATCAATAAAACATGCTAAATTTAGGCTAATGTCAAATTTTCATGGCCAGTTATTTATGGCCTTCATGTTTTTGAGTGAACCAAAACTGTCAACATGAATAGTCATATTATAATGGTAAAATTATCAACATTTTCTTAGAGTCAGGCCACTTCACATGGTAATGGTGCATTGGTCAACTTTTCTTTGTTAAAACCATATTTTAATCACTTTGTTTTCAATGCAAATGAGTGGATAGGCCTCTACATAAATGGAAATATGAGCTATAAATTACCCTTTTTCATTTTGTTTGATGCCAAATATTATTTTGTAGTGCTTGGGTCCCGTTTTCCTGGAAATAGAATGTCAGAGTTAAATTATGATTACATTATGCATACTTGCAAAATGCAAGCTATATTTAAATTAAAGCCCTTAGCCTTGGCATGCAGCAGGTAGATGTCTCTAAGGTTGGCGTCTGATTTACAGCTTTTAAATTTGGCATTTAAGGTGAAACTGAAACAACACGCTGAGCAACTACTCCTTTGGTTGTTGCACATCTAACTGTTTTTATAGCATGTTATACATTATAAAAGCAAGTTATACATTATATAAGCAAGTGAACCCTCACCACCACTGTGTAAACCCACTTTCATATTCAAACCTTTGTTATATTTATGACCATCTCCATCCTGATCTGTTTCTATGTGGTCTTGAGATGAAAAAAATGGCAAAATGTCCCTTATTGCATTTAAATACCCAGGTTACAGTCTTATTATATATATGTAAATATATGCTTTAAACAGTCAAGCCTCTATGTAATGATCTAGTAATCATTTATCTTGACTAAGTATAGAACTGTTGGATCTGGACTATCTAAAATGTGGTCTAGACAAAGAGAAAAAATGTCCCTGTATTGTTTTCTATTTAATACAATATAAAATTTTTAAAAATATGACAGTGGGCTTTGGACAGCATATAGGATTTACTTACTTTTCTTCTTATTATTATACCTTACATATAGAAATTTAATTCTTTAAATTTAACCAGATCACATGGAAAAATAGTATTGTAGAACAAATACAGCACAAATTCAACAATTAGCCATTGATTTATTTAACAAATCAAAAGATAAGCTTCCTAAAGGCAATGCAAAACAAAATAATAATAATTAGGATTGGCTTTCAGTACAGCAGCAGAGGATGAGGCCTGTAGGCTTAACTGTATGGGGATATTTTGGCTGCAATACCTAATTTCGGCCAGAGGTGGAGCAGGACTAATTTAGCTGCAGTTCCCAATCTCAGCAGTAGGTGGAACAGAGAGCAAAATCAGTGTGAAATTCTGGCGAGAATTTCTCAACATTGACTCATTCTGAGGACTTTTGCTGAAAATCACAGGGGAGCTTCTACATGCTATTTAGAGGTGATTTAGAGGCTGACAAAGTGAGGACCGGCCAAAATGTCCTCACTTCCCAAAAATGTTCTCACTCTGTTGGTTAAAAACTCATGCCGGTCCTCACAATGTAGTAAGTACAAGAACACACACACACACACACACACACACACACACACACACACACACACACACACACACACACACACACACACACACACACACACACACACACACACACACACACACACACACACACACACACACACACGAGAGAGACATAGAGACAGAGACAGACAGAGACAGACAGAGACAGACAGATATATGTGAAGAGTTCTTTTCCAAAATGCAATTGCGGAAGGATGGGACCCTTAAACACTGGTGTATGCTAAATAGGAAAACAACCTGACAACCAATTGACCCGACAACGCCACAGGGGAAGTGTGCCCCAGGAACTAAATGAACACCTCAATAAGCCAAAGGCAACACAAGTTCAACAACTGAATTAAGACAGAGACGTGGTTCCAAAACAATTGTAAATTTTATTGATTATTAAGACTGGAAGTATCTGCGAAGAAAGGGGGTTAGTTATTGCTGTGAAAAAAAAAGTAAAATAGTCAATTTAAGAAAATATCAAAGTTTATTACAATATAAATAGTTTGTTTTGGGGGCTAAAATGACACTTCCAATCACAAATAATTTAAAAATCCTAAACAAGAAAAAAAAAAAAGTGAGGCGTGCCAGCAGAGGGGAGGCAGCCTAACATCAATCGGTGTGTTCCAGGAGTGCAACTACTCACCACTCGTGAACTCACAGCAAACAGCAATCACAGCAAACAGGTGCAAGATTATAGTGTCCCGGTGCACTTACCATTACAAGACAATGCAGGCAACCACCTAGAGTGCCTAGCCTCCACCACAGCCGGCAACCACTTCACTGTAGAAGGAAACAACAAAAGTATTAAACAAAGAAAAAAATCTAAACCAGTTGGTCCAATATAAAAGATATCTAAAAGCTAAAACAACTTTACTGGCAAAACAGCAGCCGATACCCGGCCTGAAATACAGAAAATAAATGCATTACATATAATAACTCATTTATAAAATGTAATAAACCCTAGTTACTTTAATCCACTCACCAGCTCAATGGGACAATGATAGCGAGCCAGGTTTCAAGTCTTGTGCCACAGGTGAAGGCCAGCAGAAAACAGGCTAGATAAAAGAGGTAACATGAGTTCTTTGAAAAATTGTTACATCTCAGCAAGGCTTGATGTTTGGATAAACCAACCTCAGTGAACCAGAACCAGAGTTCCCACAAGGCAAAGAGGCAGACAGGCAGACATGCAGACAGGAGGAACTATGTAAGGACCAGTCAAACTGTTAATTCTAAGCAAATGCACAATTACTTGGAATCAGATTGAAATCCTTTGATTCTCAACCTACCTCAACACAAACCAAGTAGCAACCAGCAAGCAGGCAAGACAAAAGGGGGAGCCATGTGGTCACAGGTGCTTTATATCTGGTTCAGCTAATTAAGGGGGAGGAGTTGACCTACTTCCAGGAGGCTGCATTCAAGTGCAGCAAAGGAGAAAACCAAACCTGGAGCCTCTGCTCCCACTACACGATGAAAGCCAAAATTGAAAAATCATATATTACTCAGTGCTATTCTTGGGGCACACGGCTATGTTGGGATGATCCGGTCAGCGCTATCACAGTTATGGGAACGCCAAAACAATCACAGTTACAGTGGTAATGCCACGTAGTATCGCGTGTTTTATGATTGAAGGGAGATTTTACCTCGTCATCTTTGTAAAATGAGTTTTAAGCTGTTTCTTGGTGCCTCCATTTGCTATTTAGTTACAGTACGAACATTTATGAATGTTTTTTTTAATTTTGTAAAGTTTTAAACACAAAACGTTTTTTCTCCATTTTCAGTGTGATGTAAAAGATGTGTTTTCACAGTTAAAAACACTACATTTCTTGCATATCGAGTCTGGTGTTTTCGAAAAAAAAATCATACGGCCCTAAATCCTCTGAAATTTTGCTCCAAGTTTGACATAAAAAAGGCGTAGTTGCATTAAAATCTGTGTGTATAAGTTCCACCTGAACCGGCATCGCCATCTCGCTTCCTCTCAACAATGAAGAGGAAGCAATGGGCGTGTTTTGTATGAGCCAGGGGGCGGTGTTTGTAGTGGCTGCGTCTGCACCCCAAGCAGACTCTCTGGAAGTCTGCGGAAAGTCCGCTTGAGGCCCCTTGTGGACTGGATGAATTGTGGATTTGGACAGTCCTCAGCACTCCCGGACTTCCCGTGAACGCGCCCGCAAAGTCCGCGAGTTCGTAAGTGCGGTGAAGTCCAGAGATTTGGATTCAGCCATTGTTTCCTCCTCCGATCACTCTCCTCTCTCCTCTGTCCTTTCTCCTCCGAGCTCATTTTGCGCTTTGCGACGTTCTTCCCTTCGGTATGACTGCTCAGACAGTACTTCCGGTGTCGCGGAGGAGAGAGGAGACTGCATTTTAGGCACTGAGATGCATCCTCTGTCTGTCTTTAGTACCGGCCAGTGAAGAGACATCGGGATGGGGGATGACTCAGTTTTATTTCTAAAACGCTGATAAGGAAAATACATTCTTGACAGAGATAGAATACCTACCAACTTTGCAGTGAAGAAGGCGCTGCTCTGTTTCACACTGCTGAAAAAGACCGAAGTATCATCGGACTAAACGTTCAGGTTACACCGAGCTTCACAGTTAAGTCATCTGAGCTCCTGACAGGTTGGTAATAAAACACTGTATTCTAGACTCTAGACTAACAAAAACTGTTTTAGACCTTTTGACATATAGTGTACCGAGCCCCTGTGTTTAGCTACAGATAAAGAATATGTTACAATTTAACATGATCTACTGTTATATTTATTTTTTATTTATTTGTTTATTTAACAGGGGCCATGCAAGACAAGGACTGTTAAGCCAGAGTTAGCTACAAGCTAATTTACATCTGTGGTCCCTGGGCAGGACATAGAAAAATATACAATGCAGTAATAAATTATACAATACAACAATAACAAACAATAATAAAATACAAAAGTTATAAACCAGATAAATTAGCATTTAAAAACAACAACATTCAATAGTAGTTCATGGTTAACAGTACACTAAACGTTTCATTGTTCTTGTCTGTGTTCAGAGATTCCATCAATGGTCACATGATTGTTTTTGCTTTAGTCATGACTTCAGTTTGCTTTTAAAAACACTGAGGGTAGCGGAGTCCCTAATTTGTGTAGGCATGAAGTTCCACTTCTCTACTGCTTTAACTGAGAAAGCAGACTGACCAAAAGCAGTTTTCCTCAGTTTAACTGTGCAGTCTCTTCTTGCTGATGCCCTGGTTTCTCTGCGATTGTTTGCATAGAGTAGCACACATTGCTTAAGTGGTGGTGGGGCTTGGTCATGAATTAATTTATACATCAAGCACTTATCTGCATTGTAAAGTAAATTGTCAAAGGTCATTAAGTTATACTTTTTTATGATGTTACAATGGTGATAGTCCCTTGGTTTTTTATCCAGAGTTTTCAGAGATTGTTTATAGAGGCTGTATAATGGTTTGAGAGTGGTTGCTCCAGCCTGAGACCAGCTTGTGATACAGTAAGATAACTGAGAAAAAAATCATTGAGTGCATGTAAAGTTTAGCAGCAGATAAAGGCAACTGATGTCTGACATGTCTGAAATTCGTACGACTAGCTCTCACATTTCTACAGACGTTTTTTACATGTTTCTTAAATTTTAGATTGGAGTAGTTATACCCAGAAATTTGAAATGTTTAACAACCTGTATTACCTCTCCGTTTACAGTCATATCGGGTTGAGTTGTGTTGTTTCCTCTTATAGAAAAATACATCCCTACAGTTTTGTTCACATTGAGCGTCAAACAGTTCTCAATTAGCCAGTCTGTGACTTTGTTTAATGCTGCAGAGATTTTGGATGCAGCTTGTTCTTTTGATTTTGCATGGGTATATATAACTGTATCATCTGCGTACATTTAGGTCTGTACCTCAGGACAGATCATGGGTAAATCATTAATGTACAAGCTGAATAAAATTGGCCCAAGGATTGATCCTTGTGGCACACCGACACTACAATGAAAAAAAGATGAACATGTGTCTTTAATCTTGGTACACTGTTGCCTTGAACATAAATATGACTCTATCCGTTTCCGTGCTGTATCAGAAATATTAAACCTTGACAGTTTAGACAACAAGACATCATGATTTGGAACTGCGGTGGACTGAATGCTCCTCACAAACGTAAGAGTACTCTTGGTTTGCTGAAGAAAAAAAAATGTTGATATTGCATTGCTGCAGGAGACTCATCTTCTCAAATCAGATGCTGGCCGTCTCTCTGATAGATCTTTTCACACTTTGGCTTTTTCCTCTGCAGACACAAAAACCAAAGGTGTAGCTATCATAGTGAGACGCAGTCTTTCACTTAAAGTATTGACATCTTTGTCAGATGATATAGGTAGAATTGTGATTGCTAGTGTTCAAATTAACGCCAGAAAGATAGCTATTATTTCAGCATACGCTCCTAATGTTTATGACAGCAATTTTTTCAATGTGCTCACGACTAAAATGTTGGAATTAACAGACCACTCTTTTATCGTGGGAGCTGACTTTAATGCGGTCTGGGACCTAGCTTTGGATAGGTCAAATTCAACATCTTCAGGAGAGCAGGGCCTGGCCACGGATGCTTTAAGATTCTGGGCTGGTAATTTAGGGCTTGTGGACATATGGCGATTGATCAACCCAAATATTAAAGATTTCACTTTTTTTTCTGGTAGACATAAATCCTTTTCCAGAATAGACTTTCTGTTTGCTTCTCCTCAGCTTTTTCAAGCCATAAACACAGCTCTTTTGCTTCCAATAGCATTATCAGATCATAAAGGGGTCCTTTGCTCCGCAGTTCTGGGTTTACTGTCCAAGCGTGCAGCTAGATGGCGGTTTAATACTTTGCTGCTGAAAAACGAAGCGTTTATCAGTCAATTTATTGCAGGATTTAAATAATTTATTAAATTTAATGCTGGTTCTGTGGAGGACCCCAGAGTCCTTTGGGATGCAGTAAAGGGCTTCATCAGGAGCAATACAATATTATTTAGCTCAAATCTGCGCAAAGCCAGATCCCGCCAGCTGCAAGATCTTGAAGCAGAGTTTTCTAGGTTGGATTCTATTTTACAACTTAATTTTGCTGACCAAGTTGCTTTGCAGCGTACAATAGTTAAGAAAGAAATTAACAATATTTTGAAGCAGCAGTCGGAGTTTCAAATTCATAGGACTAGACAGCGTTTTTATTTCCACAGTGCAAGACCAAGCCATCTCCTAGCTATGAGGATTAGGAATAGTGACAATTTCTCAGATATCCCAGCCAATAAATCCGTAGATGGTAGTATCACTACTGACCCTAAACAGATAAATGCATTGTTTCGCACATATTATTATGATTTATACAAATCAGAGGTCCCTTCAGATAAGAACCGGTGCAACAGTTTTTTGGATCAACTACATCTGCCCCTATTATCAAGAACAGATTCAGCTGACCTGGATAAATCAATCACGCTTGAGGAAGTGAGGCTAAGGCCATGCAAAGAGGTAAATCACCTGGTGTCGATGGGATACCTCCTGAGTTTTATGTTAGCTTTTGGGAACAGTTGGGTCCATTTCTTTTAAATATGATTACTTCTTCCATCGAAAAGGGCAGGTTCTCAAGGGATGTTAACACAGCCCTTATCTCACTGCTGCTGAAGAAAGATAAAGATCCCACAGACTGCTCTAGTTGTCGTCCTCTTAGCCTCCTGAATTCTGACTTAAAGATATTTGCGAAACTTCTTGCTCGCCGCCTTGAACGCTATATGCCATTACTAGTCAATCCAGATCAGACAGGCTTTATTAAATCTCGACTGGCTACAGATAATGTAAGACGTTTACTTCACATCATTGATGCCGCGACAGACAATAATTCACCTATGTCTGTGCTTTCACTTGATGCTATGAAAGCCTTCGACCGTCTCGAATGGTCATATTTGTGGTCTGTTCTGGAGGCGATGGGTTTTGGTAGTACTTTTATTGGTTTAATTAAAACCTTATACTCAAACCCCTCGGCACAGGTGCTAACTGGTCAAACTCTCTCTACTCTCTTCCCAATCTCCAGGTCATCACGTCAGGGATGTCCCTTGAGTCCTGCTCTGTTTGTACTTTCCATGGAGCCACTAGCTCAATTAATTCGCCAGTCAAATTTAATATCACCTATAACTGTTTATAATACACATCACAAGATATCGTTATATGCAGATGATGTATTGGTATTTTTAGGAAATCCCTCAGTCTCTATCACACCTTTTGTCTATTTGTGATGATTTTGGAAGTATGTCAGGTTTTAAAATTAATTGGTCTAAGTCTGCTCTCCTACATCTGAATGATTCTGCCAAATTATCTTCTCTTCCTTTAAGAATTCCTGTAGTGCAACAGTTTAAATATCTGGGAATTGAGATTTTCTCTTCTCTGAATCAGATAATTAGACATAATTATTCACATGTTCTGAACAAGGTTTTAAGTGACATGGATCAGTGGATCAGTCTTCCTATGTCTATTCGGGCCCGTGTCTCCGTTGTCAAGATGAATATCTTGCCCAGGATTAATTTTGTGAGTGCTATGGTCCCCCTACCCCCTCCATCTGCTTATTGGAGCAAACTTCAGTCTGCAACTTCAAAATTTGTGTGGAATCAAAAACGTCCACGACTGAAAATGTCCTCTTTACAGAGGAGTAGGGAGGATGGGGGCCTGGCTGTTCCCAATTTTGAACTCTATTCCTGGTCATTTGTCCTCAGACCCCTGCTCTCCTGATTTGACTCATGAGTTGCAGTCTCCTGGCTCACATTAGAGAATAATGTAGTGAACCCATGGACGCTCCAAGATGTTCTTTTTGTCAGTATATCTCAAAAACAATGTAAACTGCGTTTCGGCCCCATTATCTCCCATCTTATATTAACATGGAGGCAGGCGGAAGCTCATACCCATATTGCTTTTAGGTGGCATACCCTTTCTCCAATATTCAATAATAAGGCATTGCTGATAGATGGTAGACCTATCTCTGCTCCTCAGTGGGAGCAGAGGGGTATCCGCCATTTGAAAGATATTTATAATAATTTTGGCCTGCTCTCTTTTTCTGATATTAAGGATGCATTCAGTCTGCCAGGTTCTTCCTTTTTCTTTTATTTGCAGCTGAGGTCAGCTCTCAAGGCGCATGGTGTACCCTGGCAATGTCCTACACATCCACTTCGAGAACTGTTTGCCAAACAGGTCAAATCTGCGGGAATGGTTTCTAGATTGTATAATTTTTTGTTAGTAACAGACACTCCCACACTTCTAATACAAAGGGTCTGGAGAAGAGACTGCCCAGATTTATCCCAGGATTTTGATTGGAAAATACTGTGGTCCAGTATTCATGAAACATCACGCAACCCAGACCACCAGCAAATTCATTTCAATTTTCTTAATAGAACATACCTTACCCCTGTTAAATTGCACCATATGAAAATTATTAATGATTCTCTTTGCAACTTGTGTTCTTTAAAAGCTCAGGGTACATTCTGCCATATGTTTTGGGACTGTCCTCCTGTCGGACAATTTTGGAGCAATGTTGCATCCAAACTGTCTGACTTGATTCAAGAAACTGTGCCAATGAATATGTGGGTGTTGGTTTTGAACGACCTGTCAGTCTTTAATATTTCCATGCTCAAAAAGCGTGTCATTCTAGCGGGACTAACAGCAGCAAAGAAAATGATTGATACTCGCTGGAAGCCACCACATTCCCTCGCGATAAAAGCTTGGACTCTGTCTTTTCTGGATGTTGTTTATATGGAACTGTCCACAGCCCGGATCAATGGTGCTAATGAGAGCACTCTAAACACTTGGCGCAGCACTGTTGACACTCTGAAAGAGATGATGTGAGATTATATTTCTTTTATTTGCTCTCTGTTTTTTGTCAATGAATGTCTAGCCCCCTATGTTTTTGTCTTGTGTTTCTTTGTCTGTCTCTTGTGGTTGTGTCCTTGTCTTTGTCCTTGTTCATTTATATTTTAATTTACATGTTTTGTTTTGTTTACTCTGTGTTGGTTTTTTCCCTTTTTTTTTCTGTTTTGATATGGTGCCCTCTGGCACGTTCCTTTGTCTGGGGCCCATTACATGCCCTTAGTAAGGACCGAAATTGTGCATTGTAAAGCTGATTGATAAGCTTGTGGCATGTTTTCTCTTCTGTTTTGGTTTAACCTTGTGAAAACCTTGAATAAAAATTTGATCACAAAAAAAAACAAGACATTATGATTAACGTTATCAAAAGCTATTTTAAAATCAAGGAAAACAGCAGCAACAACACCTCCATTATCAAGACGAGATTTAGTTTGTTCTATAAAGTAGCAAATTGCTGTCTTGGTTGAGTGGTGCTTCCTGAAACCAAATTGCATTGGGTGCAATGGGTAGTGGCTGATATTTAAATAGGCTATCAGTTGGTCACAGATGACCCGCTCTGCAACTTCGGAGATAACTGGGAGAATACTTATGGGCCTATAGTTTGCTACATTACTCTTATTTCACGCCTTGAAGATGGGAGTTATGACTACTGACTTCCAAGCACTGGGAAAGTGGCATTGTTTTATTGACAAATTTACAAGGTGACTAATAGGAGCACTGAGGTTACTTTTGTATTTTTTTTTTTTATAAATGTAGGATCACAATCAAAAACATCTTTAGCCTTAGAGGTTTTAAGCTGGTTCAGGACTTTAATTATCGAAGATTCCGGCACTTCAGAGATGGTAAATACAGGGAAGTCACCATTTGGTGAAGAGATGATTTTATTTCGTGACCCAAATTTGTGTGTAAGATCTTGAACCGAATTAATAAAGTAATTATTAAAAACAGAACATATTTGATTTTTATCTTGTGTTAAGACTCCTTGAACTTCTAACTCAAGTCCTCTGGCTCCTTTGCAGTTTTCCTTTCTTAAAACTTTCTTGATGTTTTCCCAGGTTTGCCTACTATTTCCTTCAGCTTCATTTATCATATTTATAAAAAAATCCGCTTTTGCCTTCCTCAATTCATTGACAACTCTATTACGAAGATGCTGAAATGTCCCTCTGTCATGGGCTAGTCCTGATTTAAGAGCAACTTTTAAGGAATGGTCCCTTTTTTTCGTTAAACTCCACAGATTTATATTTATCCAAAGGAGATTCTGTTTTTTCCAAGAGCATTTTATATTTTTACTGAATTCAACTTTGTTTATTGTGGACATGGAACATGCTGAAGCAGACTCTGGATCATCTAAGGACAGGATGTCATTCCAAGATAACTTTTGGAACTTCCTTTCAAATTTACTGATAAGTCGCTTAGGAATAATTCTAAAGACATTTTTAGTGCCTTGTCGGTACATGAACCTGCACTTTGTTAGTTTCCTTACAATCAATGTCAAGTTGTGATCTGACATCCCAGTCAATAAGTTCAGGGATTTTGTTATTCTTTCTGGTTTATTGCTGAATATTAAATCTATCTGGGTCTTGGATGACTGGGTAATTCTAGTAGGGCCTTGGATAAGTTGTTGGAGGTTGAACTGATTTGTTATATCTTTCAGTTTTTTTCTGTTCAGCTTTTCTGCCCAATTTATGTTAAAATCCCCAAGTAGGATTAACTCCTTATTTTTATCAAACTCCTTTAAAATTTTCATAGAACATGTTGTTTGATGAGGGAGGCCTGTACACACCAACAACAGTGAAAGACTTAGATGACGACAGAATAAATTTTACAGCAATACATTCCATATCCGCAGCGCGGTCAATTGCGATTTCCTGACAATTAAAACAGTCTTTAACATACATAATGTGATAATGTGTGGGGTGATAACTCGGTCAGCCACATTTCAGATAAACAAAGAAAATCAATATTGGAGTCAATAAGAAACCTTTCAAGCTGTTTGGTTTTTGATATGACACTTCTGGTATTTAAATGACCTCCGAGTAATCCTTTCGGCTTAGCACGAGAGTCCCATAGAAGTTTTGCATGTAGGCGAGTGTAGATATGAAAAAAAAGCACCTTACCCCTAAAAAAATGCAACAAAAGCTTTTTCAACATTTTTTTGTAGCATTAGATGTCCATAATAACATACTAAAAGTCTACCAAAGTTTGACCACTAGAAAGGTATCATTTTCAAAATGGTGTCCCAGATGGTCAAAAGCGCACTGAAATGCCTATAGCCCTTTTATTATATAGGCAAGGCAAGGTAAGTTTATTTGTAGAGCACAATTCATACACAAGGCAATTCAAAGTGCTTTACAGAAGAAGATAAATGCATTAAAATCACAATACAAAATAAAATCAACATTAATCATGAAATACATTTAAAAAGAAGAGTGCAGATAAGATCCTTTCAGTCATATGCACAGTTAGACAGAGTCGTTTTGAGCCTAGATTTGAACATTGTCAGAGTAGAGGCCTGTCTCACATCTTCAGAAAGACTGTTCCAGATTTTAGCTGCATAAAACTGTAACCCAGATTCCCCATGTTTAGTCCTGACTCTAGGCACCAGCAGAACGCCGGCCCCTGAGGTCCTCAGAGTCCGAGATGGTTCATATGGCACTAACATGTCAGAGATGTACTTTGGTACTAGGCCATGGAGAGACTTGTACACAAGCAGAGCTGCTTTAAAGTCTATTCTCTGAGCCACAGGAAGCCAGTGTAGGGACCTGAGCACAGGGCTAATGTGTTCGTACTTCCTGGTTTTGGTCAGGACCCAAGCAGCAGCTTGGGTCCTGACCTGGATGTACTGCAGCTGTGTTATGGCTCATTTGGAGAGGCCGGTAAGCAGGCGGTTACAGTAATCTAACCTACTAGAGACAAATGCATGGATAAAGGTCAGGTTTAGACACTATACCTTTGATTTTGGCAATGTGTTTTAGATGGTAAAAGGCTGCTGATGTTATTGATTTTATATGGCTGCCAAAGTTCAAGTCTGAGTCCATTATTACCCCAAGATTTCTAACCTGATTCATAGGTTTTATAGAGAGAGACTGGAGGTGACTGCTGACACTTTCTCTCTGTTTCTGTGGACCAAACACGATGACTTCAGTCTTGTCTGAATATAGCTGGAGGAAGTTGTTTTGAAGAAGTGATCAAGTTATTAATTAAAAATGATTTGTTGGACAAGGATCTAACAATGAGCACTGCAAGTTTCAGATTAGTTGCAGTAGGACTGGACATTATCTTCTTTCAAGGTATATGGATTAAATTTCTCTGATTAGACAATCTAACTGTCCTTCTGTAATCTTGTCTATGTGGTGTGACTGTAGATATGGTACAAGGGGAAAATGATGATGTCTCACAGGGCCCCAGCTTGATATTAACTTTATCATGACTGTAAGTCCTGGGTAATTTTGGTGTCTAACCCTATGTTTATGGGGCCTGGGAATCCACTGGTCTTGTCCAAACTGCAGAGATACATTTACATAATTTTGAAATCCAATATTTTGTGTGTGACCCTATTAAAACCCTCTGAAAGGATCACCCGTTTCAGGTGAAGGATTTAAGTTAAAACAAAATAAAATATATATAAGTATATATAATTGTATGCACATACACATGTGTGTGTATATATATAAATATATATACCATGTGTGTAATCAAAATAATCTGCTAAACACAAAAAGTCGCAATTTCCAGGTAATTCAGAAGGTGATGGAAGTAATATTGGCAGTTGTTAAGACAATATTTTTTTGCTCATTGGAAGATTGTGTATAGCGCTGTGAATCAAATTTGTCTTTAACTAAATTCATCTTTGTCTATGCATATAATTAATATTCTCTTTCAGGCTGAAACAATCCCTCTGCTCCCCTCCCCATTCCATGGGAAACTTGATAACTCCTCCCCTACCAATGTTTTCTTGCAGTCTGAACCAATCCCTGTGCTCCACTCTCCTCCCAACACCAAAGGAACACAACTACTGATCACTTCTCATTTTCGCACAGACAAGAACAGTGTCATGTTTTAGAGGTGCAGACATTGAAAATATTTGATAGATTTGAACAGCATTAAACATAACTGCTGAACACATTATAGCAAGGCTAACAGTGTGAGTGTCCCAAGAGGGAATGCCAGTCACTTTAGCAGGTGGAAAAAGCTGACTAAAAGTGATATAGCCTGGCCATGAGTGCTGCTCTTATAAACCAAGAGACTTGTTCTGATGCTAGGATGTTTTCATATATTCATGAACCTACTTGGTGCAATAGGAACACTGATGGACGGCTCAGGACTCAGGAACATTATGGAGGTTGTCTATGGCTCAAATGCTGTCCAGCAAATGATGACTGGAAAATCAGTGCAACAAGCTTTTAGTGGACATCTCTTGGTTGACAGATGTCTCAATGTGTCGCAGGTGCTGGACGATAACCCACAGTTTGAGTCAATGGTGGATGAGGCAGGAGAAATGTACTCATCTTTAGTAGTAAAAGAAAAGACTTTGGAGAGTGCTGTAGGGTTAGAGATATTGGGACAAATCAAAGATAAAATAGATGAAAAGAAGGCAGAACTTAGCACAAAGTCAAAAACCAGTCAGCTGTGGATAAGCTATCAGAGAATGCTGCAGACAGCACAAAGTCTGATCAAAGCAGATCGCACGGGATCTTGGTTGATGCACTTGCAATCTTGGACTGCCTGCCAATTTTTGCTGCAGCTGGGCACTATAATTATCTTAAATCTGCATATTTATATGTCCAAGAAATGTGCCAACTTGAAACAACACACCCTGATGTATATGACAAATTTTCCAGGGGTTTTCATGTGATACACTGTAGCAACCACTTCTGGGCAGGCCTTAGCTCTGACCTTGTCATTGAACAGACCTTGATGCGGTCATCGAAGAGTCGTGGAGGCTTGACTCATGGAAGTGGAATGGCTGAAGAAATGCGTGCATTGTGGACCATGTCCACACCCATCACGTCTGAGTATAACAATGCCATGCAGGAATTCAATGAGCTGACCTAAACGACCAGTGAGCAACACAGGGAATCAACAGAAGCAAGGATGAAACAAGATCACGCTGACCTGGAGAAAATGAAAGAAATACTTTCCACTTGGAAACCATTCTCTCCAGACCCAGCTATGAGAAACATTGCTACTGGTGTTGTTGCCAGAGCTTATGTCAATGTAAATGAGTCTGTTGGGAATGAGATAATTGGAAAAATGGTTGGAAAACCAATTTTTGGGATCTCATTCAAATCAAAGACAGGGCAAAAACCCTTGCAGAGGATTCTAACATCAAAATTGCCCAAGACCGAACCATTGATCCTGCTCTTTTGATCCAACTTTTTCTGATTATGTCAAAAAAACAGGACACCTTTCACTGGAAGACGTAAAGGGCTATGAGCTAAGTCCATTCCCTGCGGCCCTGTTCGAAGCCAAAGAAATCTTCCGTAAAGCTGACAAGCCCCAACTGGCACAGGCTGTCACTGAATTTACAAGCAAGAAATCAAGGAAAAGTGTCCTGGATTCTGTCCCACAAACTGTACAGTATGTCCTTGATGGTGGCTCTCTGATTCTTCGCTTGCCATGGAAGAGGGGTGACAGTTATGGTGCAATTGCACGGTCATACGCAGAATTTACCATAAACCATTGTGGGAAAGCAGTTGTTGTTTTTGATGGTTAAAGCGAAGGTCCTTCTATCAAAGACAATACACATCAGCGACGTGGGCAATATCCACACCCAGTTATTAGCTTTAATGCAAATACTGAGTTTGTGGGAAGGAAAGATGACTTCCTATCCAGTAATAAAAAAGGACTTATTCATCTTGTCACTGAGGAACTGCAGAAGAAGGGCTGCACTGTTATCAATACACCAGGGGATGCAGATTTGGACATTGTGAAGGCTGCAGTCAATGCGTCACATCATCAGCCCACAACCCGGATAGGGGAAGATACAGACTTACTTGTTGTTCTTCTGTAGGCTACTATTGTAAGACGAGCAATAGAGGCCTCTATTTTCGCTCGGATAAGTCCAAAGTACCAAAAATATATGACATCAGCGAGATGCAAAAGGTCCTGGGCAAAGACTTGTGTTGTCAGTTTCTGTTTGTTCATGCCTTCTCAGGATGTGATAAAACTTCACGCATTTTTGGGGTTGGGAAGAAATCTGCTTTCCAGAAACTCGTGAATGGTGAATCGAACATCCAGGCGTGTGCGAGTGGGTTTGCACTCCCAAATCAAACAAAAGCTGTCATAGAGGATCTTGGGAGCAAGGCGATGGCAGTCATGTTTGGTGGCAAGAATACCAATGCACTTGCATCTTTGCGCTGCAATCTTTTGAGCAAGAGAATCGTGTCTGCAAAGGCATTTGTTACCGTGGGGTACCAAATGCCTTTGCCTTTGCATCTTGTACAACGGTGGGGTTGTACAAGATACGGACTGCCTTGCATGTCTGCTTGTGGACCATGTCTAGTTGACAATTGTGAGAATCCACATAATCAAGCAGTATGGGAAGAAGAGTGTGATGACTAATTGTTCATCTGGAGTGGAGAAAAGGAAATGAAAATGAAAATATATGTTAGAAGGTTAAAAAACTAACAAAATATATATATAAAAAAAAAACAAAAACAAAAACCAAACATAAAAAACAACAAGGGGCTAGCGGTACTGAGCCTTCAAGTGGCAGCCCTGTTTAAACTAATTTCACAGTACCATATAGTAATAATCGAGTTATCCCTCATTGGTATCAAAATAAATCTCCAGAAATCACCAGAATGTGAAATAAGTGAAATCTAATTTCCACATGCATTATGACATTATTTATTATGGTACATGGAAAAGGAGATTACGTTTTAATGGTTTTTTTTCATATCGATGTACTGTATATTCTTTTTTTTATGATTAACATTTTATTTCCATTTTTGCATCAATACAATTAAGAAAAGCAATTGTGAATAACACGAGAAAAAACAAAACAAAAACAAATAATAATAATGAATAAATGAAACCCCCACAACAAATCCCCACCCCAGTCACCACCAAATATGTTCACTCCTCTTCGGCCTACAAAGTCCACTACTGTGCCCCTCCATGTAAATCCCTGCATCTAAACCAACTGTATTAATGTGAACAAAAAAAGAGCTGCCATTACTTACACAGGCCTATATCATTAAACAAATAAATATAACAGAAAAGATCAGGCCCTGCATCAAAGAGTCGGTTGGATAAAAAAAAACAATACAAGTAATAATGTTATGGGTAATAATACATTAAAAAAAATACTACTAAGAAAGAATGTGACTAAAAAGTGATAATACAAAAAAAAGTACATTAAATAAAACAAAATTTTATATATATACATATATATATACATAAGTGTATCTATCTATATATATATATATACAGTTGTGGTCAAAAGTTTACATACACTTGTAAAGAACATAATGTCATGACTCTCTTTAGTTTCCAGTTATTTCTACAACTCCGATTTTTCTCTAATAGAGAGATTGGAACAGATACTTCTTTGTCATAAAAAACATTCATGAAGTTTGGTTCTTTTATGACTTTATTATGGGTTAACAGAAAAAGTGACTAAATCTGCTGGGTCAAAAATATACATACAGCAACATGAATTAGCAATTTTGGTGACTTAGAAAGTTGTGTCAATGAAATGAGCTTCATAGCATGGCCTCTTAACTTCTTGTGAATGATTATGAGTGACTATAGCTGGGGACTTCTCTCAGGCCATTTAAATAGGGCCCATTGGATATAGACGCCCACAAACCCTACAATGGGAAAGTCAAAGGAGCTCAGCACGGATCTGAAAAAGGGAATCATTGACTATAACAAGTCAGGAAAGTCTCTTGGAGCCATTTCAAAGCAGCTGCAGGTCCCAAGAGTAACAGTGCTAACAATTGTTTGTATGTATAAAGTGCATGGCACTGTTTGTCACTGCTACGATCAGGAAGAAAATGCAAGCTGTCACCTGCTGCTGAGAGAAAATTGGTCAGGAGGGTGAAGAGTAAACCGAGAATCACCAAAAGGCAGATCTGCCAAGAATTAGAAGCTGCTGGAACACAAATGTCGGTGTCCACAGTCAAGCGTGTTTTGCACCGCCATAGACTGAGAGGCTGCCGTGCAAGGAGGAAGCCCTTGCTCTAAAAGCAGCACCTTAAAGCCCAACTGAAGTTTGCTACTGATCATTGTGACGGTCTCTGCCTTAGCTCCTCAGGCTAATATCTCTCTCTCTCTCATCCTACCTGGAGCCACCTCAGCCATCGGATCAACATTTTGTTCAGCTCATTCTCCTTAAAACCTCATACTTTAATAACATATATTTGCAGTTTAATAATCTTTGTTGTTCAATTTTGTCAATAAATCACATTATTTACTGCAAAACAACGTGTTCCTCCCACATTTGCCATGGCCCTGAGCCAGGTTATGACAAATTGGGGGCTCGTCCGTCTTCTACCCTCTCTTTAGGTAAGATTTGGAGCTTAGAATTTGTTTGTTTGGTGCTTATACTGCCTAGTCGAGATAGGTTTGTTTGTTTGTTAAAAGCCTTTGGACGTTAATAAATAATTAACATTTGAAACCGTTTTGGTACCCTACGCATCTGATTGTTGTTTGGTTAATAACATATATTTGCAGTTTAATAATCTTTGTTGTTCAATTTTGTCAATAAATCACATTATTTACTGCAAAACAACGTGTTCCTCCCGCATTTGTCATGGCCCTGAGCCAGGTTATGACATCATCTAGACAAAGATAAGAGCTTCTGGAGGAAAGTTCTGTGGTCAGATGAAACAAAAATCAAGCTGTTTGGCCAAAATTCCCAGCAATATATTTGAAGGAGAAAGGGTGATGCCTTCACCCCAAGAACACCATGCCTACCGTCAAGCACGGTGGTGGTAGTATTCTGCTGTGGGTCTATTTTGTTGCCAATGGAACTGGTGCTTTACAGAGAGTAAAGGGGATTGTGAAGAAGGAGAATTACCTTCATATTCTTCAAGATAACCTAAAATCATCAGCTCGGAGGTTGGGTCTTGGGCACAGTTGGCTGTTCCAACAGGACAATGACCCCAAACACAAATCAAAAGTGGTAATGGAATGGCTAAATCAGGCTAAAATTAAGGTTTTAGAATGGCCTTCCCAAAGTCCTGACCTAAACCCCATTGAGAACACCTAGACAATGCTGAAGAAACAATACCATGTCAGAAAGAACAAATTTAACTGAACTGTACCAATTCTGTCAAGAGCAGCGGTCAAAAATTCAACCAGAAGCTTTTGGATGGCTACCAAAAGTACCTAATTGAAGTGAAAATGGCCAAGGGACATGTAACAAAATGTTAGCATTGCTGTATGTATATTTTTGACCCAGCAGATTTAGTCACTTTTTCTGTTAACCCATAATAAAGTCATAAAAGAACCAAACTTCATGAATGTTTTTTATGACAAAGAAGTATCTGTTCCAATCTCTCTATTAGAGAAAAATCGGAGTTGTAGAAATAACTGGAAACTAAAGAGAGTCATGACATTATGTTCTTTACAAGTGTATGTAAACTTTTGACCACAACTGTATATATATAAATATATATATGTATTTATATTTATTTATATGCATATATATATATATATATATATATATATATATATATATATATATATATATATATATATATATATATATATATATATATATATATATATATATATATATCTATATATATATCTATATATATATATATATATATATATCTATATATATATATATATATGTATATATATGTATATATATGTGTGTATATATATATGTATGTATATATATATATATATATATATATATATATATATATATACACACACATATATACATGCATACATCACATAATAGGAAGCACTATAGTGCATTCATCCACAATAACTGTAAATTTGCATCTCCCCACCATATGACCCTCTTCAGGACCCCTTTAAAAATTTTAAGTATTTACCCCACTTTGCATCAAAAAGATCCAGTCTACCCAGCTGTTTATATGACATTTTTTCAAATGCAGCAACTCTTGCCATCTCCACTGTCCACTCCTGAAAAGAAGGTACCCCCTCTGTCTTCCATCCTCTGATAAGTATTTGTCTACCAATCATAATACTAGTTAGGACATACCTTTTAATGTGTTTGTCATGCCCTGTCCAAACTTAGTGATCACCCAAAATAAATAATCTGGGGTTGAATGGCATTTGATTTTCTATGATCTTACATAAATTATCATAGATGTTGGTCCAGAATTGTTGAACTCTTCACTAAAAGTCAAATTCAGATCCCTTTCCCATGTCTTCTGTAGAGCAGACATGGGTCCATTGCCCAGAGTCTGAATTAACATAGAATAATAGACTGCTGCCTCGTGTCCCTTTCCAAGGTTTTTTATGATTTTGTCAAAAAGTTCTGCATTCTGGGGACCCGATGCATCAGCTCCAAAAACCCCAACCAACATATGTCTAAGTTGCACATACTTAAAAAAGTGGGATTTGGGGATATTAAATTGACCTCTCAAATCCTCAAAGGATTTTAAAGATCCAGTATCATACAGATCCCCCAGTGTGTTCACACCGTTCTCCTGCCATATCCTCCAATAAATGGGGGATTTACCAATTCTTAGTTTAGGATTTGACCAGATACTTGAAGAAACGTTAAGAAAGGAATCAAACTAAAAAATTCGGGTAACCTTAATCCAAATTAACTTAAGATGAGAGATTACTGGATGTGTTTTTGCTTTTTTACTTAATTCAGTAGACAGGGCTTGAATGGGGGACAGAGGGGCCATCACAGCCTGTTCCATACAGTACCACGGAGGGGCTCTCTCTGGGGGAAAAGACCAATGGGCTAGGTGCCTTAAATTAAAAGCATAATAGTAAAACAGCATCTTTGGTAGCCCTAAGCCTCCACTATCTGCTGGTCTTTGTAACTTGCTGTGGTTCAAACGGGGGCATTTACCATTCCAAATAAAGGTCGTAGAAGTCCTGTCAAACCTATCAAAGTAATGATGGGGAATTTCTAAGGGAAGAGACTGAATAAGATAATTAAGTTTGGGTTATTTAAACATTCTACATTTTCTGGATTCTGCATAAGTAATGAGTTTAAACGCCATCTATAAGACCTCCTTCTCTCACTCTGGGGCAACAAATCCAAATCAACCCAAGTGTGGTCAGAGTTAAGAATAGTCCCTATTTCACAACCCAGGATGTGAGCACCTTAGATATTAGAAAAAAATCAATTCGGCTATAAGTCTTATGTACTGATGAATAAAATGTATAATCCCTACCAGAGGGGTTCATAAGCCTCCAAATGTCTATTAATCCCAAAGATTTGCAAAGTCTTTGCAATGTCAAGACAGCTTTTGACACTTTGCGCAACACTGCCCCACTGTGGTCAAGGGCTGGATCCATTAAAAGATTAAAATCCCCTCCCAATATGACAGCATGGTCCCCGGCAGCTTGTAACTTCCTCTCAAGGTCAGTAAAAAAAACCCTGATCATCTAAATTGGGAGCATAAATATTGGCCACTATTAGCTTCTGTGACTGTATTTCAGCTAGTACTATAATCAACCTTCCTGAATTATCTTTAATTTGCTTGAGGCATTTAAATTGTAAATGTTTACTTACTAAAATTATAACACCCTTGCTATTGCTAGAGCCTATGCTGTAAAACACTTGTCCAACCCATCCTACACAAAGCTTCTCAGATTCCTCTTTTGACAAGTGTGTTTCTTGAAGAAACACCACATCATATTTTATATTTTTAGTCTTAAGTCTGGTCATCACTTTTTTCCTCTTAGTGGGGTTCCCTAATCCATTTATGTTCCAGGTGGAGAGACGCAAACCTGTTTGTGAGGACATGGCAGCTCACACATTAATAACACACAGCCATATATCAAAAACAACACCGTTACATGTTGGTGGTGACAAAACAAAAACCTCCCCATAAAAATTACAAAAAAAGCAATGTGCACTTTAACCTGAACTTTGCACATTTTAACCCCCACACGAGTCCCTCCAACAGAGGTCCGGTGGTCCGTGTCGGGTCCGCAAAGCTCCACTCGTCGTGATCCTTCACGCATCGCCACCGTGAAGAAAGTAAAAGTCTACACCAGTTTCTATAGTGTGACGTTTGGGTGCACCGGATGGAAGTGTAAACAAATCAGTCATTGTACTGTATATTCTTTATAAATTTGATTATAATTGATTGTTTTGAAACATAATTCTACTTTAATCACTTACCTATAATTTGTATATGCTAGTTTTAATTATAGACCATCAAATCATAGGGTTAGACACCAATATTACTTGTCTAGGATGAATAATGACGGAATATTGGTAATTTTTAGGAACTGGCGGTGGCCATTTTGAAAATTTGACCTTTTGACCTTTGTAGTGGTCAGATTTTGGTCGACTTTTGATATGTTATTAAGTACACATGATACTACAATAAACGATTGAGAAACCTTTTGTTGCAATATTTTAGGGGTCAAACCATAAATGCACCCACCTAATGGTTCATTGTCTGAAGGAACTGAGGGCTGCGTTGTTTGACCGAAGCACGATTATGTGGACGCGCATCAGTGATAACTGGAGATATTTGTGTCGGAGATGCTGAATTAGTAGCCATCATATTATGATGAGAGGTTTTATTTTCACCATAGTTATAGAATATTTCATTATTGGCTAACAGCACTGGTATGCTGAGATGAGGGATGCACTATACAGACCTGATCAAAATCTTCAGACCAGTCGAAAAATTGCTAGAATATGCATTTTGCACATTTGGACCTTAATGAGGTTTTAAATAGAGCTACAATATGCAAAAACAAGAAGGGGGAGTGTGACAAAAGCACTTTGAAAAAGTAATTTATTGAAAACAAGTTAACTGAAATAGGCTGTTTATCAGCTGATCAAAAGTTTGAGACCACAGGCTATTAAAGGTACAGTGTGTATTATTAAATGCTAAACGAAAAAAAAAATAACAGACTTGGTAAAAATTAAATATATTGTTTAAAATTATATTTAAAGTAGTTTCTAATCAGCCTTAAATAATTAATGTTTTGTTTTCGTTACCTTAGAATGAGTCATTGATATCTTAATAGTAGCGGGTCGCCCGTTTATGGGGGCCTCCATCTTGCGTCGCCATCTTTTCTACCGTAACCCAGAACGGACAAAAATACGCTTTCGTGGGTTTTTTCGACGCCTACCGGAAATGCACAGTTGTGAAATAGACGAAGAAGAAGAGAGTGATTACCAAGCAGCTGTGCTAATACAAACAAACATGGAGGACCACACGTACAATTTGCCATCAGTGGAGCATGAATCATTGTCAAAGAAACGAAAACGTGATGAAGCCTAACGCAGTCGGGAAAGGCTACGACAAAAAAACAGGGTCAACATCGGCGCTGCCTTTCCCAGATGAAAGTCCTTGAAGGATAAGTTTGCAGACAGACGCAGAAGTTGCCTGTTTTTTGCTGGACAGGTAAGACTAAGGGCTCTAATTTCGTGGCGCAGCGCAGGGGGCGCAAGCCTGGCGCACCCCACGCAGTGTTAATTTCTTGCGGCGCACCGCCGTGCGCTGCCAATTTGACAATTTGGTAGACCGTCTGCGCAGAGATGGGTGTGACGGCGCACCAGGGGGGAGGTGAAGGCACACCTGGGGGAGGTGCCGACAGATTCGAGTGGCACAGTGACAATTTCGTGCCAAAAAACAGTGCAGAAAGTGCGCTGAAAGCACGCCAGCTCCAACCTGGTCTAACCTCGGCGCAGGGCGGAGCGCACTCTCCGCAGCTGTAATTTGGTGACAAGCGCACATGTGCGCACGCCTCAGAGGCAGGTTTCTAGAGTGTCAGGCACATTTTAATGCAATAAACAATCACAGCAATCACTATTTAATGTAACCGTCTGAACCAGCATATACGTTTGTATCTATATTAATTGTCCCGTCACGTCTGATGTCGGATTAAAGCCGTTTGTCATAATGGAAACTTCACCTGACGGCAGCTGGAAGTTTGATGCACATTTTACAAGTCAACAATAAACAGCCTTAACATCTGATACTGAGTATTTATCTGGCTTCTCTCATTTCATTAAATTCAAAGAAAAGAGGGAGAAAAAAGACAAAGAAAAAGGAGAAAAAATAAATGTCTGTCACTCAGGATTTACCCGTGATTTCCCATATTCCTCTATTTTAGTCTTTATTTTTAACGTGATCTAAAAAGATAGAGTAGGCTACATCATTGCAAGGAGGATGAGGAGGAGACACCAGGAGAGTATACAGTATATCACTAAAGGCTCTGCTATTTGGCGATGACAAACCAGGAATGCAGGTGGATCACAAGTATTATGAATGGATAAGCCAGTGGGTGTGAAACTGTCTCTTATTTTTTTTACTCCTATTAATGACAAAGGAACAGATTACATCTGTCCCGGGAGCTGGCCCACACGGTGACGCGCCCCGCTGTCCATTCCTGCTGAATGACAGCAGCTCTGACCCTCTCCAGCAGCGGGGATCATTCAGACCAAACAGACGCTGTGCCTCGGCCGCAGCGCATTTAAAGGCGAGGAGAGGCGCTCATTGGTGAAGACAGCGATCGGCTGTGATAATCCCACTCACGTCTATTCTCCTCCTACTCTGACATGTGCGCGTGGAGGCAGAGACGTGGGCGTGGACGCGAACCTCTGCGCCCCCTCTGCGCCATGAGTGCGCCTCTCTTGGCACTGCAGGAAACTTGCAAAGTGCGCTGGTCACACCCAGCACCCACCCAGCGAAGGCCGGCGCAGGCAAGTGCGCCTGCGCTTGCGCCTGGTCTACGAAATTAGAGCCCTAAGTGTCGAATTGTACTCTTATATGGAGCCGAATTTATTTGTTTACTTTTGGGAGAAGTCGGAGTAAGACGCGGAGAATGTATCTGCTATGAGGCTTATTTCACGGCCACAAGCAATTTTCTGTGGACAGAAAACATAGGCTGATAACTAAGCTATATAACGCTGTTGATGAGACAAAGATAAAGATTTTCACCGTACTCCTTAATTTTATTGTTTGCTCCTAATTTGTCATTTAGTAGCACATGTACACAATTTGGTAAGGTGTACTTTTTAGGATACTTCGATCTCAGGAAAACCTCTGTGTCATTTCTCAGACAAAACGGCAGAGTGCTGCAATCTCAAACCTCACCTTTAGATGTAGCTAAAAACTACACACTGGACCTTTAAAGCCAAAATCTGCTGGAATTTTTCATTTTCTGTCAGGCATTCACACAGTCATGCCCTCCTGATGGCTAAGGCTAAGAATCTCAGCAAGAACGTGGTCGGTTGCGAGCTGCATAAGCAAGGCCTCTTGCCATTGCTGCTGAGGTTGGACGCAGCAAGACAGTCACTCTAAATTTTTAAAAGATCCTGAGCATTGTGGAACAAAAAGGTTAAGTGGTAGACCCAAAAAAAAAACCCACCTGCCCTGAGCCGGAGGATCCGATTGGCTGTCCGTCAAGACACAGGGCGGTCCTTGACCCAAATTAAGGCCCTTACTGGTGCCGGCTCCAGCGCAATAACCATCAGACGGCATCAACGGGAAAAGGGTTTGAAAAAGAAAAAAACAAATTCGAAGACCTCATCTCCTTCAACGCCATAAAACTGCCTATTTACACTTTGCCAGGAAGCATCAAACATGGGACATTGAAAGGTGGAAAAAAGTTTTATTCTTTGATAAGAAAAAATGTAACCTTGACGGTCCAGATGGCTTCCAATGTTACTGGCACAGTGGAGGGGGGTCCATCATGATCTCGGGTGCTTTTTCATTAGGTGGAACACTGGAGCTTCGGGTGGTGCAGGGTCGTCAAACGGCGGCTGGTTACGTGCGGATGTTGCAGCGGGCATTCCTCATGACCAAGGGCCCTTGTCTGTGTGGTAACAGCTGCGTTTTTCAACAGGACAACGCTGCAGTTCACAATGCTTGCTTGATGAAGGACTTCTTCAGGGAGAATAACATCACTCTTTTGGACCATCCCACATGTTCCCCTGATTTAAATCCCAGAGAGAACATTTGGGGATGATGGCAAGAGAAGTTTATAAAAGTTGCCATCAGTTCCAGGCAGTTGATGCCCTTCTTGAAGCCATCTTCACCACTTGAAGCAATGTTCCCAAAAGCTTCCTGGAAACACTCGCATCAAGCATGCCCAAACAAGCTACTCATTACTGAGTCCTACTGAGAAAAAATTTTGTTCTGGTTAGGAGAGTTTTTGTAATTTTTGAGCAATGGTCTTAAACTTTTGATCAGCTGATAAACAGCCTATTTCAGTTTCCTTGTTGTTTCAAAAAACTGCTTTTTCAAAGTGCTTTTTGTCACACTCCTCCTTTTTGCTTTTGCATATTGTAGCTCCATTTAAAACCTCATTAAGGTCCAAATGTGCAAAATGCATATTCTAGCAATTTTTCGACTGGTCTTAAGATTTTGATTGGGTTGATTATCGGTTTGATATGGATATAGGCAGATATCAGCCTAAAATGTTAAGTAGGCTATTGGTATCCACGGCGATTGAAATTTTTGCAGATATTCTCTGTCAATATATTGGTCACACATATCAGCCATGTATTGGCTGGAATATCAGCAAATTACACAGATGTAGCCTACAATATCAATGCACCTTCTCAAATCAGTGGTTTCATTTTGCATGCATTAAATTGAGTATTTCTTGTCCCTCGCAAAAATTTGAAAGACAAGTCTATTTTTGTAAAGTACAGAGCTTGAGCTTTTGACCAGAAATACAGATATTGATTATGATAATTATGACTTAAAAGTATTGGTATATCAGATGTCTGCAGAAATCCAATATTGTGCATCTCCAGGTAAGTTGATCTTTTATTGATCCCCAGAGGGGGGAATTCGGGTGTGGTCATGGGTAAGTACAAGTAGCTTGCATTATAGGGCAATAAAATAAAATAACACATAAAGCAATAGTTGCAGATTGAGAACTGTACAAATAATGAATAAAAAACAGAATAAGTAGAGGTATTTACAATTAGGAATGCATGATATTGGATTTTTGCAGATATTTGATATGTTGTAATTCATTATTGCCAATTCTGATACAATATTTCTCGTCAAGAGCACAAACCCCATACTTAACAAAATAGGACTTGTTTTTTCAGTGTTCCTGTATATTTTGTCAGGGACTGATGTCAAAGAAGAAAAAATGCATTTGACCCTTGCAAAAATGAAACCCTTGATTTTTAAATGAAAAGGTACATCAGTATTCAACATTTCTGTAATTTTCTGATATTCCAGCCAATATTTCATGGATATGTGTGGCTTATATATCAGCTGTAAATATCTGCAAAAATTTACAAAGCTGCCGATACACTTAACTTCTTAGGCTGATATCGCCTAGCCGATATCAAACCGATGCTATCATGCAGCCCTTTTGTTAATTATTGATATAAAAATAAAATTTGACAGAATAAAGTGTTCAGAAAAAACGTAGTCATTCTTTACATAACATGGAGTAAGTAACTGTGTTAAAGTGGCAATGTATGATAGGTATTCAAACACGGAGACTGCATTTTGACACATCATTAATAATCTTGCAGACGTTGATATGCAAAAGGAGGCGGATGACCCAGAGTGTGGAGATGATTCAAAGGAGATGGCAGCTGCCTCTGATGAGACTGGGAAAAGAAAGGTCCTTACTAATACTCCAAGCACAACAAGAGAGGAAGCTCAAGGTGACCAAGAAGTTTATTAAACATGAACAACCGACAGTTGTCAGCCAAGTATAGTCATGAAAAGTGTGAATGATATCTTAATTAAACACTATGGAAATAAAATTACCTAGAAACGCTCACCGCTGCATTTCTGAAAGTGTTTGCTGAGTTATATGCGCAAGTTTTGAAATCTACCCTATCGTGAAACTTCAAGTAAATGTTAGACAAGGATTTAAAATAGTTGAAGTTGTTGATTTATAACTTTGCGAAAGACAATTTAACAACAGACTTTGTCCCCTTGCAGCCTCTTCCACCACAGTTGTGACCATGGAGGAGCTGATGGAGGCAGCTAAAGGAGTCACAAATATGACCTTGGCTCATGAAATAATGGTCAACCAAGCTTTTAAAGTAAAACCCTTGGAGCTTCCTGAGGACAGGTCTGACTAATGGGATTAAGTAGCTGTCCTTAATGCTGTTGTCTTTGCACTCTGAGTAATTCTCTGTCTCACCCCTGTATAGTTTGGAGTTCAGAGTAAAGGATATCATGCATAAAGCATTCTGGGATTGTTTGGAGGCTCAGCTACAGGAAACTCCACCAATATATGAACATGCCATTAAACTACTGGCTGAGATCAAAGAGGTGCAAAGATTTCATTTAAAGGAAAAGTTCGGTTTCCGCAGCTTTCACATTGTTTATAGAATGCAGTAGAACAATATACTCACCCAGAAGGCTTTCCTGATGCAAACAGTGCTTCGGGAGATATTTCGATCCAAAATTGAGCGGCGGACATCCATATAATGGTAGCACATAGGGCATACAGTGGCGCTCCTAAAACTGCATTAATCGTCCAAAAACTCATTAGTTTCCCCAATATTCCGTCATGGTCCGCTCACGCTACTCCTCCATTACATTCTGTGTCGCCCCAGACATGTTTTTGTAACTGTGCCAACCTCTGAACTGAAGAAGAATGTATGCCTCCGCGCCTGCGCAGTACTCTCTGGAGCGCTGCCTCCGTGTCCTCCTTTCGATGAGCTCCTCATCTGTAAACTCTGGCTCGAAACTCTAAGGACACCCATCATATTCAAAGTTCTCCTCCACAACATCTTCATCCAATAGATATTCGTCCATTTTGCACAAAACTGGAAGAAAAAAGTCGTTGTGTAGCCGGCGGTCCTCCCCTGAAACAAGGAGCCGCACTGCGCAGGGGCGGAGCAAGCGCTCTTCTTCTTCAGTTCAGAGGTCAGTACAGTCACACAACATGTCTGGAGTGACACAGACTGTCATGGAGGAGTAGCTCGAACGGGCCATAATGGAATATTGGTGAAACTAATAAGTTTTTGGACAATTAATGCAGTTTTAGGGGCGCCACTGTATGCCCTATGCGCTACCATTATACGGATGTCCGCCGCTTGATTTTGGATTTAAATATCTCCCGAAGCACTGTTTGCATCAGGAAAGCCTTCTGGGTGAGTATATTGTTCTGCTTCATTCTATAAACAATGTGAAAGTTGCAGAAACCAAACTTATCCTTTAATTTTTGGGTTGTTGACCAGACATGATAATTTTAACATGTTTTGATTTTGGTTGCCATTCTGTTTGCATGATTGGAGCTTAATTGCTGTTGTGGTTTACTATGTGATTTCATATGTCTCTGTACCTTTTCTATTCCTGTCTTTTCTTTCCTGCCTTTATTCAACATCATACTCCCTTCAATCAGACTCTACTGTCTTTGTTGCTGCGGAGCCAAGGACGCCTTCGCTCCCATATAGAGGAGGTCTTGGATCTGCCTCTACTACACCAGCAGGCCAGTAATGGAGCACTTGACATCAGCCAGCTGTCTCATTTCATTATTGAGATGATGGGTATGCTGTGCGCCCCTTGCAGAGATGAGGACATCCGTAAACTTAAGGAGATTCCAGAAATGATTCCTCTGCTTAAGTAAGCCAATTTACAAGTGTATTATTTGTTCTGTATCGCTACGTTCATTTTAAAGGGTAACTTAACCTCAGAGTTTCAGCTGAAATGCCCCTACGCTGGAATAAAAATACTTTTGAAAGGTCATTAGGCGCATCTCAGGTTTCCTAATGGAACTGTTCTGTTGTTTGCCCTTGCTGAATAAACAATTCCTAACCTGCCAAGACCTTACATTTCTTTGAGGACAGAGACAAAGGACTTGAGGACTGATAATCAAGGGTACCCCTTTGCAAAAAGTAGCTTATTCAAGTGTACTACAACTGTACTTATTTATGCTAAAACTGAGGCAGTTTACTCTATTTATACTTTATTTTATATACTTAGGAACAGTGGTGTACTCTACTTGATATGCAGGTATATGCTATATACCCACCAGAAAATGGCCCAAATGACCCTTTAACAACTAAAACATGCACAAAGATACATATAGCATGGTTGTGTGGCTTCAACTTTCATTTCCTGTTCATAAATTTTCCTTTTCTGTGTTCTGAAGCGGCACTTTTGGACCATAGGGACTTGGAATATAGAGTACTTGATATACACCTATGTGAATTATATTTATGCATGGGGCAGTTTGACCCTTCTCCGATCTGACATCCGAGTATTTATGTCGCTTGCTGTGCGAGCCATCTACTCCCTCCCGCACAAAGTCTGACCATAAAACAAAGTAAACTCTGCCTTCTTACAGTGCATTAAGATGTTTGATCATTATTATTTATTGATTATTTATTTGATGTGGACATAACAATTACATTGGACAAACTAGGTGCATTGCTTTAAGTGATTTAGCACAGGTGCTAATTTACAACACTTGTCCACAGGAGGCTTTTATAAAATGATAAAATTAATAAATGAAGAAGGGAAAGAAAAAGTACAATGTACAATACAATATGACAGTTAAAAAGAATCAGTTTTTCAAATTAAATACAAACATAAAATGTAACGCCAAGGCAACATGATCAGTCGTCAACCAATTAAAGTTATTCATGCAAACACTGTTGTTTTGATTTAAGCCATTTTTTAAGTCCTTTGTTAAAAGCGTTCTTATTTGTCTCCAGTTTTAGATGTATTGGCAGAGAGTTCCACAGTTTTGCCCCTTTGACAGAAAGAGCAGACTGTCGTAGTGAAGTCTTGTGTCTTGGGACAAGGCAATCACCACTGGTGGAGGATCGTGTGGCTGCCCTGTGAGAGCTCTGACGCCTGGTGGCCAGTTCAGAAAACAGTGTTGACACTTGATTGTTAAAACATTTAAATAACAGTTTAAGAACACTAAAATCCATAAAATTTTCAAAGGTGAAAAGATTGTGTTTTTTTACCATGCGGCAGTGATGCCATCTCATAGGTTTTCTGTCCATGATTTTTATTGCCTGCTTGTATATTGAAAATATGGGTTTTAGTGTGGTTGGAGAAGCGCCATAACGTTCACTGCTTTAAGTAATGCTTTCACACAAACAGAGAAAGGAAGAAAAATGTGAAGAAGAAGAGAGTTTTTCATCCTCTTGATGTCTAAATTGGAGCCGCTGTCTCATGCAGCCACCGTACACTCTGTGGACTAAAGGCCTGATATTCTTCATTTTGGATGTGGCTGGTACTGTTCTTGTCTGTCAGTTATGCCCTTTTGTAACTCAGCCCATGCACATGTGAAGATTTGATTGAATCCCTTGTAAATCACTCGGCATCTCCGTGTGCTCTCTCCCTCATGTGCTAGTGAGCTTAAGACGCATATAGATGCACTGTGCAGGGGTCAGTGAGGGATCATCAGTCACTTTGTGTGATCTTGTAATAAGGATCCTTGCCCCAAGGGAAAGGACCCCTCTAGAGCTAGAGGGGTCCTTTCCCTACTGTTCCTGTAGTGTTTCTTCCTTCTTATTATTTCCCCCACCAGCTCTTATACCCTTAACTCCACCCACAAGTTTTTTTTAAGGTTCTTTTGAGCTTTAATAAACTGGTGATACTTGGACCTCTGCATTTTTGTAATTTTTGTCGACCTTGAGCTTAAATTGGAATGAATCTTAATTTTCTACCCCAGAAATGTGCAGCTTGGCCCAGACCTTTCCCCACACCAACTGCAGCAAGCCAAAGAGAGAGAGGACAGAAACCAGGATGTTTTCTCTCTCGGGATAGATCCAGTTAGTGGAACACCAAGTCCAAACACAACCAGGGAAAGTAGTGAATCAAAAACCTATATGGTCCCATGAAGCTAAAAAAAAAAAGTAATCGAAGAGGAGGTAAGGAAGAGGTTGAAAGTAAATGTCACTGAAGGATCCAAAAGTGCCTGGGCAAGCCCTATTGTGTTGACTGACAAGCCAGACAGCTCAGTTCATTTTTTATGATTTCTTAAAAATCAAGGAGGTATCAGAATTTGATGTCAAGGGTGGATGAGCTAATTGAAAGCTTGTGCAATGCCTGTTTCATAACCACTCTTGATCTCACCAAGGAATATTGGCAAGTCCCTACATCAGCAGAGTCCAAGGAGAAGACTGTTTTCGCTACCCCCGGGGGGGTTATGGCAGTATTGCATGATTTGGTCTGATGGGAGCCCCGGCCACCTTCCAGCGCTTGATGGATCAGGACTGAGAAGTCCAGATTGGGATAGCCACCTTCCCCTTGTATAGGTTTTGGGGTCCCTTCGTCGAGTAGGTTTAACAGCCAACCCCAAAATGTGCAAGCTGGCCTTCATTGGAACAAACTACTTGAGTTCCACCTTTGGAAGAGGTCTGGTCAAACCGCAGCAGGCAAAACTGGGTGCCATCCAAGACTGGCCAAAACCTGCCACAAAGAAGCAGATGAGATCCTTTTTGGACCTGGCCAATTATTACACGCGGCTTATCTCTTGGTTCTCTATGATTGCTGCCCCCCTACCAGACATGGACACCAGCAGCAGAGGAAGCTTTCTGCAACCTCAAGAAGTCTTCATGGTCCAAGCCAACCCTTGTAGCCCCAGACTTTAGTAGAGTGTTTGTGGTCCAAGCACCTGCCTCAGAGGTGGATCTGGCCATGGTGTTCTCCCAGGTCAACGAAGGGGAGAAACACCCAGCCTTATATTTGTGCAGTAAACTGCTACAGATGCTTTCTAGGCCTTTTTCACCCTGCCAAGCACTTCAGGCCTAGGGAAAGGGTTATGTGGCATAGCAAAGGGATAGGTAGTTGAGGGACGGTACATCCCTACTACAGCTCCCAGAATGCAGCTGTCAGACTACAAATGGCAGCCACCAAACTACCGCCAAGGGTCAAGAAACAAGATGGTTGCCAGACTACAAACTGTATCACCTAGAAGCCACCATATACATATATATATATATATATATATGTACATATGTATATATATATATATATATATGTATGTATATATATATATATATATATATGTACATATGTATATATGTATATATATGTATATATGTACATATGTATGTATATATATGTATATATATATATATATATATATATATATATATATGTATATATGTATATATGTATATATATGTATATATGTACATATGTATATATGTATATATGTATATATATGTATGTATATATATATATATATGTATATATATATATATGTATATATATGTATATATATATATGTATATATGTATATATATGTATATATATATATATATGTATATATATGTATATGTATATATATGTATATATATATGTATATATATATATATATGTATATGTATATATATGTATATATATATATATATATGTATATATATATATATATATATATGTGTGTATATGTGTATATATATATATATATATATATATGTATATATATATATATATATATATATATATATATATAACATATATATACATATATATATATAAAATATATATATATATATAATATATATATATACATATTATATATACATGTATATAATATATATATATATATATATATATATATATAAATATATATATACATATATATATAAATATATATATATATATATATATATATATATATATATATATATATGTATATGTGTATATATATATATATATGTATATATACAGTCATGGAAAAAATTATTAGACCACCCTTGTTTTCTTCAATTTCTTGTTCATTCTAATATCTGGTACCACTAAACGTATAATACAATGAACACAACAAAAAATGCAGCTGGTCACATGATACTTTATGTCCTATTTGACATTCTTAAGCTTAATTGATTCCCTGGGTATATAAGAGGCCATTTCATGTCACAAGCAGCACTGCACATGCAAAGGCCTAGAGTGGTTTCCTGCTTACATTCAAGCCGTAGCACAACTCAGAAGTTGTCAGCTCTCACATAATGCCTAAAACAAAAGAATTATGTGAAGCCACAAAGGCAGCCATCTTGGCACTGCTGGAAATTGGCATGAGTGAGAGACAGGTAGCGCAAAAACTGAAGATCTCCAAGACAGCCGTTCATTACAACAAAAAAAAACAAGCTGAACATGGCACTACCAAATTGCTACCTGGCCGTGGCAGGAAACGTCTTTCTACCCCACGAGATGACCGTGCACTCATCCGTTCCTGTGTCAGGAATTGTCGTCAGACCTCCAGGGACCTTAAAAATGAGTGGGCACTGTCGAGAAATGTGACTTGTTCAGCAAGGACAGTTCGAAACCGACTTGTTGAAGCTGGTTTGAAGTCACACAGAGCACGCAAGAAGCCCTTCATCAATGAAAGGCAGAGGAAGGCCCGGTTACTCTTTGCTCGAGACCACAAGGATTGGACTGTTGATGATTGGGCTAAGGTTCTCTTCAGTGATGAATCAATTTTGAATTGATGCCCTCCAGCCAACTTACTGGTTAGGAGGAAGCCTGGAGAAGCTTACAACCCAGACTGTCTTGCCCTACAGTAAAACATGGGGGTGGATCAGTCATGATCTGGGGTTGTTTCAGTCTGAGGAACAGGGCAAATGCAATTGTGTGAAGGCGAATGAACCAGGTCATGTACAGGACTACCCTTGAAAACAGTCTTCTTCCATCAGCTGGAAAACTCTTTCCTGCCTCGAATGACTGGATTTTCCAACAAGACAATGCCCCTTGCCACACGGCAAGGTCAGTTAAAGCCTGGATGGAGAACCACAATAATAGCACCATGCCTTGGCCTGCTCAATCACCAGATCTTAATCCAATTGAAAACCTGTGGAAAATCATCAAACTCAAAATGGAGAACCACAAGCCCAAAAACAAAGAAAATTTGTTTGAATTTGTCCAACAGGAATGGGCTGCTGTGACAGCAGAACAATGTCAGAAGCTGGTGGAGAGCATGCCAAGACGCATGGCTGCAGTCATCAAAAACAATGGTTATGCAATCAAGTATTAACTCTTGTGTGTATCATGTGTTTAAAGCAAACAGAAAAGAAAACATGGAATGCTTAAAAGTAGTGTTTTTGGCGGTACAATGCCATAGCTATTGATTTAAGAATTTAAGTAATTTTGGTTATTATCAAGAAAACCATGGAAAATGAATAGTTCTTAGTTCTTAAATTAAACTCTCATGAGTTTTTTTTTGTTGTTATCATTATAATTGTCCAAACAAATGTACCTTTAGTTGAGCCAGGCATTAAAATTAACAAGAAATTGAAGAAAACAAGGGTGGTCTAATAATTTTTTCCATGACTGTATATATGGTTATATATGTATGTATATATATGTATATATATATATATGTGTGTGTGTGTATATATATATATATATATATATATATATATATATATATATATATATACATATATATGAAGACATTGGTCACTGAAATAAATTGAAACTGACTAAATTAATAATGAATAAAAAAAAAACTGAAAATTACCAAATGAAAATTAGTCACTGCTTTTGAATTGTGGTTCAACAGAATCATTTTAAATAACAAAATAAGGAAATCAAAAGTCATGTCTCATAAGTATTTTAGGGCTGCAACTATTGATTCTTTTTGTAATTGAGTACTCTATCGGGTGTTCTGGCAATTAATCACGAGTCATCTGATAACTCGTACATTGCACTCAGCCTTTTTATTTCACATTGAATGCCTTCGGCTTTATTGAAAGCCTCAGTAACATACAACATCCTAAGCATAAACAGGATCCAAAAATCACTATACATATTTTTGTATTGGTAAAAAGTAGTTTCTATGTGAAACTGCTCACAACCAGGTCTGCAGATTATTTTGATCAACCAAGTTCTGATTTTTTGAATGAGACACTGGTTTTGAATTTTGTTAAATGTTTTTTTTTGTGCTTTGAGCATCACAGGACTTTGGCGAATCAGTCCTGGTACACTAGAGAGATGGCAGACATCTCTAAAATATCTCAAAAATGTACAGCTCAAACATACAGTAAAAACTAAATAGAAAAACAAGCCCTTTTAGTTGCAATGATAGTTGTCCCACCATTGAGCACTGAACCAGTAAAAACAATTCAAATGATATTGATATTTATTAATGTGCAATGGTGTAAACATTTTGAACTTTTACATTTATTTAGTGTACATTGTTCTTGCAGTTTTTTTTTTTTTTCTGGGTCATATTTTTATAGTTGCCTACTTATTTTTAAATGGTAAATGGTGAATGGACTTGAGCTTATATAGCGCTTTTCTAGTCTTTTGACTACTCAAAGCTGCTTTACACCGCAGGTCACACCTACCCATTCATACCCATTCACACCCATTCGCACTCACATTCACTCACTGATGGATTCAGAGTTTCTATGTTAGTTATCCATCAGTATCTCTAACACATTCACGCCCTTTCATGCCCATTTACACACCACTGATGCAGTAGTGGGAGCAACTTGGGGTTAAGTGTCTTGCCCAAGGACACATCGCCATGTGTCGCCCGGAGCTGGGCTTGAACCTGCAACCTCCCGATCACTGACCAAGCGCACTATCCAACTGCGCCACCGACACCCTTGGTGCTTGGTTATTTTTATTTCATTTTTTTTTAATTCATTCTAAAAATGGAATATCTTTTCACCATTTTTCTTTTTCTCTGTGTGCTTTCCACTGTCATCCTGCGTCTTAGGACAATATTCTCTGTGTTGGACATGATGAAGATAGACATGGCTAACTTTGCCCTGAGCAGCATCAGACCACATTTGATACAGCAATCTGTTGAGTATGAGAGAGGCAAATTCCAGGACTTTCTGGAGAAGCAGCCTAGTAAGGACTACTTTTCTATCAATTATTTATTATCTTTTGTTGCTCAAGCTTTTATGTGTATGTATATATGATGTGTGGAAAACTGTCTTATTTTTAGATGCCTTGGACTACACTGAAAAGTGGCTCAATAGCTCAATGAGATCCCTGAGAAAGGCCAGGGAAATAAGCAGCAGTGCTGCTTCATACAGTTCTGACACACTCAGTGCACTTGATGTCCATAATTATGCTTATCTTCTTCTGCTAAGGTGGGACCACTCCTCGGACCCATTTCCAGAGGTAAAAACTGTCAGTTACTTTTTTTTCTCGCTCTTTTTTCCTGTTTTTCTTTCTTTTTGTAGTTATTATTTATTTGATTGCTGAAAGTATTAACTGCATTCCTCCTGTGCCTAGACAGTGTTGATGGATCAGGTTCGATTCCAGGAAATGCAGAGGGAGGCTGAGCAATTAGTTTTGCTTTCCTCTGTACTCCTCATTGTCCACACATCCACAGGGGGAGCTATCTCAGGCCTACCAGGATTTATTGAGGCTCTTAAGAACACTATCAATGCCATATTTGCAAACATAAACACACAGTGAGTACAAGCGTTTCTTATTTCAGTCATCAGTATTTTTCTCTCATTTTACATTTAAAAAATACTATCAAGGGCGGCACGGTGGTACAGCAGGTAGTGCACGTGCCTCACAGCAAGACAGTTTCTGGTTTGATTCCTGGGTCAGACAGGGGCCTTTCTGCGTGAAGTTTGCACGTTCTTCCCATGCATGCATGGGTTCTCTCTTGTTACTCTGGCTTCTTCCCACAAACCAAAAACATGCTCATTAGGTTAATTGGTGACTCTAAATTGTCCTAGGTGTGAATGTGAGTGTGAACGGTTGTCAATCTCTCTATGTGGCCCTGTAATTGACTGGCAACCAGTTTAGGGTGTACCCTGCCTCTCGCCCATTGGCAGCTGGGATAGTTTGAGGGTTTTTTAGGAAGAGGTACGTGTCCTCTGGTGAGGGGGGTAGAAAAGACCATGTTTATGCTGAACTTATATGACTGTTTTGAATCTTGCTGTCCTGTAATACAATTATTGTATTTAATCATTTGATGTTTGGTGTTGAATGTATGGTGTGCAGCCCAAATACAGCCCTCTAAAAGGTTTCATCAGACCCTTAAGATTGAAGATAAAAATACCAGGTTGATATTTTCACAAATTAGAATCCTTTAGTTTAAATCTATCTATTGAACAGAATATAATAAAACATTAAAATTTACAAACTGTCATTTTATGAAATAGTACAATTAAAATGGTAATAACAATATCAATATAATAAAAATATGTGAATTAATTAATACAATAAAAAGTAAAATAATGAATGGGTGCCCAGCAACACTATGACCAAATAAAATGACAGCTGGTCACTGAATTCTCTAGGAAATTTACATGGATAACCATTTGGACCAGCAAATTTTCCACTCTTCAACATTGTTATTGCATGTTGTACATCCACGTGACCAGTGTCGGCTGCTTCCACTTTTTGGCTAGAGAAACCATATAGAACATAGCTTAGAGACCTAAAAGAAGTAATGATGAAATAAAAATAAGCATCCCTAAAGAGTGTCACAAATATCAAAACATAAGAAGTACAGAAGTCCCAGCCCTTAAAAAAATAAACCGAAACCATGGAAAACACTTAAAGAGTGAACCAAACTAAGAACTACATAACACACACCAAGCTATTAACTTTGAAACTTACCTTACCAAACACTTCCAATCAAAAGATGGATGTATCCTCACTTAAATGTAATATGGGCACCAAATTTAAGATGTTCTGGTATTCAAATAAAAAGCCCCCATTAAACAGAGAAACAATGCCTTAGATAAAAAACTCTTAGATGTGACCATTAACAGTCCTCCTGACAGCATCAGTAATTCTTCATAAATATGATATTATCACTTATAAAGAAAACTGAGTATATTGCTCTCAATGAAAATGTGAACTAGAACAAGAAGTTTTCAGGGACTTAGAGGTTGTTTTATGCTGAGGTCAGACTGCACAAATGTTTTCATAAATAATGACAGTCGGTATGTCAGACTAGGTGACCACAGAGCTGTAAACTTTCATAGGGACTCACCTGAGGTGCATGACAGAGGACAGACTACACAACTGAGACTGATAGCATGTAACAACTGATGTGATGATGATGGAAAGAGGAAAGGAGGATGGCCAACACCCAAGGTGGCAAACAAACATACTGCATTTAAACGATCACTTTGAATGATATCCTCAATGAGGAGTAACATTATTAGAAAAAAAACCAAGCCACAGTTGGTACTTTGTGCAACACAGAAAACACACTGTCCAAAAATGGAAAGGATGACACAAAGTGTAGGGTGAAATAAATGATGAGGTGTCCTTAGTCTTAATCAAGTGCAAAAGTTGCCAAGGCTTCTATGCAGCTGGAATTTACCTGTGGTGCAGATATGGAGCCCTTTGTCAACCACACACCTGACCGTTCTTTTTTCTATTTTCTCTTAGTGAAGTGGAGTTCCCAGTCACTAACAAGCTACTTCCCTAGAGGATCCCACAACAAACAGCTCCTCATATATATAATAAAACACTTTTATCTATCGTGCTTGAAGACCATCTCCACATAATAGAAACGACCATTTCCACACAATAAAAAAGAAATGAAAAGAATCATGATAAACAATGAATACGCACCCCCCCACACACACATATATTTGTATATATGTTTATATCTATCTATGTATATATCTATATATCTATCTATGTATATATCTATATATATATGTATATCTGTATCTATCTATCTATCTATCTATCTATCTATCTATCTATCTATCTATCTATCTATCTATCTATCTATCTATCTATCTATCTATCTATCTATCTATCTATCTATCTATCTATCTATCTAAATATCTATCTATATATGTGTATACATATATATATATATATATAAATATATATATATAAACACACACACACACAAACGTATATATATTTTTATATTTATAGTGGTATATATAAATATATCTTTATATATGTATATGTAGATATAGATATACATATTTTTGCTCACCCATCCAAATTATCAGAATCAGGTGTCCTAATTACTTGGCCTGGCCACAGGTGTATAAAATCGAGCACCTAGGCGCGCAGACTGTTTCTACAAACATTTCTGAAAGAATGGGCCGCTCTCAGGAGCTCAGTGAATTCCAGCTTGGAACTGTGATAGGATGCCACCTGTGCAACAAATCCAGTCGGGAAATTTCCTCACTCCTAAATATTCCACAGTCAACTGTCAGCTTTAATATAAGAAAATGGAAGAGTTTGGGAACAACAGCAACTCAGTCACGAAGTGGTAGGCCATGTAAACTGACGGAGAGGGGTCAGCGGATGCTGAGGCGCATAGTGCAAAGAGGTCGCCAACTTCCTGCACAGTCAATTGCTACAGAGCTCCAAACTTCATGTGGCCTTCAGATGAGCCCAAATACAGTACGCAGAGAGCTTCATGGAATGGGTTTCCATGGCCGAGCAGCTGCATCCAAGCCATACATCACCAAGTGCAATGCAAAGCGCTGGATGCAGTGGTGTAAAGCACGCCGCCAATGGACTATTGAGCAGTGGAGACGCGTTCTCTGGAGTGATGAATCACGCTTTTCCATCTGGCGATCTGATGGACGAGTCTGGGTTTGGAGGTTGCCAGGATAGCGGTATATTTCGGACTGCATTGTGCCAAGTGTGAAATTTGGTGGTGGAGGAATTATGGTGTAGGGTTGTTTTTCAGGAGCTGGGCTTGGCCCCTTAGTTCCAGTGAAAGGAACTTTGAATGCTTCAGGATACCAAAACATTTTGGACAATTCCATGCTCCCAACCTTGTGGGAACAGTTTGGAGCTGGCCCCTTCCTCTTCCAACATGACTGTGCACCAGTGCACAAAGCAAGGTCCATAAAGACACGGATGACAGAGTCTGGTGTAGATGAACTTGACTGGCCTGCACAGAGTCCTGACCTGAACCCAAAAGAACACCTTTGGGATGAATTCGAGCAGAGACTGAGAGCCAGGCCTTCTCGACCAACATCAGTGTGTGACCTCACCAATGCGCTTTTGGAAGAATGGTCAAAAATTCCTATAAACACACTCCTCAACCTTGTGGACAGCCTTCCCAGAAGAGTTGAAGCCGTAATAGCTGCAAAAGGTAGACCGACATCATATTGAACCCACTGAGTGCTTCATCTTTCGGGGCAATCCTCCAGATGTGGTTATGGAACTTGAATGTTTTGTTTTGGATAGTGGCTCTGATGCTCACTAACCCTATGTCTACTTGTTTGCACTTAGTGTATTGCCTCTGGGTTCTGGACTTGAGATGAAACCTCCCCGTGCATGGTGAGCAACTCCCGAGTTTTGACGTCTTTGGCCTGAATTTTCCTCTTTTGATCAGCTTATAATTATTCTAGTGGAGCATCTGATCACTGGCAAGGCAAAGCTGTTAATTGCACACACCTTGCCAGACTCTGTCATGGAACTGACTCTTTAGGACTTTCCTTACCTCCTTCAGGTATTTGGCTGTTGCTGCTTTCCTAGTGGCCTCTTCATGGCTGCAATTTTCCTGTGTTATGCCAAGGTATTTGTAGCTCTCCTCCACATCTGCTACTCTGCCTTCTGGGTGTGTTATGCCCTCTTTATGGACTACCTTTCCTCTTTTAGTCACCATTTGGCCACATTTCTCCAACCCAAACAATATTCCAATATCTCTGCCATAGATACTAGTATTGTGGACGAGTGAGTCGATGTCTCGCTCACTCATAAGCTACGTTCACACCGAACGCAACTTTGCAACCATATTCGCGTTGCCCAATGAAGTCGCGTTGTGTGTCCATAAATACCTCATATTGGTCACTGTCTCCGTTGCTCAGTGACGTCATATCCACTCGAATTTCACTGCGATCATATCATACATCATGTAATAGGATGTATAAGGTGACATTTTCCTAGCTGTATCCTTTTCACTCACCTACTAACGACAAAACACTGCAGCTGATGGTCCTGTGGTCTTGTGAGCTTTGTGCAGTCCCATCCAGGTGGAACTAATGTACTCACTAATGTTTCCTACACAGTCATGGATTGTTACTTTGTGTCTGTCATGGATGCAGTCACACACCCACACAATGATGATGGCTGTTGCAGCACAGCCACACGTGACATCGCCAGAAAAGATCAACTTTTTCTAATTTGGTGATGAAGTACCGAGCAACGTGGTCGCCTTGATCGTGGCCATAGTGTCACCCCCCAGCAGAATTTCTGATTTTTTGGCCTTTTCTCAGAAAATATGAATGGTAACACAAAAACCTTTCTGTCACTCATGGTTAGTGGTTGAGTGAAGACATTTGTTGAAAAAAAGATTAGTTTACTCTTTTTAAATCATAATGACAACAGAAACTTCCAAATTGACCCTGTTCAAAAGTTTACACCCCCCAGTTTTTAATACCTTGTGTTTCCCCCTTTAACATCAATAACAGCTTGAAGTCTTTTGTGGTAGTTATGGATGAGGGTCTTTATTTTCTCAGATGTTAAAACTGCCCATTCCTCTTGGCAAAAAGTAAATTCTTGGGCTGTCTTGCATGAACTGCACATTTTAGATCTCCCCAGAGTAGCTCAATGATATTGAGGTCAGGAGACTGAGATGGCCACTTTCAAACCTTCACTTTATTCTGCTGTAGCCAATGGCAGGTTGATTTGGCTTTGTGTTTTGGATCATTGTCGTGTCGGAATGTCCAAGAACGTCCCATGCGCAGCTTCTGGGCCGATGAGTGTAAATTTTCCTCCAGTATTTTCTGATAACATGCTGCATTCATCCTTCCATCAATTTTGACCAATTTTCCTGTGCGTTTGTAGCTCACACATCCCCAACACATCAGCGATCCACCTCCGTGTTTCACAGTAGGAATGGTGTACCTTTCGTTATGGGCCTTGTTGACTCCTCTCCAAATGTAACGTTTATGGTTGTGGCCAAAAAGTTCAATTTTGGTCTCATCACTCCAAATATCTTTGTTCCAGAAGTTTTGAGGCTTGTCTCTGTGCTGTTTGGCATATTGTAAACGGGATATTTTGTGGCATTTGCGTAGAAATGTCTTTCTTCTGGCCATGTAGCCCATGTTTCGTCAAGAGTCTCCTTATTGTGGATCTTGAAACATCCACTCCAATTTTTTTCAGAGAGTCCTGTATTTCAGCAGAAGTTATTTGAGGGTTTTTCTTTGCATCTCTAACAATTGTCCTTGCAGTTGGAGCTGAAATTTTTGTTGGTCTGCCTGACCGTGGTTTGATTTCAACAGAATCCCTCTCTCTCCCCTTCTTAATTAGAGTTTTAACAGTGCTTCTTGGCATCCTTAGTTCCTTAGATATCTTTTAAAATCCTTTTCCTGTTTTATACAGTTGAAATACCTTTTCTCGCAGATCTTTTGACAATTCTTTTGCTTTACCCATGATGCAGAAACCAGAAACTTCAACGTAGCACTGAGTGAAAGATGTGCGTGTCTGTCAGGAGCTCAGAAACTCACTGAGCTTTCATACACACACACGGTTTACAAGCTAATAGATCACAGAGAGGATGGTTACCTTTAGTAGACATTCAAACCCATTTCTGTCAAATTTGGTGCATGTTATCAGGCCAAAACTGCCAGGGGGTGTAAACTTTTGAACAGGGTCATTTTTGAAGTTCCTGTTGTCATTATGATTTAAAAAGAGTACACTATCTTTTTTTTTCAATAAATGTCTTCACCTAACCACTAACCATGAGTGACAGAAAGGTTTTTGTGTTACCATTCATATTTTCTGAGAAAAGGCCAAAAAATCAGAAATTCTGCTGGGGGGTGTAAACTTTTGGGCACAACTGTAGATATATATCTATATATCTATATATCTATATCTATCTATCTATCTATCTATCTATCTATCTATCTATCTATCTATCTATCTATATATATATATATATATATATATATATATATATATATATATATATATATATATATATATATATATATATATATATATATATATATATATATATATATATATATATATATATATATATAATATATATAATATATAAATCTCTGCTTTTAGATCTTTCAGCTGATGAAACATTTAGGTTCTTTTTGTCTGGGAGCCAGTACTCTGATGTTCCAGGTTACAAATGTCATATACATATATATAAATATATATATATATATATATATATATATATATATATATATATATATATATATATATATATATATATATATATATATATATATATATATATATATATATATATATATATATATATATATATATATATATATATATATATATATATATATATATATATATATATATATATATATATATATATATATATATACATCGACTCTAAAAGATACAGGCAGCCAATGCAGAGACTTTAAAATCAGGGTGATGTGGGCTCTCCTTCTGGTCTTTGTCAGCATGCGAGCAGCTGAGTTTTGAAGGAGCTGAAGCTGTGAGATGTTCTTTGTTGGTAGACCAGAGAGGAGAGCATTACAGTAGTCAATTCTACAAGTGATAAAAGCATGGCTAAGAGTCTCTGCATTGGCCTGAGAGAGAAACTGGTGCACTCTGGAGATGTTCTTTAAATGATAAAATTATTTTTTGGTTATGTCTCTGATGTGCAGTTCAATTAACAATACTCCAGTAACAATTGGCAATGTCTACAGCCCTCCTTTTTTTCACAACTTCTCTAATTCCTTATCAAATGTTTCCAACTGCCCAGTAATTATAGGAGACGATTTCAACATAACTATTAACCCAACACTTGAAAAATCTAATGGAATAAAAATTAACGCATTTGGCAATCTACTAACACCACAAGTGAGTGATCGTGGTCTTGGCGTTTGTTTGCGACTACAGAACCCATCTTCAAGACAATGTTCGTTCTACTCACCTGGTCACCACTCCTACTCATGCATCTACCTCTTCCTGACTAGCAACTCAATTATATCACAGATCTCTGATTCAAAAATTCACCCCATAATCATTAGTGATCATGCCCCAGTAACTTTCAGATGGAACCCTATTCACCAACCCAAACACATCACTAAAAGGCATTTTAACTCATCTCTTCTGAAAGACCCAGAATTTGACAGCTATCTCAGGAGAGAATGGGCCTCCTTCCTTGAAATAAATGATACCCTGGAGACATCACCCACCATTCTATGGGGAACAGGGAAAGCAATTATTTTTACGCCTTTACTTATCTACAAACAAACCAAGACAGGAAGACATTGACTCTTTCTCAACAACACTGAACTTTCCAAGATTGTCCCAGAACCATCCAAAGCACTAGATTCACCACTAGCAGAAACAGAACTTTCTGCAGCCTTACACCTCTTGCCAAACTACGAAGCACCAGGTCCTGATGGCTTCCCTGCTGAACAACACCTGATGGAATGCAGCACGTCATATATATTACTTATCCCTTTATGTTCAGGCTACATCACATACCAAGGCATTAGTATTGCCTCCAGGCTGTCAGAGTGGATCAGACTAAATTTCACTCCTTTGCTTAAAAAAAAGACAATGACCTCCAGCGCTGGATGAACTTACCACTATCCATTTTAGGATAGCAACCATTAAATTACAGTATGTACAAAAATAAGTTACCTCTCTTCAATGATTCAAATTCATCCAACTCTCACTTGGTTCAAGGCTTTAGGTTCAATGTTCACTAAATTTTATGTGATCAAGGATCAAACTTGCAACTCTTCAAAACCCAAAATTGCAAGGAGGTTTAGATGCTCCACACATCCACCACCAGTAACGTGCGGTGAGGTCCATGACGAGGGAGGCAGGCAGCCAGCTAAAGTTGAAATTTCTATGTGTGTGTTATATATACGGTCCACTGCTCACATTTGCAAATACAAACTGTTACTGGCCAGCCCTGCCCCTTGAACGCGGTGACAGTCTGTGCTGTGTATGTGTTGTGTACAAGTGGAGATGGGAGAAATACACTAGCAGCGCTTGGCAACTAACGGCCCGCAGGCCAAAATTGGCCCGTCTACAATACTATCTGGCCCGCCAGATGAAATTGAAAAACTGATATAAAAGGGGCAGAGGCGTGCTGGCAATCAGAGAAAACCGGGAAAGCTCAAAAACAGTCGGCACACCTAGACGGCCAGTGGTCACAGCGCGCACCACTGAAAATATCAGTCAGCAGCCGCCTCCAGCCAGACAAACACAAGCCACCTCGATCACGAACATCACAGCCGCGCAGCTGACAAAATTAGACGGCTGGCGGCCGCAGCGCGGTGGCTAGTGTTCGTCCGTCTGGAAGTGCGGGTGTGTGCCTCCTAGAATCAGTCATTATGCTCCTCTGCCCCTCTGCTCCAAGCGTGCTGTGCAGCACTCGGCTGCACGCTGCTCAACGGCGCGCTCCGTAACTGCCCACTCCTCGACTGCTGCGCGCTACTCGGCTGTACGCTCACCTGCAGCGCAGGTGAATGGAGTTTGTGAAATCAGCAGCGTGTGCCGACTTCTAGAGACAATAGATGCCGAGTATCAGTCATTTGGCAGGTGAGGAGCGAAGCAGAGGACGCAAAAGTTTGGAAGCGCACGAAAAGAGGACGTTTCAAAAAATAAGAAGCCATGGTTTCTCTGCTGAAAAGGGAACTTTTGTGTTGGATTTCTGGCATTGGGTTTTGTGATCTCAATGTGTTTTTTTTTTAGAAGATTAAAGTTTGGTTTCTTCTGAGTTAATGTTCAAGCTAGGCAGGAATCACTATAGCAACGTCTGCACTGACAAACTACCGCGAGACCTCAAACAGGGTGCGGTATTACAACCTGCGGAGGCAGAGAAGCGCTGTGCCTCATCGATGCCCATGTTAATCAGCGTGAGACCTTAGTACGCATGCGCGAACCTGCAAAACGTTGTGATTTCAAGTAAACGGTCAAAGAGGCAGACCTGGGCTCTGCCTCCGACGCACATTACACGCATGAAACGCTGTCCGTCTCCTCTGTTAGCCTCCCTCTTATTGACAAATCAGCAATTTCCTTTTTTTATTCTTTAATTATGACAAATTGCATACGAACAACTGAAAAAGAATATTTTTATAAAAACATATATATATTTTTTTCTTGTTAGCCTAGGGGAGGCACTGCCTCCCCTGCCTCCCCTGACCGCACACCACTGTCCACCACTAAATGGACACATCCAATTCAATGAGATATCACCTGGATATAGAACAAACACTCTGTGAAGACATAACTATTTCAGAACTCCCATTCCTCAGTCAAACCATCAAACATAATCCTTGTTTCAAAGCCGTAAAAATTGCCTCGATGCTGACAGCCTGGTGGAAATTCCATAAAATAACAAACTGTAGCCTTGCATCCAATTTAACTCCAATCTGGCATAATCCAGATTTTCTTAGTTACAAAATAAAAAAAACACTTCATCTGCATGCATGGGCTGACAAGGCATTGCGCATCTTATACATATTTTTCACAATAACACCCTGATCCCATTCCACCACCTATTCCTGGAGTTTGGCATTGGGAACAATAGCTTCCTACAATCTCTAAAAGTCAAATAATCTGTCCAATCCAAGATTAATATTAATATAATACATCAATTTGTCCCTTTCTCCATCAACTGAGGGGCTTGTTAACATCCTCTCTCCAAAAAAGTTTTTTTTTCTTCCAAGATATAGAAAATAAAAATACTATAGACTGACAAATCCATAACATTACCCTCCAATAAATGAGAACTCTCTATTGTGCCTTATGCTGACAATCTTAAAAAAACATCAAATTATTGACCAAAAATTCAAACCTTTAGCTCATACAGTATAAAATCATTCTCAGAACTCACTACACTGCACAAAAAATGTTTAAATGGGTTTCAGGACAGAAATATGTCCATACTGCACACAAAACTGTCCTGACACCTACTGTATATTCATGCCACCTGGCTATGCACACCCATTAGACAGTTCTGGAAAAAAAGTCGCAGAGTCCCTATCCCTCTTTCTGGAATGCCATTGGTCACTTCTTCTTGATGTTTTTGCACACCTAAAACCACAAGTAATTAAAGCTCATCTCACCTTATCTTTTTATTTATTTTTTTCTGCCTGCCAATACCCTCCACACACACACACGCACTTCACTTGGCCTAACCACGACCTCAAGCCACATAGGATCGGCCTACAGGCCCCCTGGTCCTGGGGGATTTGGCTCCTAGGAGGCTGGGGGCCTCTGGCCTCGTGGGTGGTGGGGGTGTCTGGGTGCTGGGGGTGGGGATGGCTTGGGGCTGGTTGGATGGGTAGTTGGTGTAGCGGGTGCTGTCTGTGTCGGGCCTCCACCCTGGCGCCTCTGGTGTTGTCCTTGGTGCCTTTAGGGAGGTGGGTCAGTGCCCCTTTTGTGTCCTGGGGCTGTTTCTGGGTCCAGTAGCTGTTAGGGCCCATGTAGTGCATCTTGGGTGCCCTGTTGCCTCGGGGTGTGGCCTTGGCCATGGTCTCCCTGGGTATGGGCAACTACTTGGGTATTTGGTGATCACCTCACATGCCTGTACAGATACTCAAGCTCCTGTCGACACTCAGAGTAAAGAAGTGATATGTCCCATCAGAACATGCTGAGTAGGGTACTCTCACACATTTTCTCATGTCCTGTGATGAATGCTCCCCCCTTATCTCATCCCTGTGGGCCCACCCCCTACTATCAAGACCCCACATCTCTGGTGTCCCTGGTTTCCTACAGCCTATGCTTTTTGTAAGGATTTGGATCAGCACAGCACTTGGACTGCTATCTCAAATTAATTACAGTACCTGTTTCTCCTTCTCCCAGTTGTCTTGTCTCATCCTATCTGTCACTATTTCCCCTTCTTTCACACTGTGATGTTGCACAACCCTCCCCTTCAGCTCTCATCAGGGGTTAAATAAAGTTTGATTTGACAGAGTAGCCTACAGGGAGGGCTGGTGATGGTCACTGGTAGCAGTGAATCATATTTACATATCTCTCACTGCTAGAAAAAAAAATGCATTGGTCTTTTCAATGCTGTCATCCAACACAGTCCTCGGCCTAGTCATCGCAGTAGGACTAATTATTATCATCTTTTTAACTTCTCTTGACTAATATAAGAATGCTCAGACATTGAAGTTTATCCTTCAGACTTTGAACAAGCTACGTGAACATTAAACACATATTGTGCAGTTACCTCCAGTTTACTTCACTCTGCTGTTAGCATTAGCTCATAGCAATGAGTGAAGGAAAGACTACACAGTATGAACATTTTCACATTTCCATCATCAGGTTAGGTGATGGATTGTTGGTACTGCGCCCAAGTTCAGGAAAAGTCTAGTTGCCAGTCCTGTGTTGACCTGACTGAAGTTGAAGAAGCAGTCAGAATAGTGACAGCTGATGCTAAAAATTGTAAGAGGGGGCGAAAATAAACCAAAGAAGCACTCTAAACTACACTGAAAGAAAAATAAAGACAAACTTGATCACATTTCCTTCTGGGCTGCAAATTCCTCTGTGACCCTCTGATTGAAGTCCATCATATCCATCACCAGTCTCTTTTCCATTTACAGCATGGCCAATGGATTGAGCCTGTCATGGTTCATGGTGTTTCTCAGGAAATTTTTGATTGTTTTCAAGGTGGAGAAGCACCTCTCAGCTTCTGCAGTGGTCATGAGTGTGGTGATGAGGATCTTTAGCAGAGTGACAGTCTCTGAAAATACCTCTAAAGATTATTTTCCATTGTTGTGCTTTATGATCAGTGGACAACTATTCACTGTTTTACTTAATAACATTGGCTATCAGAAATAATTACTTAAATTAAGTAAAGGGATTTAATTTTCATTAAACCTCGAGGAACCACATATAAAAGGGAAAATGATAGTCAATTTATTAAGTTAGTCTCATTAAGGTTACTGACTATTAATTTGGAACCATGATTTATAATTAAGTTAATAAAAATAACCAAAGTTACCTAATGAATTGTCAGTTAAAGTTGAAAGATTGGTAGTTCTGCAGAGAAGAGGTTGGCAAGATTCACTCTTATACAACATTAACAGACCAGCGACTGACTTTGTGTTTAAAATCATTTATTGACAAACAAAACATGGAAACATTCAATACCTAAGCTAACAAAATCCTACGTCTAAGTGTGTGTGACTGTGTCTATGTGTGTGTGTGTGTGTGTGTGTAAAAGACAAAGGCAAGATGGCTGCCTCTAAGGGTGTCTTAACGCCGCATGGCTCAAAGGCATTTACGACCAGGACCACATGGGGAGTGGTGGAGGTTAGAAATGGTCTCTTTGTGTTAGATTGATGCCACTACCTGGAATAGTAATATTAAACTATGCAGAAGTTAGCTATAGCTTAAAGCTCGAAGAACATATCCATAAAGCAATGCTGTGATTGTAAAACTGAATAGTCCTGTGCTTAGCCGTGCTATGCTAAAGTCTGTAAGGCCCAGTTATATTACCAAGTCCATGGGAGGAAAAGGTGTCCTTTTAGGTTCAGCTCTGTAAAGTCCAGTGCTGCAGGTTTGGTGGTTTCTCAGTGGGTCCCAGGCCGGTCTGTTCCCTCAGCTCCTGGCTCTGAAGTCCACTGGTTGCTCCTTTGTCCCTTTGTCCCGTTGTGGTGTTGTTTCTTGTTTCGGATTGGGAACTTCTGTCTCTTAAGCTGGCTCTTGTGTTGCTTAAGTGGTGCCACAGTCTGTGTTGAGCAGGACTGTGGAAAGAGTCTTGAGGTTGTTTCCTGAGAAAGAGCTGTGAGAGGGAGAGGACCTGTGTCCTCTTCCCTCCATTCACTGAGCAAGAATGCAAAGCAGAGCAGGGTCTTACTGTCCTTATCAGAGGGTTCACACCTACATGTGAAACCTCAGGGGTGAGATGATCAACCAAGCTTTGGTTCAGGCTTCTTCAGGGACATGAATCCCAACACCATGAACAACTGGATAAGGTCTACAGTACCACAGCAGGCCTTGAACTCCTTCTTGCTGTCGATTAAGATTGTCTTCAGCCTACTTACATTGAACATTGGGTAGACCTTTTAAGAAATCTTCAGTAAACACTGCTTGATACTGTTTGAACCTGTAACCCTTCAGCAAAGTGGCACTGAAGAGATGGTCAGTGAAGGACAATCATTCCCTCAATATGGTGTTGTAGACCTACAAAAGAGCAATAATAAAATTCAAAAGTTAACTTCAGTATTTACTGAAAAAAAAATCAATGGAGCAGCTGAAGTTTAACCTGCTGCCTAAGATAAAGCTGTAATTAAAGTAATTTTCACCATTTTAAGAACATTTTTTGTGTCAACTGAACAATGTTTTATGTCTCATGGCTCAAGATTGTAAACACAAACATCTACCACTAAACTGATGCTTTAAAACTAAAGGTTAAACTATGTGATATTGTTTTTTTTATAGATTAAGAGTGAAAAGTATGCACAAAACAAAAAACAGATAGGAAAAACATTGTCAAATTTTTAAAAAGTCAGAAAAATATACTTAAAGGGACTGTGAGGAGTTTCTAAGTAATTACAAAAAAGTCTCACTTTTAGATATATGCCTTATCAAAATACACACTTTAAGATGAGTTTTATGGCATCAAAATAGGTTATCTAAATGCTATTCCTTAGCTTTGCGGTCTGGTCGGACAGGGTTGGACTGGCCTGGATACTCAACTTCAGGAACAAGACAATTGAAACTAGAGCAAATTTACATTATTCGGACACGTCTTACAGCACCGGGCTGCAAGTAGTGATATATAGCTGGCTACAAAACTACGATACTAAGTTTTCCAAAAATTGCTTGTTGTCACACATCAAAAACTACCGCTACGTAACTAGAAAGAGATACTATACCTCGTCGCTTTGCATCCTGTAAGTTGTTGAAAAAAGAAGTTGTAAAGCAATGCAGAGTTCTGAGGAAGGTCTGAGCTGCTTCACAACAAACACGCGCTTTAGTTTGGGTCACGTCTTTTGGTGCGTTCCAGTTGTAGTCAGAAGTAGGAATTTCCAAGTCCCAGGAGGAAACTGCAACTGGAACGTCCCCCGAAGTTGGAATTTCCTACTGGGAACTCGGTGAAACCTCGCCACCCTCGAGTTGACAATCGAAGATGGCTGCCCCCAGTGTGAACAGTTATTAAGCTTCTGTAATAATCAATTTATTTGCACTTCTGACTGGGGTGTGTCACTCTAGATCAGCTGTATACATAGTATTGTTAGACTCATATTTACAAAAATGCTGCCATAGGGATAATAATCACATTCTTCATGTGGTATTTGTGAACAACACAGGGCGTGCTAACAACAGCTAATAATAGCCTGGTAGATCAGCATGTTTTTCTCCGACTTCAACTGGAACGCCGATAAGTCGGAGATGATGTCACTCCCAGTTCCGAGGTTAGTGGAACGCAGCATTACAACAGTCACCACGCATTGCTCATGGGTAGCAGAGTCTTAATGTCGCCAGTAATAGATTCTTCTCATAGCACCTTTAAACAGGAATCTGTTTCCGTCTGTGGAGCATTTGGATACAACATATATTTTGTATCGTTATGTGCAGTATTCAAGCAGCAAGAAACGCCAAGAGTATGTATAATTTTTGGATCCAAATAGAACATTTTTATTGTAACAAATAAACATATGATGTACAATTCTATAACATTACAATATTGTATATATTTATATTGATCTTTATTATTTTATATCACATGTTTATTTGCATGAATAAAATTTACATTTGGAGGCATGGTGATGTATTTTGTTGGTCTGTTTTCATTGATTTTATGCTGCGTACAATAGTACAAGCTGGAAAGGTATGAGGTCAGTGTCAAATCCAAAAGCTCCAGTAGATTTAAAAAATACTTCTGTAATGGGCATACAGTTCATTTTCAGACAGATTTCAATGAAATTGGAAAGCAGCCTATTTGACACAGGTAACAGAATTGAAGAGTTTATTTCATATTAAAATATGTAAGATGTAAGAATCTATTGGTGGGGTTATAAACTCTGTGAAACACTTAAGAGGTAAATAATGTGTTGTTTACACTTTTTGGGACAAAGAACATTATTTCAACCAGTAAATTGCAACACATAAGTTGATAGCGTTATCAGTTCTTGTTTTTGCAGTTTTATAAAGGCTTTCACACAATGTAATAGTAATATTTAATTAGCAGTGCAATAAACCAATGCAATTTCTGCATGCATATGTGTATAATATTAAAATAGCAATTTGTCCGATCTTAAGTATGTTCTTTTGGACTTCAGACTTTGTGCATCTATTTTTACTCTTCATTGGTGTGCATTGTTCCTGCTTTTCCACAATTTTTTAAATCTAACTTTTAGGTACCTTTATATGATAATTTAAACAAAATAATGTCTCAATTTTTTCAGTTTTGACAATTTTGACAAACTCAGCCACTCAGTAAAAGCACCAATTCCTTCTAAAATTATGCTGTTTCCATAAGAATATGCAAGAATTAAAAAATGATATAGATTTTTTTTAGTACTTAAGTCTGCAAAGGATAATGTTCTACTGAACCAAGAATTTGTATCCTCTTGGCAAACTCATTTTGTGGCTTCTAATCAATAGTTTAGTGCCATGTGTGATCTAAAATGGGAAATTTTGCCCCCGAATTATGTATTGTTGTGCTTGAGCTTTCTGAATGAGTTGACTCCTTCGTCGGGATGTGCGTGGGTGGAAAATACTTCACACAACAAGGAATGCCCGTTCACTGACTTTACTGAACTTCGCTTGGTAAGTACAGATCATACGGTCTTGAACATAAATCTGCATGAATGGTTTTATGCCGGCTTGTGGCCTCTAGCTCGAGCACAGAACAGCAATCTAGCCTGTCCATGCAGTGAGCCGCGAGCACCATACAACATCCGGGAAGACAGAGTAATCACACATAAGACTCTTGCGCGTCCCAATGCGCGCTCCAGTTACTCACACCGACCAATCAACATGCAATTCAACAAACACGTAACATAGCTTATTTAGGGAATAAAGGAGGGTCAAACTCGGCTATTAATAACTGTCTAACACTACCCCCCTCCTGGAGTACTGAGTCCCTTCAGTTGAATATCAGCACTTACCTCACTGGTCTGAATACACTTCACTGCGAGTGGTACCACATCATCCACGTCATCTTCAAACCTTGCCCACTGCTCATGAAGTCTTTGGCAATACTTGCATCCTTGGCATGGCAGGTCGGACAAGCTCCTCCCAGCTTGGTAGCAGTCACATTTGTTGGGATGTTCTGTGGTTTGCCTGGACATGGCATCAGCATTCAAGTGCTGGCGGCCGGCTTGATGCTCGATGTTGAAGTCGTACTGGCTTAACTCTTCCAGCCAGCGAGCCAACTGACCTTCTGGGCTCTTGAACCGAAAAAGCCAGGTGAGGCTGCCATGATCTGTCCTCAGCAAGAATTTCCTGCCCAGTAGGTAATGCCGGAATTGTCTGGTGAAGCGAACGACAGCAAGCAACTCATGTCTGGTCACGCGGTACCTCTGCTGAGCTGGTGTAAGGTGGCTGCTGGCATACGTGAGAACTCACTCTTCCCCCCACTGCAGTTGTGACAAAACGGCCCCAATGCTATGGCTTGAAGCGTCGGTGTCGAGAATGTACTGGCCTCCAACAGTGGGGTATCCCAGCACTGGTGCACTTGATAGTTTTTCTTTTATCTTAGTGAAAGCCTCCTGGTGCTCATCCATCCACAGGAATGTGGCACCTTTCTTTAGAAGTTGGTGAAGGGGGCTTGCCAGTTCTGCAAATGCTGGGACAAACTTGTGGTAGTAATTGCACAACCCAAGGAAAGCTTGTAGCTCCTGCACATTGCTAGGGGGCTTCCAGAGCTGTACATCCTCCACCAGAGCTGGGTTTGGGCGGATCCCATCACCACTCACAATGTGACCAAGAAAAAGGACTTCCTCCTGAAGCAAGTGACACTTGGATGGTTTCAACTTCAACCCGTACTTATGGAGACAGCCGAAGACTTGTCCGAGCTGATCCAAGCTTTCATCCACTCCTCTGCCTAGGACAATGACATCGTCTAGGTAGATTAGCAATGTTTCCCACTGGAGTCCTCTTAGAACAAGCTCCATCGCCCTCTGAAATGTGCTTGGGGCATTGCAGAGCCCGAATGGCATGCGGGTGTACTTGTAGAGGCCCCATTTGGTGATAAATGCTGTCTTCTCGTGGTCTTTGTCATTCACTGCTATCTGCCAATAGCCAGATTGTAGATCAAGTGTCGAAAACATAGTGGCTCCCCCAAGAACATCAAGACACTCTTCAATCTTAGGCAAAGGATATGCATCCTGGACTGTCAGGCTGTTTAAACAGCGGTAATCTACACACCACCGTACCCCCTCATCCTTTTTTCGCACTAAAACAACTGGAGCAGCCCATTCTGAGGAGGAGGGGGTAATAACACCTGCTTTGAGCATAGCCTGAAGATGCTTTTCCTCTTCACTTTGGAAACTGAGAGGTGTCCTTCTCACCGGCTGGTGTACAGGTTTTGCCACTCCTGTGTTAATTTTGTGTGTGACAGCAGACATATAGCCCAGGTCGGAGTCACTCTTGGCAAAGATGGATTGGTAAGTCAACAGAAGCTGAAGAAAATGCTGCAGCTGCTCCTCACTGAGCTCCACACTTGTAGCACCAGCCAGTTCTCGGAGATGTTCGGGAAGATCTGAGACTGTTGCCACTCTTCCGACCCTGAATGACGTTGTATTCTCTGACTCTTTCTGTGCGCTAGGCCCCACACTCTGCTCAGGTGAACCTGACGGTTCCTCAGGATAGGCTTCAACTAAGAGTCCGAGACATGCTCCTTTTGGTAGTGCTGTTTTGCTGCTAGAGAAGTTACATAGCCTGGCTGGTACTCGCTTCTCCATGGTGACAGCAACACTTCCAGACGCTACAGCCTCTGTGATGGTTAAAGGCTCTAGCACAGCTGGAACACCTGGCCTTGGGTTCTCCACCTCACCCCACACCACACACTCAGATGCAGCTGGTATGGTAATGGTCTCTTGTAGAGTCACTCTGGCGACACTATAGTCTGTTCCATCTGTCACCACCTTAGAAGGCACAAGTTCATCCCCAATGAAAACTTTACCACGTGTGTAGACAACAACATCATGGGCCTTCATCAGATCATATCCGAGGAGGACAGGGTCACGTATGGGGGCCACGTGTACATCCCAGTCAACCATTTTGGATGCAATTTTAAAGGTGACCTTCAGTTCACATTTTGCCCTCATACCATCTCCTACTCCTGCATTAAGAAGGTAAGTCTTATGTAAGTTGTTTGGACTGTCCCCCGAAAGACTCTGGTACAGCTCTTCAGAAATTACAGTGGTCTGAGCCCCAGTGTCCACCACAGCCTGTGTGGGGATGCCATTCACAGTCACAAGAACCTGCAGACTCTCACCTTTGTTTTTGGTGCAGCCAATCTGTAGTCCCCGCGATTGCTGATCTTGATTTAGTGTCACTTCTGACTGCAACTTTTGGCTGAGTTCTTTGTCAACATGGCGATGCACTTTTTTTTTTTTTTAAGTATATTTTTTGGGCATTTTTGTGCCTTTATTGATAGGAGAGAGACAGTGGATAGGCTTGTGAAAGGGGGAGAGAGAGTAGGGGAAGACACTCTGCAAACTGGTCACAGGCGGGACCCGAACCTGGACCGGCAGAATTATGTACATGGGGTGCTAACCACTACGCCAAACCAGCACCCCATGGCGATGCACATTTGTCAGACTTGGTGAGCTCATGCAGTCCCTCCTGAAGTGTCCTGATTCTCCACATTTGAAACATGGGCCAACAGTCCCACGAGTTGGGCTAGGTGACTGAGGGCGCATCCAGTTAGACTGCACTTGAGGATGGTTCTGTTTTCTCCCCAACAGTGAGGGAAGTTGTGGTGTTGCTCTAACCTGTTGATGTTCCATGTAGGTAGACTGGAAGTGCTCAAACTGCAGCTGTAGCTTCCCTACTGTATGAACAAGTGTCTGGACTTGGTCTGTCAGTGCAGTGAACTGATCTGCAGTCACATACTGAGGGGTCTGTACCCTACAAGCAGTAACAGTGACATCTTCACAGGCCTCCCCATCATTGGCCCAGGACACACGCCTGGCTTTGTTCTTTATTTCTGTCTCACGCCCCATAGTGGCTTTAAAGTTGTGTTCATGAGCCTCCACACGCTGTTGAGCCTCTGCCAAGGAGCATGGATCTCTATTCATGACTTCATAGGCCACCTTTTGGTTTCTTAGACCCTTTAGGAAAGCATCGGTTGCCAGTTGATCTTGCAGCTGGAGGTCTACACCTGGGTATGCAAGCGTTATGAGGCGTCGCACCTCTTCTGCGAATTCAGCAGATGTCTCTTTCCCTTCTTGGAGTTCTCCCAGCTTTCTCCTTACTGTGGTAGGGGGGTCTTTTCTCCCAAAACGCTGAGTGAGCTGCTCCACCAAGAGAACGTAGTCCTCCCTTGTGCGTTCCGGCAGCGAGCAGACATATCGTATTGCAGCCCCTCTTAAACACTCATGCAGCCTGTCTACCCTTTCTGCAACAGTCCATCCATACTTTCTGGCTTGACGCTCAAATGGCAGCAAGAAAGAGTCCCAGTCATCATTCCCGTCGAACGTGGCAAGTCTAGGTTTATGGACCTCCTGCAGGGTGAGCTGACTGTTGTAGCTGGAGTTATTAAGCCTCTGCTCATCACGGTAAGAAACTGGGTGTAGGGTTTCACGCTCAGGCTCTCTACTTTGTCTCCGTCTGACATCAGTTTCAGGATTGGCATTCCTTCTGGTGGGACCACTTGCTGCAGCCCGCCTGTTTATGACATCCAGCTCGGCTGCAAAAGGTCCACCACCTTGATCTCTTGGTCGTACTGGCATCTCCCGAGAAGCCAAAGGTGTGGCGTCATGTCTGTCCAGTGCAGGCGGCTGTAGATCTTCACCCCCATCTCCATTGGAAACGGCAAGTGGTGGTGAGATATGCCGTGCAGCTGATTTTTCTCCTGATATATGTGTAAGGACTGGAGCCAACATCTTCTGCAGGCTTTGATTTTGGTGATCCAGCAAAGCTTGCAACCATGTTGGGGCTCGATCAGGCTCAGGAGGTCCAGCTGTAGCTCCTTCTTCAGTCATTTTATTATTTCCTCCGCTGTAATTTCTCTGCACTTTTATATCTTCTTTTATTTGTAACTGTCTCTTAAGTATTAAAGTCTTTATTGTTTATTTATCATTATTCTTATGTATTACAGCCTTTATTCTATGGCTTATTTGTTGTTGTCACAGCACCTTGGGTAATATACTACAACCTCCTGCAGATGGCGGTGTTGCTCCACAGCTGGTGAGTGATGACAACAGGTCAGCGGCTGCTCTGGTTATGCCGTGCACAGTCTGACCTGGCGATCTCTGTGCTTATCAACAGTCACTCGTGATGGGAAACCCCAGCCAGCAAGCAGCAGTAACTTGGCAGTGGCTCCCTTTATCGCTTGCAGTCCGTGTGAGCGCCGTTAGCTTCTGCTAGCTCCAGTTAGCCCACCGCTAGCGCCGATTAGCACCCGCTAGCGCCGATTAGCAGCCGTTAGCTTTACTTAGCTTTACTAGCTCTCTTCTCCGTCAGGTGGATGTACTCACAATTGGGAAAGTTTGGCTGATCCCACTTCTGACACCAGTTGTTGTGCTTGAGCTTTCTGAATGAGTTGACTCCTTCGTCGGGATATGCGTGGGTGGAAAACACTTCACACAACAAGGAATGTCCGTTCACTGACTTCACTGAACTTCGTTTGGTAAGTACAGATCATACGGTCTTGTACATAAATCTGCATGAATGGTTTTATGCCGGCTTGTGGCCTCTAGCTTGAGCACAGAACAGCAATCTAGCCTGTCCATGCAGTGAGCCGCGAGCACCATACAACATCCGGGAAGACAGAGTAATCACACATAAGACTCTTGCGCTTCCCAATGTGCGCTCCCGTTACTCACACGGACCAATCAACATGCAATTCAACAAACACGTAACATAGCTTATTTAGGGAATAAAGGAGGGTCAAACTCGGCTATTAATAACTGTCTAACAGTATGTTACGTCTACTCTGTAAGACACATCCTAATCTAATCTTCAGTGTAGCATCACGTCTAAATGTTTCTTTTCTCCTATGGAATCTCACCCAAGGTTGCCAACCCTCCCGATTTTCCCGGGAGAGTCCCGAATTTCAGTGCCCCTCCCGAAAATCTCCCGGGCCCACAATTCTCCCGAATTTCTCCTGATTTCCACCCGGACAACAATATTGCTACACCATCCTTCTCTTCTGACTGGGCGCCGTTTCCGGCCGGACATTAATAACGGTTACACCTCGGCTCGAAGTCAAGCGCGGCAAACAGAACAGAAGAAGAAGAAGAAGAAGAAGCAGAAGAAGAAATGAGTAAGAAGAGAAAGTACTTGTGTAAATTCCAGACTGAGTGGAAAAGAGATGCTCAATAAATAAAAATGCAAACAAAAAAGGCATACATTGCATAGATTAACCACCAATCTATGCAATGTATGCCTTTTTTTTTGTTTTATTTATTTATTTAATTAAGACATTTTTTATACCATCTTTTGCATGGATACTGTGGACAGCTATTAAATTTGCTATGTGACTTTACTTTGTTACTGTGGACTGTTATTTTCTTTGTCCAATAAATGAACTCTGTGAAATTCAAGTATTTCATTGTTCTTGTTTTGTTTGTATATGACCCCCCCCCCCCCCTTTGAAAATCTCCCTAATTCTGAGGTCTCAAGGTTGGCAAGTATGATCTCACCTCTTCTGCAATCCTCTGATGGTTCTCTGGACTGAGTACCCGATGCCTTGGTCGGATGCGTGGGATGGTTGCACATAAGTAAATCATATCTGCTGCAGTGACGTGTTTATATGATTGACAGCGCTCATTGTCCAGTCACATGAGGAAAAGAAAAACCAGAACAATGCTAATGGCTGCCACACGAACAAAGTCATTTAGTACACAGCCTAAACAGTGCTATAGCTGCTTCCGCAGTGCGCCTACGCTTCCTGCACTATGTAATCCGCCTGGATTGGTCTGCCGCGTTTACGAGTGCAGGAGCGAGAGACGCACTGCGGAAGTACGCTTATAGCACTGTTTAGGCTCGAAAAATGTACTAAATGACCTCGCTTAATTAATTATGGACACTTGGACACTTATTACAGCGGACGAGCAGTATGAAGGAAAATAGGCACGTTTTTGTGGACTTTTATGGACCTTTTTCTTCGGGCTCCGTTGTCCCCTGTTAGATGGACATTTGTTGACAGCGAAAATCCCCCCGGACCCCTGGCTGCATTTGAGACATCAAAAAAGTGCTCCAGAGTGTTGTTCAGCATGAGGGTGAGTAGAAAATGAGGCCAAATTGTTGTTTGGGTGTAGTGTTCCTTTAAGCTACAAATCCCAAAGATGCCTCAGGACATGTGCTGAGCAAAACTTGAAGGATGTAGATTGACTTTCATTAGGCCGGCGCCCCGTCGTATGTAAATTATGTATTCACAACATAGTTGTGTTATGAATGGTGTGTTATTGAATGGTGATAGATGCTGCTGATAGTCTATAACTGTGTTAAAATAAATATGTTTGTATATTACTTTTTTATAATTTAATGACAAATTATGTTGTGTTTAAGTCGACTTCCTTTGTCAAATTTTGGAGGGGGGCGGCGCCCTAGTGCTCCCTATTGACAGACCACCACTGAGTCAGACTGACACACATGTGCAGGTTTTAACCGACTGTAGCTGGCTCATTTCCTTCAAAAATAAAATTAATCCACTGGGCCCTTTACAGCCAACAACTGAACAGTGATAGCCTCTGAGCTTTATGCATGCTGTCGTGGCAATTTCTGATCAAAGCTGAGGATCAATAAAGGATCTTGAGTCAAAAGATGTCTTAGTGAATATTTATTATCTTGCAAGATAGAGAAGTCTGTCATACAGCACACAAGTCTGCAGAGAGAGTTCTGCCAGACAAAAGAACCTACAGATTCTTATACAGGCAAATCATGAAACAAAACGTCATACCTAAGCATAAAACACCTCCCTTTTCTTTTCATGTGAGACAGTATCCCAGGTCACACCATTTTCCCATCTACTCCTTCCTCATTAGTCCCGAAGTTGAAACTTTCATCCTTTTTTGTTTATCTCACATGCAGAAGAGGGAGTATAGCACAAGTATCTGATTTATCTCAAAAACATTCTTGGTCTCTGAGGCTCATTATAAGTTCTATCTCTGACCTTTTCTGCACCTGAGAATGAACCTCAGACCATAGTTAATAACTTCAGGGGTTATATGAGGTTAACATAAGATCAGCTCAGAGTGATTCAAACCAAAGTTATACCTGTGGAATAAAAATAAATGATTGAATGATTAATTTTACCATTACAATGCTGAACACCGATCCCTTGCTAAGAATGTAAACAACATGGCTGCTCTTCACAGAGGAATCTCTCCAGCATAGGGGGAGGAGAGATATATGCGTTTACATGGAAACTGCTGACTTAAATACGCAAAGATTTTTCCTTCCCAGATGACGATGCTGGAGACGAGTGAATCCACTGTAGTATGCATGCTGGTTCATTGGATGGCGGTATAGGTTTGCAGAGAGGCAGCGCTGCTACAGTACACGAACCAAGAAGAAAAACTTTTCACAAACAACAATGGTGAATTACGACGGAGGATTAGGGCCACGTTGAAAACTAAAAAAAAAGGAAGGTTACGAGAATAAAGTCATAAAGTTACGAGAATAATCTCATAAAATACGAGAATAAAGTCATAAAGTTACGAGAATAATCTCATAAATTACGAGAATAAAGTCTAAAAGTTACGAGAATAAAGTCATCTCAAACTAGGAAACATCTGCTTGGCTATATTTAGAAAGATATTCACTGATTCGGACTTTGCGGCTCAATAACTCATCTACAAAAGAACATAGTTCCAAACCGGACCCCTCTTTTTGATCACTGTAATGAAGAATGTGAACTATAAACTCGTTTTCCTCCAAACGAGCCGTCAATACACTGAAACTGATGGCTCAGCGGCTTAGGGACCATCGGCAAGTTACAATATCGGAGGAATAGTGTGAAAGAAAATTGAATAACTTCCCCATACTGTGAAGTAAAGTCTTCAAAATCACAGCAAATGCAAAGGATCGTATGTTATTCATACTACGGGTCATATTTGCTTCAAGATTTATGAATTAAAATATTTTACAGGACTTTCTGATTGAAAATAAAGCAAATGCCATCAAAGTAATGACATCTACCACCCAAGTCCTAACAAAACATGAATGGTGATCTCCTCTTCTTTGAACTACAGCTCTTACTTCAGCAGGAATATTTGATTTGATTTTAATGATGTTTTGTTTATTTAATTGTGTTAATTAATATGCATGTATAATAATAGCCTGCATTGACTTTATTGTTGGTAATATCAATGGATACTCATTTACAGGTAATGATGATAAAAACTGTAATAACTCGACTGTTTCTTGTTGCAGTGACACCAAACTCAGCCTGATGATCATGCATCACTCGGGCTGGGTTTGGTGTCACTGTAGCCAAAAACAGTTAAGTTATTACAGTTATTATATTCATAACCTATTAATTAATATGTGCCAATATTTAAAAAAAATCATATGAAATACAGGAAAACTATTTCTTTAAAATAAGAGCTATAGAACAAGGCAGAGGGGATTTGTGATCATTTGGCCGAATTTGGTGTCAACACAGCCATAAACACTTACGTTTTTACAGTTTTTATAGCCATAACCTATTAATTAATAAATGCCAATATAAAAAAATATATAAAATACATAAAAAACTATTTCTTTAAAGAAAGAGCTGGAGTCCATGCCAAAGGGAAGTTATTCAATTTTCTTTCACACTATTCCTCTGATATGGTAATTTGCCGATGGTCCCTAAGCCGCCGAGCCATCAGCGGGAGCATATTGACGGCTCGTTTGGAGGAAAACGAGTTTATAGTTCACAGTCTTCATTACAGCGATCAAAAAGAGGGGTCCGGTTTGGAACTATGTTCTTTTGTAGATGAGTTATTGAGCTGCAAAGTCTGAATCTGTGAATATCTTTCTAAATATAGCCAAGTAGATGTTTCCTAGTTTGAGATGACTTTATTCTCGTAAATTTATGAGATTATTCTCGTAATTTTACGACTTTATTCTCGTAATTTATGAGATTATTCTCATAACTTTACGACTTTATTCTCGTATTTTATGAGATTATTCTCGTAACTTTATGACTTTATTCTCGTAACCTTCCTTTTTTTTTGTTTCCAACGTGGTCCTCCATCGTAGTGAATAGACGCACGTAGTGAATAGACGCACAGAGATGCAGGAGTTTTTTTCCTGGACAACAAATCGGTTCGGACAACAAATTTGTCTGGATTGTTTTGTCTGGAAAACAAACCGAGCATGGTAAGAGGCTCACACGTTACTCGGCGGATGGCCGAAGCTGTTGTTGTTCCTGGTATGTGCGTGCAGCCTTTATGTGAAAGAGTACTGCACATCCGGTGACGTCAGCGTTTCACCCTGAAACGCTCTGATATGGGTTTACATGGAGCTGCATGAAGAGCATGTTCAAAACTTTCCTCTCTGGAGCCCGCTTTCAAAAGTTTACGTTTTAGAACAAAATGCAACGCGTTCTCATCTAAACACAAGGCCAAAACGCAACAAAAACTAAGCGGATTTGACCGTTTTCGGCACCGTGTAAATGTAGTGTTAGGTAGATCAATTAGGTTAGGTATGCAAATCAAGAATAAACTGTTAGGTAACAGTATATCCACAGACTCAACGGCTCATCAAATGCCATAAATTTATATTCTTGCAGCCTACAGAATACTTTTTTGGTTTTCTAATCTCACATTTTGTGGGCTGAGAGAAAAGCCATATACCCAAAAATATGTTCAAAAGCCTTGAAAAAGTGTTTTTTGCATTTTATGTCCCTTTTAAACAGTAAAACATTATTTTATTCCCTTAAGATTGTCTGACTGGTGGATTTTTGTAAATTAGAGCCCAATTGTTTAAAGGGTTGCATTACACCTTTAGGGAATCAATGAATAAAAGGTACCTTTAAAACAACATCTAACCCCCACCTCACATTTTTTGAACTTGATAATGTTCTGGTGGCTGGTTAGGAAACTGTGTAGGACCCCTGCATGAATCAAACAAGATTCTGGGAGTGATTATGTCCTATTCGTAGAACTCTATTTTTTTTTTTTTTTATCATTACTTAGTTTTGGAAGTGGAAGGAAACATTGATATTTAGTACTTGTTAGATACAACGTGCATTAAAGTGGTGGCTCTCTACAGCTCTGTCCTGAGAAACAATTACCATTTCAACTGTCATCATGACAAATTCTCTAAAAGATCAACGATTTTAATTTGCTAAATGAAAAAATGTCATAATTTGGGCCTCAGGTTGGTGGTTCTAAGATGGTTATAACATTAAAGCGATATTCCAGGAGGGAACAAGTTGGGTCCTATCACAAGGTTTAGGGCAGAAATTACCCCTACAGCAGTGTTTCTGCGCAGCAGAAGCCCAGGGCGCCCGCACCAAACCCCCCCTCCCTGCTCCGGGCCTGCTTGCTGTCGATTCCTCTGCACTCAGACGGGGCCGTATTTTACTTGACCAAAAACACACATAAACGGACTCCCACCGAAAAAATCTGATATCGGTCTGCATTCAGCACGTTACTTTCACACAAAAACACAGCTAAATAAGGCTCTAGTTCTCATAGCGCCGTAAAACGGCCTCCGCTGCAGAGCCACAGCTGGCTACGAGGCCTCGTAAATTACCCCTACACGGTTGTAGGGGTCATTTCTGCCCTAAACCTTGTGATAGGACCCAGCTTGTTCCATCCCGGAATATTGCTTTAAATGATAAGAGCCCTGGGAGATCATGCATCCATAATTCTTCATCACTATTTTTCCCCATCGTAACATTTAAATGTTTTTTTCTAGGTATCTCAAATCATAAGTTTAGAATAGAAAAGCATGATTTTATCCTAAGTTGACAGGATATATAAAGATCATGAGAGAACAGCTAATTTGCACTTTTTAATACACAACAGAGTAAAATTAAATGCATGGATGTTTGACCGCTTAGGGCCTCCATACACTGAAGACATTTTACCTGATTTATACACCATCCACTGAAAACTGCTTTGAGACCCACTTTTGACCTCTACCCACATTTTGAGAACCGCTAGTAGACTTCATTTGGAGCTCAACATTTCAAGATTGTTCTTACGACATGGAGAATAAGTAATGCAGGATATCTCTCTATGAATTTATCAATAAGAACAAAGTAAGTGAGTGATAACAGCTGCTCAGAGTTGGACTGCAGAAGAATGTTGAGTTTAGATTAATCAAAAGACTGATTTGTCATTTTTAAGTTTTTGCGTTCACTTGAACAGTGCACGACCTATGAAGACACCATTTGAATTATACAAATACACAAAGGGACTGATGATCCCACACCGCTCACTGGCACCTGGAGGCAGACAGGATGGCTGAGCAATGCAGGAGGTATTTAGATAAAAATATATTTTATATTTAAATACAAATTTACATGTACATTGGCTGCATTGAAAAAGGACAGAACTCAGCTCGGACTGCACTACTGGTTTTCTGGCTGCTTATTGTTCATCATTCTTAAAGGAAAATTCCCCTGCTCTACTCATTCACTGCCTTACAGGTACATCTCAAAAAGTTAGAATATCATGAAAAAGTTCAATATTCGTTATCACTTATTTCAGAATTACCAAAATTTCAAGCAATACATTATATTGAACTTTTTCATGATATTCTAATTTTTGGAGATGTACCTGTATATCTGGTGTAAGTTTATTTTTCTATGATCAGGTAAGCTTTTTTTTACTCAGTAAAACGTGAATAAAAATGTTTTGAAGTACAATACTTCCAAGAATACAAAGTCAACTGAAAGTAAAAATGCAGATTTTTAAATATACTTTAAAAGGTAGAAGTACGCAAAAAAAACCCTACTCAATTACAGTACTTCAAGTAAATGTAATTTTTTACTTTTCACCTCTGCAGAGGTCAATAATAATTTAAGAGCAAATAAACGTGAGCTAAAAAAAGTTAAAAAAGGAAAGGAAAACAAACCTACAATTATTCTGAGATATGTCAGGGTAATAAAAATTTTAAAAGACATAGTAACTATAATGTTGATGGTGATGATAACACCACCACCAACAATGGTAGTATAATTATAATTATGATAGAAAAAACAATTCTAACAATAGATGAACAAAAAGAATGTTTGTATCCTGATGATAACCCCTTCTCAATGTGTATGTATATTTATACATAAAAATAAATACACACTACATATACACCTATAAATATAATTTTATCATCATCAAAATCATCATCATCAACACGTGTATCATCCCTACTCTCACTACATTATTGTCTTTTAGCATGACCTCAGGCACAGGGGCGTCGGTGGCGCAGTTGGATAGTGCGCTTGGTCAGTGATAGGGAGGTTGCAGGTTCAAGCCCAGCTCCGGGCGACACATGGCGATGTGTCCTTGGGCAAGACACTTAACCCCAAGTTGCTCCCACTGCTGCGTCAGTGGTGTGTAAATGGGTATGAAAGGGCGTGAATGTGTTAGAGATACTGATGGATTACTAACATAGATACTCTGAACCATCAGTGAGTGAATGTGAGTGCAAATGGGTGTGAATGGGTATGAATGGGTAGGTGTGACCTGCGGTGTAAAGCAGCTTTGAGTAGTCAAAGACTAGAAAAGCGCTATATAAGCTCAAGTCCATTTACCATTTACCATTTACAGCTGGATGGCATAGTGTAATATATTACAATAGCTTTGAAACGTTGCTGAGCTGTGTGGCCCTCCTTGAGCTCCTGGAGGTATACCCACTGGATGCTGCTGATCTATAAATCTTTTCTGGGATTATTACCATCCTATCTATGGTCACTACTGCAGAAGTCGAGGAACACCTATGCCTTACGCTCTAGTGCAGTCTATCATTTTCACGTGCCCAGAGTCCGAACTGACTTTGGAAAATGTTTTTTCTTATGCTGCCCCCACCGCCCAGAACACAAATACAGACTGAACTGAAAATGGCTGAACTGGTGTTACTCAAAGCTTTTAGTTCCATCTTGCTCACTAGACAGCGAGAATCCTATGAACAATGCCTGTGCTTTTTATCGTAGCTGTCCTGAAAAATGACTGCTCATCCATTGTCAAGTTGTTGTTTTTGATATATTTATTGGATGTAATTTATTGCCTGAACCTTTTTTCATTTTTATTGATATCTGGCATGTGCTGCTGACCTGGCCTGATCTCAATGGGGTTTATCTGGTTAAATAAAGGTTAAATAAAAATAATAAAAATGCATGCCATGGGGCAGATTTTTTTTTTTTATTTTGTAGGGAATGCTATTGAACCAATTAGACATATCTTCTAAAAAGTAACAAATCCAAAGATCTTTTTTTTTTCCCTCTGAGCTCATAGTATCAAGTTTGGTAAATGTCCATGCTTTTTAGTACCTCAAAAAACACTTCCAGTTTTATGGCTAATACTGTGTCAGTATGGCAACAGAAATACAAAATAGCTATCGAGCTTTGCCAAAATGAGTTCTCCAAACTATGAAATACTTGACTGTTGAAATGGATACAGTCACTTTGCAGAATTTATAACAAATAATCCACAAAAGCAACACTGCTACAAGCTACCACTAGGCAGCACTGCATTTTAGACTGATATGTTTTTTCAACAATTGTCAGGGACAACATAGTCAATGAACATAGAAAGTCCAGTATTGATGCAGTGAAGTGCTGCTGAACAACAACATGTAAATGGTAAATGGTAAATGGACTTGAGCTTATATAGCGCTTTTCTAGTCTTTTGTGAACTTGTGAACTTGATATTTTTAGTCACGTCATTTAAAGGAGACATATCATGCTGATGCATGATTTAATACTTACATATAATATAATACATTTGAAAACAAGACCTTACACCCCCTTCATTTTCAAAAAATTAGATATTGTATTTTTTCTGATATCCTAGAACAAGATTTGATGCCTCTGAAAATAGGTCTTTGAGAGATGTCCGCGAGATTTAAATTGTTGTGACGACACGAGGTACCTTTCTTTTTATTGGAGTAATCTGATAAAACACTTCCTCCTCTGTGATGTCCGTTAGCCACAAAACCGTCACCGAGGAACACATTCATCCAGCAGCAGTATATAGATCCCTAGCTCACACTCACTCATTACCAGCTCTGGCCTGTAGGAGGACTCAGTACGTGGTCGCTGCTTTGAGCCTGCCGGAAAATACAGAAGAAGAAGAAGGACAGGCTGGCTCTACCCCTGATAGAACTGACCAATCAGAGCACAAAGGGCTGTGACGTTGCAAGGTAACTGTAGGTCATCCTGAGATCCTCATGTTTCAACAAGAGCTTGATAATGGCCTACAATTAGGATTTTGAGAACACTATTGTGGGGTAATGAAGGAACTAAATGACTTGTACTGAGGGCAGAAATGCTTTACAGGCATCCTAGTCTGGCATAGTGAAAACGAGAAACAAGCATGATATGTCTCCTTTAAAATAAAAATCTGTGCTGTTGCCAAAGCCATGCCCTTATTCAAAAACTCACTTTTTTACTACTCAATGGCGTGAAAAAAAAACTTGAACAACTTAGCTGGGATTGGGGAAAAAAGGCAGGTTGGTGGTTTGGAGGAGAAGACAACACGATTTAGTTCCTGAAGGCCAATTGTATGAAAACAGCATAAGTCAAGTTAAACAAAGTTCAAGGGCAGGCCATGGCAAGCCCAGGTGATATATCTGTAATTTTAAGAATTTTCTCATTTAAAAAAAACTCATGAAATCCTCACAGCTGGGGGCTAGAGAAATCACAGGCTTAATGGAGCTCTGAATCTGTGTCAGCCTGGCTACAGCTCTAAAAAGGTACCTTGGGTTGGTTTAGTGAAGAGAAGAAGGCAGCAGGCTGGATCATGTCAAAGGCTGTTTAATTAAATAATGCCATAAATATGGAAAGCTAGCCAGGAGCCTACTATATTCCAAACCGTAATTCCAGAATAAATACATTATTTTTTGTCTCTTGGTAACATTACTAGTTTATTGTATGATGGATGTTGTTGATTGCCTAGGCACGGTGGCTCTGAAGGTCAATGGGAATAAACATTTCAAAAAAACACAAAAACATTTCACAATACGTAAAAACATTTAAGAATACGCAAAAACATTTCACAAAACAAAAAAACATTTAAGAATATGCAAAAACATTTAAGAATACACAAAAACATTTCATAAAACAAAAAAAAAACATTTCACAAAACACAAAAAAACATTTCAAAATACACAAAAACATATCAGGGACCATAAATTACATTTCAAGGAACACAAAATACATTTCAAGAAACTGGAAAGGGTAGGTCCATGCTACTTGTCTCTGATTGGCTTAACTCAGTGGTTCCCAAACCTTTCACAGCCTGTACCCCTTCCGACACTTGACCTCCAGCCATGTACCCCCAACTGTCATGCACTTATAACACAGAGAAAAATAAATACTTAAGCCTGCCACACTCCCACCTCCCACATTTTACATGCATAACATACAAATAAAACCTATTAAAGTGAATTATTTCTAACTAAATAGATTGATTTACCAGCAATGTCAGTGGGCAACACCAGTCCACTTTTGAAAAAGAAATGTACATTTCTGAAACATTTTCATTAATGAACTTTAAAGCTTTAATTAAAAGGCTGTCTGACTGAACTTACTGTATGTTATTTTAAGAATCTTAGATAATTTAGGACAGATTTCCCTCTCCAAGATGCCTCAGCCTCTCTGCCAACACTTCAGGCTTTTATCAAAGCTCACAATACAAACATTTATCAGTTTGAGCCTGAACTACTGAATCAACTGTTCAGACCTGAAAGTTTTTCACGTACCCCCTACATCACTTCGCGTACTCCTGGGGGTACACATACCCCAGTTTGGGAACCACTGGCTTAACAGAAGCACATCAGGCATCACTCTAACATCAATTCCTGTTTACACTGGATAACTGCTACAGCACAGCCAGCACAAAAAATTCAAGCGTTTTCCAGGATGGAAGAGGAGCTTGCCTCGATAGAGATAAACTTCAACAAGGGACACACGTATAGTGTGATGAGAAACAGAAAGCACAGTTTATGGCAGCGGCAGCTTGTTGTGGCATTTCCGGTGGCAGCCTGAGCTGTCAGACCAGCTGCTGGTGATTGTGGCAGTAAATACGGAACTCCAGAGGCAGCTGCCTCTGGTTACCTGCCAAGGCAGCCACACCGACCTGCCAGTGATAGTGTCACTTTATACAGACCTCCGGAGGCAGCTGCCTCTCTTTGGCTAGCTGCTGATGACCAGGCTCTGTTCGCAGTGTATGTGTGCGGTTAAGCCAGCTGTGGTTTGTGTTTGCTTTGTCAAATAAGCTGCACGTCTTTTTCTAATGTCCGAATTTACAGATACTTTTGGTGATCGCCGCTCTGAAGAGCTGGGGGGATTGAGTATGGGTCAGACTAAAGTCTCACAATCAGTCCTATGATGAAAATGATACTTTAACAATAATTAGTCACGTACTTTCTAGACTACCCGCATAATATGAAGTACTTTTACGATGTACTTTTCGAGTAATCCTACTTTTAGCAACTATATTGCTAAAAGTATTTGCTCACCTGCCTTGGCTCGCTTATGAATTAAGTCAATCAATCAATCAATCAATCAATCAATCAATCAATCAATCAATCAATCTTTATTTGTATAGCGCCAATTCATAACAAGTGTTATCTCAAGACACTTTACAATAGAGCATAAAGCTCCTCATTTTATGGATACACATATATGCATAGATACATATATACATATAAAATACACATATACATATATATACAAATATATACATCCAACACCCAATATGAATCCAAATAGCCAATCATGGATCCCTCCATCATGGCGGCAAGAAAAAACCTTCTGTTAAGCAGCAGGAAATCTTGAATGTGGATCCCAGTCTCATGATGAACAGCAAATCCACACGATGCTGATTGATTGATTGATTGATCGATTGATTGATTGTACTGACTTCAATCAATCTGATTGTACTGACATCCCATTCCTAATCCAAAGGGTTCAATATGACATTGGTCTACCCTTTTCAGCTTTAACTGCTTCAACTCTTCTGTGTAGGCTGTCCACAAGGTTTAGGAGTGTTAATGGGAATTTTTGACCATTCTTCCAGAAGCACATTTGTGAGGTCACACACTGATGTTGGACGAGAAGGCCTGGCTCTCAGTCTCCACCTTAATTTCTCCCAAAGGTGTTCTATCGCATTGAGGTCAGGACTTTGTGCAGGCCAGTCAAGTTCATCCACACCAGACTCTGACATCCATGTCTTTATGGACCTTGCTTTGTGCACTGGTGCACAGTCATGTTGGAAGAGGAAGGGGCCAGCTCCAAACTGTTATAAAGTTGGGAGCATGGAATTGTCCAAAATGTCTTGGCATGCTGAAGCATTCAGAGTTCCTTTGACTGGAACTAAGGGGCCAAGCCCAGCTCCTGAAAAACAACCCCACACCATAATCCCCCATCCACCAAACTTTACACTTGGCACAATGCAGTCTGACAAGTATTGTTCTCCTGGGAACCGCCAAACCCAGACTCGTCCATCAGACTGCCAGATGGAGAAGCATGATTCGTCACTCCAGAGAACGCGCCTCCACTGCTCTAGAGTCCAGTGGCAGCGTGCTTTACACCACTGCATCCGACACTCTGCATTGCACTTGGTGGTGTGAGACTTGGATGCATCTGCTTGGCCATGGAAGCCCATCCATGAAACTCTCTGCGTACTGTTCTTGAGCTAATCTGAAGGCCAAATAAAGTTCTGAGATCTGTAGCTATTGACACTGCAGAAAGTTGGCCACCCCTTTTTAACTATGCGCTTCAGCATCCACTGACCCCGCTCTGTTATTTTACGTAGCCTACCACTTTGTAGGTGAGTTGCTGTCATTCCCAAACACTTCCACATTCTTATAATACAGCTGACAGCTGACTGTGGAGTATTTATGAGCAAAGAAATTTCACGACTGGATTTGTTGCACAGGTGGCATCCTATCACAGTTCCATGCTGAAATTCACTGAGCTCCTGAGAGCGAACCATTCTTTCACAAATGTTCATAAAAGCAGTCTGCATGCCTAGGTGCTTGATTTTATACACCTGTGGCTATGGAAGTGATTGGAACACCTGATTCTGATTATTTGGATGGGTGAGCAAATACTTTCGGCAATATAGTGTATGTCAAAATCCAAAACAGTGCATTAGATTTAGTATATAGCACCCAAATTTTATGTGGCATAAAAAACTTGTTTCCCATAAGCACTATTGAACTATGGTTCAATAAATGTCTCATGTATTATGACTATCTGACCAAAATAAATGCGACTCCTTCCACACATAAGAGAGTGGGGTTAAAACTATGAGTAGCTTCAGACGGCTTCCTCTATGCAAAGAAGATGGGGTCTAAAACTTGAGGTAAGAATCGAGAGGACCAAAAGCAAGGACAGTATTTAAGAACAATGGATCGCACCAACAACATTGGTGCTAACCGGCTAGCCTTGACGATGCCATTAGCAAGGAAATACACTTCAAATACCAAAATGAAAAAAGATTTAACCGAGCTCAAAGAAGTCACTTATGATGTTGAATCAAAAATCATCAAGCTGAAGCAAGAAATATACCAGCAACTCAACGCTAAAACCTTGCAAGCACAAACACCACAAATCGCTGAAGCAGAAGCCCATGACAGAGGTGCTCTGCAAATCCCTTAAACAACAGAAAACTTTATAAGACAGGCTGACGGATATTAAAGGGAGGAGTAGAAGGAACAATATCAGAATTTTTAGTATACCTGAGGACAAAGAAGGGGACTCTGCCATCACATTATGTCCAAGAACTGCTGACAGCAGAGCTTTCACTACCATCAGTGGTAAGACTGCAAATACAGCAGGCGCACAGAGCGCTCGTCCAATAACCTAACCGTAACTCGCCACCAAGTTCTATGATTGTGAACTTTTTGGAACTTACCATCAAAGAGATGGTCCTTAAGAAGGCTTGGCAAAATAAAATCATTATGGAAGTGAGGGAGCTTATATTTGACCATGATTACCCAACCAAAGTGATTCAGAGGTGCAAAGGGTACAGTGAGATAAAGAAGTCTTTGAAGGAGAGAGGGATCTGCTTCCAAACGCTGCTTCCTCCAGTGAGAATCTACTGGGACTCTGGACTAATCCTTAATGAATCTGCACACGAAGCTGCACACGACCTGAGGCGACAGGGATTCACTGTTGAGCTGCCAGGAGTCGCCACCACGAATCATGCCTGCAACACTGGAGTGGCTGCAGCAGGAGCTACCATGGTACAGTGTTGGAGAGAGAAGAGGAGCGAGCAGCTCAACATGCAAAGAAATAGGAATTTGAGCAGCTTCCAGCAAAGTAATCAGCCCTTCCTGGTTAAGTTATCATCATAATACCAGCTCAGATAGTGGTTTTATTTTAATTATTTTCCTTTTCTATGTACATGTAATAAGAAGCTAAGATACAAAACTGTTATCTACCGACAATACCCCACCAGCATTATGCAGTCTATCAGCAAGGTCAAGGAATTGGATTATAAGCTGGACAAGCAGAAATTAGTGAAATGTTAAATTTCACCACTGCTGATGGGCCCTCATTACGTGTGAGGAATGCCCCTTCACCCACCAACAGGGACCTGGAGTGGTATAAACCACCCCGTCTTTGAAGTCAACACCCTTTTTTTATGTTTTGTGTTGTTAGGCCATGAGTTCAGATCTGTTCCGTTTGTATTTTTCAGAGACTACATTTCTTTTACTGAACATGAGTTATGTCATCTCACAGTGTGAAAATTGTATCACCATAAGTAAATGGTTTAAATAGTGTAATTAAGAGAAATAAGATTTTTTTCTAAGCTTAAAAAGTAAAGGCTCAAATACTGTTTTTACAGGAAACAAAGTTGAATAAAAAAGAACATGAGAAACTTACTGTTACAGAAAAACATTTTATAGTGTAGTGCTCTGATAAATGTTCATCATGATTGTTTTTTTTTGTTTCTGATTGCACTTCAAGTATTGATAAGTGACTGCTAATTTTTCCTGTTATTCATAGTAAAGTTGTTGATAGAGAATAATTAGTAAAATGCATAAATAATTTTTATTTTAAAAATATGTACATTTACGAGAAGTTCAAGTAGGACTGTTTGGTTTATCTTTAAAAGCTCGGACATAATATTTAGTATTATCGGAAAATGTGTGATGACCGGTGAGAGACTGTTTCCGGGTGAACTGGAGAGAGAGACGGGAAGTAGAAAAAAAGAGGTTCGAAGAGACCACGTCGTGGAGAGAGAGAGATTTTCCACCGTTTTCAAAGGGAGTTTGGAAAAGTTTTGGAAGTGTTTTCCTGTTACCTTCGCGCTCAGTTGTGCGTGTGTTCTTCACGTCTTCTTTTACCTGACGAGACGCTACGTTCGGAGCGGGTGCTGAGGAACTGGTCAGCCAACGTGGCCGCCGCCATCTCGAGAGGAGAAGCGGGTCCGCAGCAGCAGCAGAGGACGAGGGGAGAAGCGAGTCCGCAGCAGCAGAGGACGGGAGGCCGTGGAGGAGAGGAGCAGTCGAGGACGAGAGGCCGCGGAGGAGAGGAGCAGTTGAGGACGAGAGGCTGATACCTGTGTTGGAGGACCGTGGTTTGGAGCACGCCTATCACCTGGCAAGCCATCTGTACTGTGCTGTTCGGATGCAATGGAGAATCCGGTCTGGTAGGAGCCATGTTTTCATTCACGATAAAGAAGTGAGTATTTCCTCATCTCAGAGCTCCAACTATAAGTGCGCCAACGGTCTGGTACCAGAAACTGTGTCTAGAAAATCCCGGGTAATGAGGTCATGTTATATTTCATCCTAAATTTGCATTCACAACCAAATGTGGGAATGTTGTTTATTATTAAATGTTTGGAATATGATTATTTAAAAACAAAGCATCGCCAATATCAAAAAAGCTAAGATGGCGAGCTCTCCTCATTGTGGATAAAAGAATAAACTTGATTTGATCAGATGATTTGACAGGCTGAACTAGTGCCTAAATTATCTAAAATTAATAATAGCGCATGGCGAGCTCACCCAGGATAAAAGTAAATAAACGGATTTGATCAGATGGATTTGATGGCCGGAACTAGTGTCAATTATCTAAAAATTAAGTATTTTGTGGTCACCTAGGTGTAGATGTGCGTGGAATGTGGTGTACAAAGTGCTAATAATAAAAAACACTAACTCTGTATTTTTAAAGTCGGTAAGAAGTAAGTGATAAAGAAGGAAGGTCTATTTTGGTAAAAGGGAAATTACAAAGTGAAATGGTATCTCAAGTAAATGTCCACGCCCCTCCAAGAAGCAGGAAATGCTTTTTCAAATCACTGTTTAATCTTTTAGGTTTGGAAACAGAAGGAACCCTCATTTGTGGTGGTGACTTTGTGATATTACATCATGGGTTAGTGACTACAAGGAAATGGGAATGCCTGATGTTTGGAAGGATCTGCACCCACTGGAAAGAGATTACATGCATTACTCGGGAGCTCACTTGGTTTACTCAAGAATTGACCATTTTTTAATGAACACTATTGAAAGTGTGAGGGCGGGAGAGTGAGCCAACATCAGAGAAGGGGTATTTACACGCCCGCCGATCGTCACAGCGGGCTTTACGCGCCGTTACGCTGCAAAGAACCGGCACCCGCAGGCTCATACCGTAAGCACGCATAATAAAAAACGAAGACAACGTGGTGCTCCCTCCGCTACATCACTGGCATGGAGTGACACCGAGCTAAAGAGCCACATCCGGCACCGGAACCGCGGGCTGCATGCAGGGAGCCGCAAGAACAAGACGAGTCAGTTATGATCACCAGCTGGGAACCCTGATGGATTTGGAAAGACAACACAAAAAGTCTCAAGATCCTACAATTCTACAGCAAATCAAAACAGTAAGGGACGAAATGGAGGACATTCTTAAAGATTCTATAGAAAGAAAGCTAGATCTTTTTAAACAGACATATTACAAATAGAGTTCAAAAGCCACTAAGTATTTGGCAAGACGCTTATGTAAACAGCAAGCAACCAACAAAATAGGATAAGAGATTCAGAGACACACCAACTACTTCACAAATCAGATGAAATACTGGATGGATTTAAAGATTTTAAAGATGGATTTAAAGGATTTAAAGACTTATTTAAACAACTCCCCTTAGCACATTAGGATACCATTAGAAAATTTCTTAACATGCTTGATCTGCCATTGAGAGGTAAAACTCAGAGTAACACTCTTGCTGCTGAAATTAAAAAGGAAGAAATGCATGAGGCAATCAGTGGTCAGAAGGCAAACAAATCGCCAGGAAGTGATGGTTACCCAACAGAGTTCTACATGTCATTTAAAGATGAACAGAGTCTCGCTGCACTCAATAAATTTGGCTTTGGGTCGAAATTTATGAATATATTAAAAATGCTTTATGCCAGTCCCTGTGGCACGAGGCAGGGCTGCTGTCTCTCCCCAATGCTTTTTGCATTAGCTCTAGAACCGCTAGCCATAGCCATGAGAGCTAACCCCCAAGTCTCTGGTATTAGGTGTGGCACATCTGAGTGTACCATTGGTCTGTATGCAGATGTCATTTTGACTCTTTCAGATGTAAAGACTTCTTTTACACCCCTTCTTAACCTGATGATGTCTTTGGGTGACTCTCTGGGTTTACTATTAACTGGGAGAAATCTGTGTTCATGCCTTTGGCTGATGGCCCTGACCCCATTTTTCTTCAAAATTTGCCTTTTAGAGTTTCCCATGACCAATTTTCTAACCTGGGGATTATCGTCCCCAGAAATCCAAAACTTCTTTTTAATCTGAACTATATGGATTTGATCAGTAAGCTTAAGGGCCTGATAGACAAATGGAAACTTCTCCCCCTTTCATTAATTGGACGTGTCAACATTGTGAAAATGGTTGTGCTCCCTAAATTCACTTATCTCTTTCAGAATGTACCCATCTTTCTTACTTCCTCCTTCAAGATGTTGGACTCTATTATCATGTCCTTCATCTGGGCCTCTAAGCCCCCTTGTATATCTAGGACCCACTTGAAGAAGCCGACAGAAGAGGGTGGTTTAGGTCTGCCTGTTTTTCGACATTACTATTGGGCCTGTAATGCCAAAGCCTGGCTTTTCTGGAATTTGTCCACAACTGGGGGTGCAGAGGAGTGTAGGTCCAACCCTAGATGTGCTGAGATTGAGCTTAGTAGTGCTTTATCACTCACTGGTGCCTCATTGTCAGCTATTCTATTTGCAAAATTTGATTTCAAAATGAAACCACTGCACAGCAATTTTTTGCTCTACAACTCAATAAAAATCTTAAAGCAAATTAAGGGAATCCTAAGACTCCCAGCAACATCTAGATATGCTCCCATATATCAGAACCCCTGTTTTAAGCCTGGATTGATGAATGCCGTTTTTAAGCAATGGTCAGATGTTGGTTTAACTACTATTAGTGATCTGTACATTGACAATCATTTTGCCTCTTTTACTGAACTACAGGAAAAGTTCGGACTCCCTGCTAGTCATTTTTTTCATTATTTACAAATTAGGAATTTTGTTAAGCATTTATTTCCCTGTCTTGAGGTGACCCCAATACAACATGTCTTCTATATTATGATCAAACCTCCCACCTCTAAGCACTTGATCTCTCAACTAGTCAACCTCTTCTCTGTGGCAACACCCTCTCGCCATATAAAGGAGGCATGGATTGAAGACACCGGGGAAGCAATTACTGATGATCTTTGGGGAAAAAGGATTAAAACATGTTCCATTAATTCTCGACTACAGCTCATACAGTTTAAAGTAGTTCATAGGTTGCACTACTCTAAGAAAAGGCTGAATAAAATATTTCCTGCTGTTTCTCCCACTTGTGATAAATGAAAATCGACTGTGGGAACCCTTGCACATCATTTCTGGTCTTGCTCTAAGTTTACAAGTTTTTGGCTTGAGATTTTTCAATTTTATGGCGTTGTATAGGGTAGGCAACTGGCCCCAGACTGTCTTTTAGCGATACTGGGCTGTTCTAATGACTCTGACTCTCCCCTCTGCTCTACAACAAGCACTCATGTTCGGCATGGTCATTGCAAAAACGGGTTATTCTAAGGGAATGGAAGTCTCCTTCCCCTCCCTGCTTTAGAAGGTGGATGAATGATATGGTTTCTTGTTTACATCTCAAAGAAATTCAGTTTTCTATGTCCAATTCCCTGGATAAATTTAAGAAAATTTGAGGCCCCTTCATAGAACATATTAGTCAGGAGAGACCACTAACCGATGGCTGAACACTTTTCCCCCTTTTTAATTATGTTGAAATGCTGAGTCAGCATTTCATCATATTGTTCTTCCTAAAATTTTTTCTTCTTTTCCTTTTTCTTCTTCTTCTTCTTCTTATTCCTTGAGGTTTTGGCACCTTTCACAGGCTTCAAATTTGCACAGATTTTCACAGAAAAAACTGACATATGCAGCATGTTCAGGAGAAGTGCGCTTGTATTTTTCACAGGTTTAACAGTTATACTTTTTACAGTAAAAAATAATTTCTGCATGTATTTTTACATTGAAATCAATGGGACATTTCCGCAGGTCTGATGAAAACTTCAGCAACTTTGAAGCTCCACAGGTTGGGCATGCTTCCACCTACAGACTTCATTCATGCTTTAAAAGCTGCACTGGCTTCTTAACTATTTTTACATATCTTCAACTTTTTGCTGGCCTCTACAGTTTTTTAAATAGGATTTTTTAAGCAACAACAAGTTGGCGGATTTCTCTGAAATTATAGCGCGTCACGTGACCCATTAGAGCGGAGCGACCATGGGAGCGACTGCCGAAGTTCAGCAGAATTATCCTGTCATAACTTCGTCAAACTGTCCTCCACAGACATGATTTATACATCAAAGCGTTGCTACCCTTCTCCTCTTCCACGTGAAATCTGCTTCAAAGTCTAATCTGACATCGTTTTGTCTCAGTGAGCTTCAGCTTTTGCGGTATGCCGCAAAATCTTCCATCTGCGGTAATGCAATTTCTCAGCTCTGGACAGCCGAGTGCTTCACTTTGAAGCCCGTTTTTAACTCGCCACTGTGTCAACATTTTTAACAGTACAGACGTGAAATTACATCAGTCGCTTCAGCATGTTCTTGGGATACTCACAGTGCAATGCCTTTTCTGATATTTATCACAGTTTAGACACAGCGAGCGTTCGTTAACCTGGAAGTACCGAGCTTAACAGCCTGCTGCAAGAGACCGATGCTCTGGACAGCCGAGTACTTCACTTTGAAGCACGTTTTTAACTCGCCTCTGTGTTAACATTTTTAGCAGTACAGAAATGAGAATTTTATTAAATGTTTCAGCAGGTTCTTGGGATGCTTACGGTGAAATCCCTTTCCTGATATCTATTCCGGTTTGAACACAGCGAGCATTTGATTACCCAGAAGTACCAAGCGGTATCAGTGCTCTTATGAGGACAAATACCGTGCTTTCCATAATACAGTATATTCAACCCCGTGGTTAAATAGTTAGCACAGGGGACTACAGACGGGGAGAAACGGGTTCAAATCTGGCTTGAGGCAGAGGTACTTTTCTTCTCCATCTAGTACAGATTCTTCTTTACAATGGTAATCATGCTTGTCTTTACACTCTCAACCTTACCTTGGACATATTACACGGACTGGCCACTTTATTAGGTGCATCTACAAATATCAACACATTTAGCCATGTTTCAAAACAGTCATTCATTTTCTGCTTTCTTTCACAACTGCAAACAGTTTTTAGTGCACTTTTCACTACCTGCTACAGTTTCTGAGATATGACTGTTGAAGCAGCATCAACTTTTGCACATTTCTGTGAAGTTAGAGCGTGGTCACGTGACCTGCACACCTGAGCTCCAGTATCTATAATGTTCTGCAAACATTTTTATTGCACATTTCACACATTTTCAGCCGTAATTTACTGCTTACAGCTATTCATGTCACATTATCAACTTTCTTTGCATTACCTTTAGCAATTTCACTTCATAGTTTCAGCAGTCACACTCAGCATTTCAACGCATTTCCTTCATGGAAATGCAAATTCTCTAGTTTTGCTTTGCTGTTTTGCTTTGTATACACACATGATGGGTCTTTGCGATCTCCCTTTTGCCCAGGCCTTATGGACTCAATCTCTGGCCTTTTCACTATGCTCGGACACTCTTGAACCTTTTGTTTAATTGACATGTACTGTATATCTGTTCATATTTTCATTTCTTAATGGATAATCACTGGCTGTGTTGTCTGTTGATGTTGTTTTTTTTTTTTTTTTTTTTTTTTATCTTCTTTTCATTACTTACTGTGAATTGTCTGTGTCTGAATATACTTTAAAAACCTATACATAAATAAAATTTACAAAAAAAAAATGAACATAGTCCCCTGCTTTTGTCATATTTTAACTGGATGTTGAGGGAAGTAAGGGCTCCCTCATCATGGCGAGAGGCAACTATGTTACTTATCCCAAAAGAGGGCAAGGACACAGAACAACAACTTCTGACCAATCTCAGTTCTCAATGTGGATTACAAAATGTATACTTCAATACTTTGCAAGATATTCAAGACTGTTTTTTTATCAGATTTAATTGACGAGGACCTAATAGGTTTATTAAGGGGCGCTAAACCTAATTTATTATCAGGGGAACTGTACATATTATAAATATACTCAACAAAAATATAAAGGCAACATTTTTGTTTATGCTCCCATTTTTCATGAGATGGACTCAAAGATCTAAAATTCATTCCAGATAAACAATATTACCCTTTCTCTCAAATGTTGTTCACAAATCTGACTAAATGTGTGATAGTGAGCACTTTTGCTTTGCTGAGATAATCCATCCCACCTCACAGGCGTGCCACATCAAGATGTTCATCAGACACTAAGATTAGTGCACAGGTGTGCCTTAGACTGTCCACAATAAAAGGCCACCCTGAAATGTGCAATTTTGTCTCACAGCAAAATGCCACAGATGTCGCAAGCATCGAGGGAGCGTGCAATTGGCATGCTGACAGCAGGAATGTCAACCAGATCTGTTGCTCGTGCATTGAATGTTCATTTCTCCACCATAAGCCGTCTCCAAAGGCGTTTCAGAGAATATGGCAGTACATCCAACCGGCCTCACAACCGCAGACCACGTGTAACCACACCAGCCCAGGATCTCCACATCCAGCAGGTTCACCTCCGAGATCGTCTGAGACCAGCCACTCAGACAGCTGCTGAAACAATTGTTGCAAGTAAATATCCAATCGCTACTGTGTAATAGGAGCCGAGCACATGGCCGAGTGGGCGACGTCTCTCACTCTGGAGCTCTCGGCACTCTCGGCTCGCTCGGCTCGGCCTCACAAAAGCTAAGACGAAGAAGGCGAAAGTTAAGGAGAAAGAAAAAGTTATGTCGAGCGGAGAGGTGGAGAGACCGGAGTTTGAAGAAGCACTGGCTTCGTACAGTCTGCGGTGTGGGGACATTACGGTTTCCTTATGGATTATAATGACAAGGGAGAGAAAACAGTGGACAAAAATGAAACCATGTGCAAGCGTTGCTCAGCGCTCGTCCGACACGCTAAAGCGTACATGTCCAACATGAGTCAACACCTCAGTCCTCATCACCCAGAGGTTTAGCTTTCTCAGGCTATGTTCACACTGCAGCCTTAATGCTCAAAAATTCCGATGTTTTGTTTGTGTTCAGACTGTTATGTGAACAGCTCAGACCGCAGAATTGACGCGCATGCTCAATTTAACATTAACAGCATCACACACAGCACGGTGTGATGAGGGGAAACAAACAAAGAGCAAAAGTGAGCTTTACAGTGCTGGAGAAGTTTGTTCCCATAATGTAGAACCTGACGTTACAACAGCTCACCTTGAGTGAGCTCTTATTAAAGTAATTATGGCTATATTTTATTTCTTATGAACCTGAAGGCTGACGCTCTCTCCTGCCGACCCTGCCGATGACAGATCACTGCTGGAGAGAAAAACATCTCAGAGCCATAGCGCTGAACAGGTGGCAAAAAAGGCAAAAGCTTAGTTTTGTCATCTGTTCTGATGTTTCTTAGTTTGTCTGAGAGCAGATCAGACAGGATATCAGACTGTTCACTGACTGACGCTGTCTCATAGGAACATACAGCAGCGCGCAAATACGCACAGATGAGATGGACAGCGCTATCATCAGAGTCTCCACGTCCTGTAAACTTATTTTAGTCCGATTAATCCATCCAAAAAGTCGGTGCAGTGTTAATAAACTAAGTTTAACAGATATCATAATACAAACGTATGATTCATTCACGTTTATTGTTTGTTGTGTGTGTAATGGAGACGTCAGTCGATCGCCCCAGCGCTCTCTCACTTTTTCTCCACTCCTCCTTTTATGCATTGTTTAATCATGCTTGTAGCTGGAAAAACAAAACTCTATTGTAGGACAAAAAATGCATTAATTTTGTCATAATCATTTCTATATTAACCTCTGATTATATTTTGTTCATGTATAGTGTATATCATGTACAATACATAGTAAATTGTATTTCAGTAGTCAGTCACTACACTAGCCAGGGAGCTAAGAGGCACTCTAACCATGTGTTTACATTTGAAATGTTTTATATAAATGTCATAATACTTTATTTAAGCCAAGTAATAGTTAAGACTAAGAGGCATTGTCATAATATATTTTTCTTGATAGCAAAATAAAGGGAGTCTTTTGGAAAGTCAAACATCTTGTTTTTTTTTAAATGCAAAACACGAACCGAAACCGAACCGAAACCGAACCGAAACCGTGATCCCAAAACCGAGATACAAACCGAACCGTGGGCTAACTGAACCGTTGCACCCCTAATGCTCGTCGTCCTCATCAGGGTCTTAACCTGACTCCAGATCATCGCCGTAACAGACTTGAGTGGGCAAATGCTCACATTCGATGGCGTCTGGCACGTTGGAGAGGTGTTCTCTTCACGGATGAATCTCGGTTTACATTGTTCAGGGCAGATGGCAGTGTGTGTGGGGTCGTGTGGGTGAGTGCTTTGCCGATGTCAATGTTGTGGATCGAGTGGCCCATGGTGGTGGTGGGGTTATGGTATGGGCAGGCATCTGTTATGGACGAAGAACACAGGTGCATTTTATTGATGGCATTTTGAATGCGCACAGATACCGTGATGAGATCCTGAGGCCCATTGTTGTGCCATACATCCATGAACATCACATCATGTTTCAGCGAGATAATGCACGGCCCCATGTTGCAAGGATCTGTACACAATTCTGGGAAGCTGAAAATGTCCCAGTTCTTGCATGGTCATCATACTCACCGGACATGTCACCCACTGAGCATGTTTGGGATGTGCTTGACCGGCGTATACGACAGCGTGTACCAGTTCCCACTAATATCCAGCAACTTCGCACAGCCATTGAAGAGGAGTGGACCAACATTCCACAGGCCACAATTGACAATCTGATAAACTCTATGCGAAAAAGATGTGTTGCACTGCATGAGGCAAATGGTGGTCACACCAGATACTGACTGGTTCTGAGTCCCCAGACCCCCAATAAAGCAAAAAAAAATGCACATTTCAGAGTGGCCTTTTATTGTGGACAGTCTAAGGCACACCTGTGCACTAATCATGGTGTCTGATGAGCATCTTGATGTGGCACACCTGTGAGGAGGGATGGATTATCCCAGCAGAGCAGAAGTGTTCACTATCACACATTTAGACAGATTTGTGAACAATGTTTGAGAGAAATGATAATATTGTGTATCTGGAATGAATTTTAGATCTTTAAGTCCATCTCATGAAAAAAAGGGAGCAAAAACAAAAGTGTTGCGTTTATAATTTTGTTGAGTGTAAAACACAAAAAAGGTAATCGAGGAAGCCTTATCCAGCCTTGACTCTGAAAAGGCCATTGACTGTGTTAGTTTTTCCTTTTTTATATCTAGCACTGTAAAAGTTTGGCCTCAACAAAGCAGCATCCAAATGAAGGATCCCCCTTGCCGTTAGGTCTTCTTGAGGCTTTTAGTCACTACTCTGGGTACAAAATTAATACTGCAAAACTCTGGTTCATGCATTTAATTTCACCCCATTTCAGCAAATTAAAGATATGTACATCTTTAATTTGAACTGTAAAACCAATAAATATCTCAGAGTCATGATACCCAAGAAACTTGTTAAATTATATGATGCTAGTAATGGAGGAGGTCAACTTTACTGTAAGATTTTGGCTCTAGAATAAAGGTTGTCAAGATTAATATTGTCCCAAGGTTGTTATACCTGCTTCAACCCCTTCCAATAATGATGCCACAAAGAAAATTTGACTCTTAGCGGAAAAGAAAACATATCAAGATTATTTGGAATGGCAAAAAACCCAGAATAAGATTTACAACCCTACACCTTCCAAAGAGTAAGGAGGGGATGTCTTTGCCTAACCTACATGAATATTTCTATGCAGCACAGCTGAGACCTCTAGCTTGTTGGTGCATACCTGAATATGAAGCAAGATGGAAAGATATAGAGATGCAAGTTACTGACTGCAAAGCCCCAGCTATGTTAGATATAATAGAACAGACATAAAAGTTAAAACAGGTAACAGATCCAATAGCACAATTCATTTTGACAATTTGGGATAAGATAATAAAAAAAATATAAATTGCAGATGGAGAGAAAATTGTTGAACTGGGTTGCATATGATTCAAAAGGTCTAACATGACCAACATGACTTTCAGTTTAATTGAAGGATAGAATAGAACAAATATGCATTCCGCACCATCCTGAAAGGAAGGAAGTGTATGACCTTTCAAGAATTGAAAGGAACATTTTGACTAGAGGAACAGGATATTTTTAGATACCTACAAATCTGAGATTACATTACAAAATAAGTTTAACTGTCCTTAAAACTGAATTTAATGGCATGATGAAAATTTTAATAGAGGCTTACCACCTCGGGAAATCTTGAGTCATCTCAGCCTCTTTATAAAGCTCTGAGGGAAAACAGAGTAAGCTCAAAAATGTACATTAAAAACAAATGGGAATCAGAGTTGGATATTGCTATCTTAGAAGAGGATTTGGTATCGGATGCGAGTGACACAATGCACTACTACTAGCTCACAGGTACGGGTAGAGGTTTGCTGGTAAAACCCCACTAGGGTTTTTATAACACTGTAGATGAAGTAGCCTTGCAGAGCAGATCAACCTGGTTGATTCTGAAATCATGCATATCCTTCTTGCCAGCCTTCATCGTCCAATGGTTTGACTCGGTTGAATGCTGTTAAATGCTCGGTTAAATGCTGTCACGTCCGCAGCTGACGACAACAGGAAGCGACTGGACAGGAAGTCAAGTCACTTACTGTTGTACAAATAATGGCAGCTAATGGCGGTTAGCCTGTGGTCATCATCAGTGATACTTATACTCTCCCTATAAGTTTACTTTGAATGGATTGTCTTGGACTAGGTTCATGTCACATTTAAGTGGTAAATGATACATCTGTGTGGTATAATTTAATGTGAAAGGATAGTCTTAAGGTAGTTAAGCTAACAGCCATTAGCCCAGCAGCTAGCTGTTGTTAGCAGCTGGACTAAGGCCATTAACTGTTGTTTGCCCTTGTAAGTCATTAGTCGCAGCGGCACTACGTGTGTGCAGCCAGCCGGGCGCACCTCAAGGCTCTGTCCTTCCTATGGCGCAAGGGAGGAGAGAAGGCTTGAGTTGGTTTAACACAGCCGAGTGTCATCTTCACCAATCAAATGAACACTCCTCCTTGCCTTTAAATGTGCTGAGGGCAAGGCGCAGTGACTGATAGGTCTGACTGACCCCTGCCACCGTGGCCATGATGTGCTGGAAAAACCAGGTGGTGGAGACGTCACTTTTACAGCAACAGGAAGAGTGCAGGGGCCATCGGGGCACACATCGGAGGCCACAATGCACGTCATTGTGTGGGCCACCTCGCCGGACAGATGTAATCTGCTCCTGTGTCATGAATAGGAGTACAAAATTAAGTGACTGTTACGTTTGAATACAGCAGGAGGCTAATCCATTCATCATGCTTGTTATCCACCTGTATTCCTGGTCTGTCATCACCTTTGGTGATATATCCTGTCCCGGCATCTCATCCTCCTTGCAATAATGTACACCATCTTTTTAGGTCAAGTTAAGAAGAGAGATTAAAATAGAGAAAGAAATATGGGCAATCACAGGTAAATCCTTGAGACACCAAGTTATTCAGTAAGCCCCTTTCTCTTTTTTCTTTTCTTTTGAATTTCATCAGATGAGAGAAGCCAGATATGGGCCATTCTACTGAATGTGTCCAAAGTGCAGGGTTGGATTTTTTTTTTTTTAAGTGTTTTTTTCCCAAAATTTAGTCCATACATATGTTGTACCATATCTAAGGTACATATATCTTGTAAAGTGCCGTCAATATTCATATTTAGGGCCCGAGCCCGACCGCAGGCGGGCGAAGGCCCTATTGTAATCGCTAAGATTATTAGGGCCCGAGCCGAATGGCCGGCGAAGGCCCTATTGTAATCGCTAAATTGTTCTTCCGCCACTTTAACCCCAAATTGCGTGCCTTCACCTTGAGATAAACGCGAACGCGCCTATCCCCAAAGTTCAGTCACGGCAAAAAATTTATGAATCCAGCATTTGCACAAAAAAAAGTGTGACACAGCGCCCCCTAGTGGCCTTAAACTGCACCCCATCCGGCTACTTTCACGGATCGACCTGAAATTTCTCGGGCATAACTATCATGCCCGGACCTACAAAAAAATCTCTTGCCCCCATCGTCAATTCCGTACAGGAAGTTCGCAAATTACACTTGAAAGTTGCGTTTTGCTGATTTGCAGGGTACGTATTTGAACGAACTCCTCCTAGGGTTTTTATCGGATCAACTCCAGATTTGGATTGTGTATACTAGACACATTGACGATGAAAAGTTATTAAAAGAATTTTCGTAGGTCAATGGGCGTGGCCAGAAACCACGCCCAAATTTGGCGAATTTTTCACTAACTCCGATTTACATGAAATTTTTTGGGCCTAACCCCCTGGCCAAGACCTTCACAAATATATAACTTGTCATAGGGAATTACGAACTGGAAGTTCGTAAATTAACGTTGAATTTCCGATTTTTGCGATTTTAAGGCTCACATTTGAACAAACTCCTCCCAGGTTTTTTATCGAATCAATTCCACATTTGGTTTGCGTATACTAGACACATTGACGATGAAAAGTTATTAAAAGACATTTCGCAACTTAATGGGCGTGGCCAGGAAGGACACCCAAAGTCGACCATTTTTGGAAAACGCGTAAACCTTAATAAGTCCCTTGTAAAATGTTAGATCCAGACCAAAACATGTACACATGTTCAGTGTCCGTGCCTGACTTAATCCATAGGCTTTGTTTCACTCTCAAATATAGCGCCCCCTGCTGGTAACAGGAAGTCTGATATTTTACTCTATCATTAAAATCTCCTCTGTTTTTCAACATATTTTTTTCAAATATTCTCAGAAAGGGTCTTCACACCTTCATGAAGCATCAGTGTTGAGGTCGTGTCCTGAGGTGAAACGGTGTGGCGATGGCGAAGCCTCAAACTTCGCTGATCGCCATGAACCTGGAAATCACTCTAACTCCTTCATTAAAGGTCCAATCTGCTTCAAAATTCACAAGCATGATCAAGGTCCAACTCCTAACACATCTTTAAGCTCAATTCTATGCTACAGCAATCGCACCAAGCTCTAGAAATTAACATACACTGATATTTATGTGACAAATCACAATATGGCTGAGGACTGTTGCGCTGGCAGAGGTTCCAAGGCTTCACGAAAGCAGCATTTGGCGGAAGCAATATGTGGCGGTACCGGCAGGGCCCAACGGGCGCATGGGGGGCGAGGGCCCGATCATCGCCGCTTGCGGCTTTAATTATTTTTTATTTATTTATTTTTTCTCCCCCCTCTTTAACCCCAAATTGCGTGCCTTCAACTTCAGATAAACGCGAACGCGCCTAGGCCAAAAAATTAGTCCGGGCAAAAAATTGATGAATCCAGTGTTGGCACAAAAAACATTGCGCCACAGCGCCCCCTAGTGGCCTTAAACTGCAGCCCCTACGGCTACTTTCACCGATCGACCTGAAATTTTTAGGGCATAACTATCATGCCCAGACCTACAAAAAACTCTCTAACGACCATGGTCAATTCCAAACAGGAAGTTCGCAAATTAGCGTTGAAAGTCGCATTTTGGCGATTTGCGGGGTACGTATCTGAACGAACTCCTCCTAGGTTTTTTATCGGATCAACTCCAGATTCGGATCGTGTATACTTGACACCTTGACGATGAAAAGTTGTTAAAAGAATTTTCGTAGGTCAATGGGCGTGGCCAGAAACCACGCCCAAATATGGCGAATTTTTCACTAACTCCGATTTGCACCAAATTTTTGGGGCATAACCCCCAAGCCAAGCCGATCACAGATATATAATTTGTCATAGGGAATTCCAAACAGGAAGTTCGTAAATTAACGTTGAAATTCCGATTTTTGCGATTTTAAGGCTCACATTTCAACGAAGTCCTCCTAGGTTTTTTATCGAATCAACTCTAGATGTGGTTTGTGTATACTACACACATTGCTGATCAAAAGTGGTTAAAAGATATTTTGTAAGACAATGGGCGTGGCCAGGAAGGACGCCCGAAGTCGACCATTTTTGGAAAACACGTAAACCTTAATAACTCTCTAGTAACATGTTAGATCTGGACCAAACAAGTACACATCTTCACTGTCTCTGCCTGACTTAATCTATATACTTTGTTTCACACTCAAATATAGCGCCCCCTGCTGGTAACAGGAAGTCTGATGTTTTACTCTATTATTAAAATCTCCTCCGTTTTTCAACATATATTTTTTTCAAATATTCTCAGAAAGGGTCTTCACACCTTCATGAAGCAGCAGTGTTGAGGTCGTGTCCTGAGGTGAAAGGGTGTGGCCATGGCGAAGCCTCAAACTTCACTGATCGCCATGAACCTGGAAATCACTCTAACTCCTTCATTTAAGCTCCAATCTGCTTCAAAATTCACAATCATGATCAAGGACCAACTCCTAACACATCTATAACCTCAATTCTCTGGTACTCCAATCGCATCAACCTTTAGATATGTCATAAATTACATATGTGTGGTGGAAACAGCATGGACTGGTTGCGACATGTGGCGCCAGCAACATTTAGCGGCAACAATGTTTCGCAACAGCAGCATTTGGAAAAAACAATATGTGGCGGTAGCAGCAGGTCCCAACGGGCGCGTGGGGGGCGAGGGCCCGATCATCGCCGCTTGCGGCTTTAATTTAATTTCTGCTTGTTCTTGAAATGTTTTTTTCTACTCCCAAAATGTGTCACAACCGAAACATAGCAACACACTGCAATAAAAGGTATTATGTTAATCTGTTCATATTGTACTTCCATGCCCCCTCTAAAGAATATTTTTACAATTTTTTGTTGAAGGGTTTTACGACAAAATCAATAAAAATGATATTTTAAACATTTTTCAAAGTTCAATTTCTAAGACTCATCAAAATCAAAATCCAATCTTTTCTTGTACAATGAATTCCACTGATATAGATCTCATATAGATCTCAGAGTTAATGAGTAATGAAATTGAACATACATTTAATGAATAGTCATCATAAAATGTTAGTTGATGACTCAATATCCTTTATTTTTTACAAAACACCCAGTGTTTCGGTTGTGACTGCACTGTTTTGGTAGTGACCACTATTTTTTTGTTTGCAAGGTTGTATCATATTCCCTCCACCTTATTGCTTAATATTTATGGGGAGAGATTTGTCTCAAAATGATTCACACAAATCTCTTCATGATTTTCACATGTGTTTTTCAGATCCACAAATATATCAATAATATTCACATGTGTTTTTCAGATCCACAAATATATCCATAATTTTCTCATGTGTTTTTCAGATCCACAAATATATATATGATTTTCACATGTGTTTTTCAGATTCACAAATATATATTTGATTTTCACATGTGTTTTCAAATTTTGTGAGTGCATTTATCATGACTTATCATTTGTAAATCTTCAATTCTGCTTGTGAACTGTTGGAAGTGCGTTTGTGGATCAACTGACACCTGCATTCATTTTTGAGACAAACGTAACGCAGTTTCCTAGAAATGCACACACATATTTGGAGGGATTTATCTCATTAATATGCAGACAAATATCCATGAATTTCACATGTGTTTTGCAGATCCACAAATATAAACATAATTTTCTTATGTGTTTTTAGGATTCACAAATATTTTTACGATTTTCACATGTGTTTCTCCGATCTGCAAACATATGCATGATTTTCACATGTGTTTTTAAGGTTCACAAATATATCCACGTTTTTCACATGTATTTTTAAAGTTTGTGAGAGCATTTATCATGACTTATCATTTGTAAATCTTCAGTTGTGCTTGTGAATCATTTAAAGTACGTTCGTGGATCAACAGACACGTGCCTCTATTTTTGAGACAAACGTATCAAGAGTTTCACAGAGATTCTCACACACACAGGTTGAGAATATTCACATGTGTCTCAAGCCCCGCCTCCATCCACTAGGCGGCAGTGTTGCTGTCTTTGTTTAACAGGGGGCGCCAAACGGCCTGCTCCGGCTCGGTGCTGTTGAAGAAGAAGGAAGCCCCTTCAGGAGCAGAAAGGCGCCTCAACTTAGAAGCAAAAGCAGCCTAACCCAGTCCGCCAGTATTCATTTCTGGCCCCTCGCCATGCTCTGGAGTGTGTCTTTTATATGTGTATAATGTTTATTCATTTTTCTGAACAGAACTTTGACGATCATTAACAGATGAACGTAAACGCACCAGGCACAGCATTGCTGCAGACCGCTGACGTCTCCTGCTGACTGGGCAAAGTCAGAAAGATATTCACTAATCTGACCTCTTTTCAGTCACTGTCATGAAGACTGGAAGCTACAGCCCGCTTTTTTTCCTCAAAACGAGCCGTTCTCCGAGCCAGACAGCTTTATTTGTATCAAAGTGTTGTCGGTGATGCTCGACGGCTTAGGGAGCAATTCACCATAGCAAAGGAAAGAGTGAATGAAAACTCAGTACTGTCACCATGAAAAACTGTAATGTCGTCAGAAACACACTACACAAGACCTTATGTTATTCATTAAAAAATGTCACAGTTTGTTAAAAAATATCAAGATATACACAGGACGTTTATGATCGGGAAAAAAGCCAGTGCCATTAAATTTATGAGCTCTACTGACATTTTCACAAATATTTGGATGTTTATCTCCTCCACCTACAGCCATATGCTTTTTCTCTTTAGAGAAATAGGTTTAAACTCAATGTCTATGATTTTTTTTTTTTCATTTTATTTAAAGAGGACAGCGCACATCAATCATACATTACTGTAAATGTGCCAGTTTTAGCCAAAGGCTAGTTTCCAACTGAAGTCCTCTGGCATGGTGTTAAGAGCCATTGAGACATACAAGGGTCATAGTACATAATTAAAAAACAAACAAAGACAAACACTACAAAAAAAGAGATACATAGGAGAGATAAAGATACTTAGGAGAGATCAAATTTAAATATTTACTTTGATGTTAATATGATTAGTTGATGCCTATAAAACTGCAATAACTCTACTGCTGTTAAATAGGCTATACCAAACTCAACCCAGTTATCAAATATTCTCTAGCCTTGTACTGCAGCCCTTTAGAGAAGAGAGCTTTTCATAAATTTATTTATATTAAATGCAGTTGAGCAATAAAAAATTCCTGGTTTGCCGCTATATGTTTTCCAACTATATTTTCATTAGTCTGTAATAGGCAAAAGATCCTGATAAGGTATTTTCTACAGCATTTTTTATAGAAGAGGTTTTTATTTTTTACACATATGATCTACTATTGGGGAAATGATCAAAGCAACTGAAATTGAAAGCTGTGATAATTTATTTTATATTTAACACTTTCTGGTATAACAGATTAAAAGAAATGTGTGAATAAGTACTTCTATGATCTTCACACTTATAAAACTTTGAAGGATTAAAAACTAATCCCAAAGAGTATGTGAAATCAAATATTTGGGATGAAATAAAAATAGAATACTTAAGATGGTTATTTAAAAAAAGAGAAAGTGAGTTTAAATGATGGAAAATGATTAAAGGCGTCATTGAAACTGTTAATGGGATGCTATTTATTTCACATAGTATTCCTTCCTGAAAACTTTATTGTGAAAGGATAATTTTATAAATGACCTGAAAGTCAATACTGCTTGAAAAGTATTTGCCTGAAAATATATAAACATTAAACTTTCTTTAGTGAGCCGTGAAGTAGGCTAAACCAGAGATGTTTGATCCTTAAGATAAGTTCTGCAACAGTACCGTTCAATTATTATAGTCATTACCTATTAACAGAAATTAATATTTTAAGAAATAATGTGTCCTGTGTATATCTTGATATTTTTTAACAAACTGTGACATTTTTTAATGAATAACACAAGGTCTTGTGTAGTGTGTTACAGTTTTTCATGGTGACAGTACTGAGTTTTCATTCACCGCTTTCCTTTGCTATGGTGAATTGCCGACGCTCCCTAAGCCGTCGAGCATCACCGACAGCACTTTGATACAAATAGAAGCTGTCTGGCTCGGAGAACGGCTCGTTTTGAGGAAAAAGCGGGCTGTAGCTTCCAGTCTTCATGACAGTGACTGAAAAGAGGGTCAGATTAGTGAATATCTTTCTGACTTTGCCCAGTCAGCAGGAGGAGGCGTCAGCAGTCTGCAGCAATGCTGTGCCTGGTGCGTTTACGTTCATCTGTTAATGATCACAAAGTTCTGTTCAGGAAAATGAATAAACATTATACACATATAAAAGACACACTCCAGAGCATGGCGGGGGCCAGAAATGAATACTGGCGGACTGGGTTAGGCTGCTTTTGCTTCTAAGTTGAGGCGCCTTTCTGCTCCTGAAGGGGCTTCCTTCCTCTTCAACAGCACCGAGCCGGAGCAGGCCGTTTGACGCCCCCTGTTAAACAAAGACAGCAACACTGCCGCCTAGTGGATGGAGGGGGCGGGGCTTGAGACACATGTGAATATTCTCAACCTGTGTGTGTGAGAATCTCTGTGAAACTGCGGTACATTTGTCTCAAAAATAGAGGCACGTGTCCGTTGATCCACGAACGTACTTTAAATGATTCACAAGCACAACTGAAGATTTACAAATGATAAGTCATGATAAATGCTCTCACAAACTTTAAAAATACATGTGAAAAACGTGGATATATTTGTGAACCTTAAAAACACATGTGAAAATCATGCATATGTTTGCAGATCGGAGAAACACGTGAAAATCGTAAAAATATTTGTGAATCCTAAAACACATGAGAAAATTATGTTTATATTTGTGGATCTGCAAAACACATGTGAAATTCATGGATATTTGTCTGCATATTAATGAGATAAATCCCTCCAAATATGTGTGTGCATTTCTAGGAAACTGCGTTACGTTTGTCTCAAAAATGAATGCAGGTGTCAGTTGATCCACAAACGCACTTCCAACAGTTCACAAGCAGAATTGAAGATTTACAAATGATAAGTCATGATAAATGCACTCACAAAATTTGAAAACACATGTGAAAATCAAATATATATTTGTGAATCTGAAAAACACATGTGAAAATCATATATATATTTGTGGATCTGAAAAACACATGAGAAAATTATGGATATATTTGTGGATCTGAAAAACACATGTGAATATTATTGATATATTTGTGGATCTGAAAAACACATGTGAAAATCATGAAGAGATTTGTGTGAATCATTTTGAGACAAATCTCTCCCCATAAATATTAACTTCAAACATGTCTTACATTGGTAATATTATAAACACAAATGTCTATAATCAATCAAATTACATTTACTTTGAAGGCCAGCATTAGCCTACTCAAACATCACAACGCATCTACTGTAACATTAAGAAGTAGTTTTAGCAGTTAAAGCAGTTTTTTCTGTCACAAATAAACATTCCTGAATGTATTGACTTCTGCCAAACAGTTGAGCTGGGAGTTAAAGGGTCAGACATGAGTTATAATTATTGAACATTCTGAAGATATTGCTTTTAAAGGTGCTATGAGGAGAATCTATTACTGGCGACACTAAGACTCTGCTACCCATGAGCACGCGCGGCGACTGTCGTAATGCTGCGTTCCAGTAACCTCGGAACTACGGGTGACATAATGTCTGACTTATCAGCGTTCCAGTTGAAGTCGGAAAAAAACATGCCGATCTACCAGGCTATTGTTAGCTGTTGTTAGCACACCCTGTGTTGTTGTATGAAGAATGTGATTATCACTATGGCAACATTTTTTGTAAATATAAGTCTAACAATACTATGGCTGCGGTCGAATAGTCACCTCCTAAGTCCTTTCCTATCTACTTTTCCTTAACCCTGATGGAAAACGTCATGGGGTTAAGAAAAGGAGAAAGGAGAATCAGAAGGACTTAGGAAAGGAATACTGCCGTGCAGAGAGAATCCGCTTACACTTTCACTACGCTTCGTCATCATGTGACGGCGGATGTTACTGCTGCGGTGAAACTACAATTTTCTGAAGGTGGACTACAAAAGACGCATCATTGAAGTGCTCATTAATCATGACAATGTTGTTCCTTTCAGACAACATTGAACATAATAACCTGGTAAAAATTGCATCTGCATAACCGATGTTGGAAGTGACGTTTTAAATAAATCTGTCCTCTCATTATCAACATGAACACAAATCAATGCATGAAAATAAATGAACTGAAGGAAAGAAAGGCATACATTTTTAACACCGCAATCTAATGGTGTACAAATGATTAATATTGAACATTGAATGTTTAAAACATAATCAACATCAAATGTCTCATATCCTGCTCTCTTCAGAGAATCAGACTACTGGAAAGTTAAGGCAGGTTTTGGTAAACTTTAGGAAGGATCGAACAGCAGTGGTAACTCAAATGGTCTGTGGGATTTGTTCGTCATTATTCGGTTGAATTCGGAAGCAGTCGGAATACGCGCTGTGTATATAAGCTGTTGCCGCGGTGAATTGTGGGACAGAATAATCTCCTCTCCTTTCCTAAAGGATGGTCCGGTGTATCCTATGCTAAAGGAGATAATAAAGGAAGCATTGAGCCTCCTTTCCTAAGCATTTAAACTATTCGAACAGCTCTAATCACGAACTTCATTTCACTCCGTTAGGAAACTTCCTAAGCAAAAATGACTTTTCGACCGCAGCCCCTGTATACAGCTGATCTTGAGCAACGCACCCCAGTCAGAAGTGCAAATAAATTTATTATTACAGGAGCTTAATAACTGTTCACACTGGGGGCATCCATCTTCCATTGTCAACTCGGGGGTGGTGAGGTTTCACCGAGTTCCCAGCAGGAAATTTCCACTTCGGGGGATGTTTCAGTTGTAGTCTCCTACTCGAAACTCAGAAATTCCAACTTCCGACTACGACTGGAACGCACCACAAGCCATAGCGTGTGTTCGTTGTGATGCTAAATGAATGAACTTGGACCTTCCTCAGAACTCTGCATTGCTTTACAACTTCTTTTTTCAACTAGTTTCAGGATGCAAAGCGACGAGGTAATGTATCTCTTTCTAGTTACTAAGACTTAGTATCGTAGTTTTGTAGCTGGCCATAAATCAGTACTTACAGCCTGGTGCTCTAAGACTTGTCAGAATAATATAAATTTGCTCTAGTTTCATTTGTCTTGTTCCTGAAGTTGAGTATCCAGGCCAGTCCAGCCCTGTCCGACCCGACCGGAAGGCTAAGGAATAGCATTTATAGATAACCTATTTTGATGCTAAAAAACTCATCTTAAAGTGTGTATTTCGATCAGGCATATATCTAAAAGTGAGACTTTTTTGTAATTATTTAGAAACTCCTCACAGTCCCTTTAAAACATATTTTTAAAAAAAAATACACGCACCAGAAAGTGTTATGCAAGGACTTTAATGAACTTAAAACAAAACAAACAACTTCTTAAGAATAACATGGTCGACACCCTTGGGCTAAAAGTCTAGTTTTTCAAATATTTTGTTTGCCATATTGGTGTTTTTTTCATTTCTCCCTGTTGCTTTCTCCTGATGCTTTATAATATAAAACATGAATCAGCATTATCTACATGTTTTAAGAGGTAATAATGATATAACATCGACTTAAGTGAGTGGACCATTACATGTTGTCACAACCGAAACTCTACCATCTGTTTCGGTTGTGACAATTTTAGCTAATTTTAGCTAATAACTAAAAAATGCAACTAAGCACATGGCCAGAAAATGGATGTTTGAACAGGTGTACACCCATAAAAACACAATATGTTGCATTAAACCTCCAAAAGTTTACCTAATTGCAGAGAATATGTGTTTGGTAGTGACAATTAAAAATGTTCCCGACAGATTTTCAGATTTTGGAACACATTTACTCCGAACTGATGAGAGGTAACTACTCACCATGATGCCATGAGGTAGAGGGATGCTGAGTCTCTGCCTGGTCAAAAATGCAGGGGTGTGGCTAAAAACAGGCTCAACCTATGTGGTAAAACTATCTGTGTTTCGGGTGTGACATGAAAGCGTGGGACAGCATTTTTTGAATGATCTTTTGATGATCTGCAATACATCCAAATCTTTTCAATGCTGTTTAAAAGAAATCAAGATATTTTAAAAAACATCATTGAAAAAAAATACAAAATTGTTTTAAGTATTATTTTCATAGGTCGAAATTTAGGGCTTAGGGGTTGGGACAACCACTTCCCAATAGAAAGTACACTATAAATGATGATTTTTGTATATATTTAGCTTATCACTATCTATTTGCTGTCTTGTGTGTTAAATAGATCATAACAGAATCTTAGTAAATATGTTAAGTCTGAATTCTTAATTGTTTTGTTACGTAGTTTTTTTAGTGTGGGACCACAGTTTGGACAAATTCGGTAGAATGGCCCATATGTAGCTACTCCATATCAGATGATGAGGCTGTTTTTGGTTGGTTTTAGAGCTGTGAGCTAGTTTTTTTTTGTCAAACTTCAAGCTGCCGTCAGGCAAATGTCTTTGATCTGACATCAGATTTGATGGGACAATTAATGTAGATACAAATGTACATGCTGGTTCAGACAGTTACATTAAACAGTGGTTGATTGATTGTTTATTGCATCGAAATGTTCTTGACCCAGATACCTGCTTCTGAGGTTTTGGTGACGTTTGCACACTTTGCACCTGTCAGCCAAATTACTTCTGCACGGGATGCATTTGGCCTGCGGCGGGAATAAACCATATTGGAACAGGCGAGCTTTCAATGCACCTTCCACCAGTTTTTTGGCACAAAATTGTCACTGTCCCAACATGAATCTGTCAACACCTCCCCTTGATGCACCACTATACCCATCTCAGCGCAGTCAGTCTACCACTTTGCCAAATTGGCTGTGCATGGCTGTGTGCCAGACGAAATTACCACTGTGTGGGTTGCACCAGGCTCTGCCCCCCTTGCGCAACCAAGAAATGAGGGCCCATTAACTGATGTGTATGAAGAACACTACTTGACATGTGCATTTGTGTCTGAATGGGGCGAAAGATTTTGTGAAGACAGAGAGAATATTCAGGACCATGAACCCTTGTTTGCAATAATTGACAATTCAGTATACAAAAGTAAGAATTATAGAAAAAGTTCCCATGGCTAAAGATAAAGTTCAGCAATTTTGCAAAAATATTTGCCAAAGTTGACCCAAAACTTCTGACTCCTGATGAAAATAACAATGTGTGGGGACATTTTGGAACAGTTTGATGAAAAAAACATTTTTAAAGAGTGAAACATGGATCTTCCAATATGATGCTGTGACCAAACAACAGTCAACAAACTGGAAAACACCATCATCACCAAGGATGAAAAAAACAGGATAAAGATCAAATTCAAGGCCATGTTGGTTGTTTTCTATGATATTAAAGCTTTACTTTTGATGGAGTGGGGTTCAAAAGGGTTGATGATGAATCAACACTATCAGAAACTGTGAGAAAAGTCCAAAACAAAAAGAAGCCAAAATTGAGGAAAAATAGTACCATTCCTTATTAGGACGACACGCCAGCTCACACAGTTCTCCTGGCAAAACAATGTGGCCAAAAAACAAATGAACTCAGTACTTGATCAACCTCCCTATTCAGCTGATCTAGCACCATATGATTTTATAATTTTTTCTAAGGTTAAACTTGTGCTAAAAGAAACATGTTTGAGTCAGTGCCAGAAGTTAAGAGCAAAACAACAGAGGTTCTGAAGACCACCTACTGCACTACTTTGATTAGTGTAAACCCAAATGCAGTAGTCTGTGGATGCAGAAAGGAAGTATATATTGAAGAAAAAAGACACTGAAAACTGCTTGGGATAAAAAAAAAAAAACACACACAACAACAATAGTCTTGTTTTAATTGCCATACCTTGAATATATTTATGTGCATGTGTATAATGTACACATATGAATTACTGTCACCAAATGGACAAGTTATACTTACAAACTTTGTTGCTTCTGTTTTAAGGTCATTTGGAGTACCAGAGGCTTTAGCCACCATTGGGGAGAGACTGTGCTTTGATCTAAGCCAGTGGTTGTCTGAACATGGATACCCCCTCTTAACAGCTGAACAACAGAGCTCTTTGAGGGGACAAATATCAGCCATAATCCAGCCAGACAACACAGTCCACAAGCTTATTGGTGAGAACAGTGAAAGTTATTCTATTTGACATGTACTTTACTCAAAAAGTGTGTAATTGTTTGAAAAATGCCATTTAACCTCTTCTGTTAAAGGAACACTGACATTTTTGTTGTTTTCGAGTCTTGCATCTCTCCTGAGTCCATGACAAGCAGATAGACACCATTTTTTCTGTAAAGTTAATACACTTAAAAACATTTCTAGGGAGCGTCCTCTTAAACTGGTATTTTTTAATTGGAGTTCTTATAGGCAGAGAAAATACCCGTTGTTATTGGTAATGTACTTCCCTGTTTGCGGCTGGTTCTGCATAACAGACTCTTACAGACTGTGGCTTACTGAGGGAGAGGAAAGAACTTTCTACTGCATCTGATGTACTTAGTGGCCATATGGAGCTCAGAAAACACCACTTCAAAAATCCTGATCTATCCCTGTAATCTTCGGAATAATATTTACAGCTGTAGTCACAGGAACATCAGACTGCTTGGAGATGGTCTTATAGTCTTTACTTTTTACATACTTGTCTATAACTTTCTTTTTAATCTACAACTCTCTCCTAGCTTTCTCTGGTACATGTACAGTGTGGTACACACCACGATACCAAAGCACAGTGACACTTTTCACCCTTGAAATAGACTGACTGACAGACAGACAGCCTGATGAAAAGTTTGAAGACACCTTTGATTCTAATTACAGGACCATGGTGGCTGTCAAGGCCAAACATGAAGCAAGTAATTAGGGAAAACACACATGCTGTGCAGAAACGTGCCGCAAGTTAAACCAAGAAAACACCTGCAAAAAATGCAGAAAAAAAGAAGTACATGTGCATGTGTTTTCCCCTTATTACTTGCTGTTTGGCCTTGTCAGCCACCGTGCAGGACACACCTTAGTTTAACATGTTCAGATCATTTCAAATAGTTTTCAGTCTTTTCCAGGGCTATAATAATTGTTGTCCAGGCCAGTTTCAGTATTTTGTTTTTTAAAATGATTCTCATTCTATTCTAGAAGGTCAATAAGGGTCTTCAAGTATTATAACCATTTCTTTCATTCTGGGTTATCGAGAACTTATGCAGGCATAATGGTTCATGTTGGGATGAAGATTTAAATATATGACTTAAACCAATTTTTGCACCTGCTTTTTATGGACATCATTTGAGATATTTTGTGTTATGATTTGGCACTGCATAGATAAAATGTATTAGTTTCAAATGGTTTCCAGCAGTGGCAGCTGTAACATGTTTACATATGACAAATTCTTACCTGCAGAGTGTCCTGGAAATAACAATAAAATTTTAAAAACCAGCTTGTGAAGATTTTGTGAGTATTGATTTTATTAATTTTGTATGGACAGAGATTTACACTTTTCTCTTCCTCTCTCTTTATTTTTTCCCTCTTAGACTCACGAGTTCAAAGCTATCTCCTGGCTTCTCTTGAGTCTGGTCTTCATACTGCACCCCAACTCCCAGGAGGCCTGACTCCAGTTAGCAAGGAGTTGAGAGAGCTTGCCATTCGCTTTGTTCGCCTCGTGAACTTCAACAAGCTTGTCTTCTCTCCATTCTACCAAAAGATTCTCCATAAAATACTGACAGCAGGAGAGATTCCCAGCACTAATACCTAATACACATCTTTCCAATGTATTGTAAAGATGTGTTTGTTGCTCTTAATTTTCCTTAACCTGTAAAAATGAGTATAATAAAGTTAACAAAGCTCACCCATATTATGCAAACAGAGGTAGCTCTCCTTTGTTACATCTTAACTATTAATTAAAAAAGACTGGCTGCCATCTCAGCTGCATTGTTACTGTTTCACTTAGTAAAACATTTGAAATCATGCAAGTGACCTTACCCCACATGAGGTTATGTATTAAAGGCAAAAAAAAAACAACTATATTTTCCATGTCAAAACTTAAGCCTCAGTAGTGTAAAAAGTATTTTGTGCAATTTAAACATTTTTGTCAACAAAAACTGTTGTTTCAGTGTAAAACGTAACATATAAAAAAAAACTATTTATAGGAAGATATAAATCATTTGTCCCAATAATCATTGTTTATCAGGTAAAAAAGAAGCCAACAGTTCTCCCTGGATGGCTCTGTTTCACTCAGTCTGCTTACTGGCTTGGTTAGCTTTAGACTTTGGAGTCTGTGTTACCAGCCATGTCAGTTGTGGTAAATACAGACTGATACAGTTACAATTTTGCTTTGGAGATGCTCCTACTTAAGCCTGCTCTTTCCTGAAAAACCTGTCCTTTTCAAATTGTAATTGCTTTTTGAAGCCACAATTCATGTGCAATGAAGTGACAATGTTAAATTTTTTTTTTTTTTGATAAGCCAGATATACAGTACCTGGGCTTAGTTTTATTTTATTTTATTTTTTTGCTTCTAATGGATTGTCTTTACAAAAAGTCAAAATATGGAAGTACTTGCACATCTAATTCAAGAGACAAGTGTAGGAGAAAAAAAGTCAATTTAAACATCAAGGTAGACTCCAGCACATTGTCTAACATGCAAGAAATTATTTTATTTGCAACATTGCAGTCTCAGACCTTAATCAGGCAAACAGTATGTTTAATAGGACAGGATGTCTTAACTAGGATGCTTCACCTGTGGCCAATTATCATCATGTCATAAATAAAAGTAAACTAAAAGACAACAAACTTTAGCTTCCTGACCGAGAGAGTTAATATGATGAAAGTCTATTTAGAGCCTAAAAATGAGACGGCAAAAGAAAATATCAGTTTATAATTCTAAAACATTAAAAGTCCAATTGTAAAGAATCATTTAAACAACTCAAAGTTGATGCAATCCATTGATCATTAAATCATTTGAGATCCTCACGAGGCTGCAAAATACATCAGCCTCATGACATTATAATGTTGACTTCAGTACATACTAACAGACACATTAAATTAGTCACTTGGTCATTACAGGTGGGCCTAAGAATAAATGTGTACACTTCATATGTAGCAGTATGAGATTGCTGCCACTCTCATCCGCACTTAACAACCGGGCTGTGTTTCAGCCAATGACCGCCTGGAGGCACCCTGTAAAAGGAGCTGGGACTGGTGGCTTTCTTGCTTGGCTGTTCCCGGTTTTGCTCACTTCCAGCTCACCTGGCACTTACTGCAGCTCCCACACACAGGTAGGTTAGCTGATGACTGCCTCTGGTCAGTCCCTTTTCATTCCCTGGCGCTACAAATGTCTGAAATCTATTTACAGTATTATAAGGCTTTTAGATCCCTTGTGTGTTTCTCCATGTCTCCTGTAGCAGTCTGCACGTAACATCGCCTCTCCCCTTTTGGTGTATGAATAGAGATCTGACTGGTAGGTGACCCTCCTTGGGCTAACCTGGTAGCCCTTACATCCCTATTTTATGTACCTAACCATGGTGACAGACTTTCTTTCCCTGTTTGTTAGCGCCTGTGGTGACAGCTGTTGGAGACCTGAGATGATGTTGCTTTTCTCTGCTTTGCTGTACATTGCTCTCCCTTGTAATGCTTGGCTTGGCTTCACTATACTTACTGGTCAGTCTTCACTGCATTCTTTATGTTTACCTGCTGACTGAACTGTGCTTTGTGGGATTGGGGCCTCTTTGTGCATGCGCCCCCGGCTTGGCTTGGGAAAGCCGTGAACTACTCCCCCCTCTGCATGCATATGACCTGCCGCCTGAGCAACTATCAGACTGGCTGCTTTAAGCTTTGACTAATTCTGGGGTTTGGGGAATTATTTCCTATTTATGTTATACTTACTATTTTTGTGGTTTTCATCAGTTGTTTGTGATTGATTTCCTTTTGGGGTTTATCAGTGATTGATTTCCTTTTGGGGTTTGTTAGTAATTGATTTCATTTTCTTTATGATTCATTTCTTTTTAAGGCTTATCAGTGATTGATTTCAATTTCTATTTGGGGTTATTAGTGAATGATTTCATTTTCTTTGCGATAAATTTATTTTGGATCCTAATTTGTGATTCTTTCCATTTTTGGGTTTACTATTTGATTTATTTATTTGCTTTTGGGGTTTAGTGGTGCAGGTACTGGTATTTGAGTACATTTGTTCATTTTAGATTGAGGTGTTGGGATTGATTTAATGTGTTTGTTTATTTTTTGGGGTTATTGGTGGTTGGGTATACTTAAATGTATGTTACTTTGTTTTCTTTGTTGGTTAGGGGGATTGGCTATTCCCTTTAATTGATAGTATTTGGACTTATGTGGGTATAGAGGGATAATTTTTTTTAACAATTTGAGTTTGTATTATGATCAGTTGCCCTTTCTAATTTTGTTTATTTTTGTCCTTTCAGAACTGGGAGCCACAGGTGAAGGAGTTGGTGTCTAGGCTGGTGGTGTCCTCCTCCTTGGTGTGCTGTGTTCCCCTGTTCAGGGACCCCTTTTCTACATCCGTGCGAGTGAGTGTGTGTCAAGCCATGAACGTCTGGTGTGGTTCTTGTTACTTTAGGTTCCTTTGGAATACGCCTCTCATGAGGCTCTCTTCACCCGATATGCTTCGGCTTCTGAATGGTCCCTTTTGCTTTGAGTTTTATGGCTTTTTACATTTCAATTTGTTAAATAAAGATATTTTTTGTTGATACTGGAACCACATCTCTTGCCTGCTCAACAACGGATCTGTGTCCTTAAAATGAATGGGTTGATTCTTTGGGTGAGATTCCCAAGGTGGCGGTGTCGGACATCTGTCTGTATGGTCAAGGTATCTGAAAGGGATCAAGGTCCAAGCTCTCGCTCTCACTTCTGGGCATGAGGGGTGGGCATGAATCCCTCCATCTAACTATATTAATGGTTCCTTGATAAGTCAATTCCTATGCAATGTATGTATGTTTGAATTTGTTTCTAACTTTTAGTCATTAAATTTGGGCTGCTGTTTTCTCTATAAGAAAGAAATAATGAATCTGAATAAAACAGTTTCATCAGAAGTCAAATTAACTCAGTCTCTTAATTTATTTGCTTAAATGAAGAAAGTAATAATGTGAATATGGTTAAGTGGCAAACAAAATCAATGACTGTTGACAATATAAAATGAAAATAAAATGGACACTGTGATTAAATAAAAAAACGAAAAATGGAATCATGTTTTTGATTGTCATCAAAAAAATTGTGTCAAGGCCCACTGCAGATATACTACAGGTTTGTCTTGACACTGAGACAAGATGGAACGGCCTTACTTTGAGAAATCTGGTAATGTTGGAAGTTCTTGTAGAGGTTCCAGTGATGTCTGGGTGCTAGTTTCTGCAGATGCTCTGAGCTGCATTGATCAATGTTAGCTTACCAATGTGCCTATTGACGATGACGACACGTGTAAGAGTAAGACAATTACACTTACTCTTACTCTTTGTTATTTAGTGCTAAACAAAACTAATGTAGTTTGCACCATAATTACATTTGTAACTTTCATTGTATTTCTTCCCTACTGACCACCAGAGGCGGTGCTTCAAACACTGGATGAGCAGAGCATCCTGGAACCAGGACTGTACCCAGTGGAGGTGAGGCACCAACATTGACCCTATAGAACTTAGAAAAGGTGCTAGGCAAGGCCCAGGAGGCCGCAGCACAGATAGCAGCGAGAGCACTCCCTTCAGGGCAGCCCATGATGCAGACATGCTCCTAGTAGAGTGGCATCTCACCTCAGATGGTGGGGGGCTGTCAGTTAGACACATAGGCATGTGCAATGGTGTCAACAATCCAGTGGGACAGTCTTTACTCGAAGAGACTGCTCCCCTTCCTAGGACCACCAAAGCAAACAAAATATTTATCGTACTGTCGTATGCTAGCAGTGGCATAATTATAATCCTCCAGTGGCTACACCAGGCATAGGAGGCGCAGCCCACCTGCCTCCAGTGGGGTACAAAATCAGGGCAGCCGGCCAGATAGGCTAATTTATTTAAGATGGGGACAAGACCTTGGGAGGAACATTACGTTTAGCCACAGTGTAACCCCGGAACCCTCAGCATTCCACTATAATCATGAGTTGCTGTCCCACTCACTTTACAGAGATGATAATGAGAAGAAAGGCAGCTTTAAATGACAACCTCTTAAGCCCAGCCTGGGCCACTGGTACAAAGGGATACTGGCACAGAGCATTCAGCACCAGAGTCAAATCCCATGCTGGGGCACTCCTGACCCTTGGAGGGTGAGACCTAAGGGCCTCTAAAGGTAGAGGGAGACCAATCTGTGCGAGCTTACTGTGCCATTATCCACCAAGACGTGGCAACTGGAAATTGCACCTGCATACACCTTGCTTAGAATGAGAACGGCCACCATCAAGCAGGTACTGCAGAAAATCCAGGACCACCGCAACTGGGCAGTGGGCCAGGTCCAAGTGTTTGTCTGAAAAACACTCTGAAAACAGTTTCCACCGTTGTGCATACTTTGCCCAAGAAGATGGTACACTAGCATTCATCATGGTGTCCCTGACTGGTTCGCTGCTCTCACCTAAGAGTGGTTCAGGCAATGCAGGGATTAAAACGACCAGGGTTTGGGTGCCAGATCTGACCTTCCAGCTGGGATAGAAGGTCCCTCCTGTCTGGAAGATGCCAAACCTCTGGCCTTGAGCTGTCCTCAACTGTCAAATTGCTCCCCATCCAGCGGGACACGCATCCATGTAATTGTTTTCTCTGCATAACGGGACAGAACCAAAGAGCACGCCTGCCTGGTTCTTAAAAATATCCTCTCCCTCCACAGGGAACAGAGATAGGACACACTGCTGCGCCAACCTGAACAGTCCACATCTGTGTCGCCTGGTGTCTGAGCAATCACTGCGCATCCATCTCTGTAAGGAGCGTGAGGTAAGCAAGCCCAGAGTAATCACTGGGGCAGCCATTGTCAGTGTGCCTACAAGCCACACGAACTGGACATAGGGCAACATCCTGCTCCTACTGCAGAGGAATATGGAGTTTAGGATGCTATCCACATGCTGAGTGGACAGCTGGGTTTACATGTGATTGGACTGGAAAGGGGTCAGGCAGCTCTTACCCATGTTCAACACCAGCCCTAGGTGAGCCACATGGACTAGAAGATGAGGCCATATCCCAGACTGCCTGAGGCTGAGATGGTGCGCAAACCACCCAGTCATTGACCTTTGTGCCCTCCAACTGCATGGTGCCATGCATCTGGTGAAAACCGTCTGAGAGAGGAACAGCACGAAGAGTAGCATCTTGAATTGAAAATGCAACCCCTGAAATGCAAACCGCAAGACTTGTATGTGATGGGGGCACAGTTGGGACATGATAATATGCATCCTGGAGGCCTACCAACAGCACCTCTGCTGGTTAGCATACAAAATGACAAGGTCTTCAGGAACAGTTGATCCCTCTGAGATCCAAGATTGCCTGAAACCCCCCATCCTTTGTAAGAGGAAGTAAGTTTAATAGAACCCTCCAAGGTACTGGTGATGGTCCACTGGCTCGATGGCACCCCTGAGCTGTCTTGGAGGCAGACCACTTGGGGCACGAAGGTCCAAAGCAGTCTTTGAAATGATGACAATAATATAATAACAGCCACTGCCGAGTGCTGAAAAAAAAAAAAAAGAATAAATGTGTGTGAAAAACAATAGTTAAGGGTATGAGCAAGAGCTCCTCTGCCAACAACAACAACAAACACAGGGTGAGAGACTGCATGAACAAGGATGACATGAGCCTGAACACTGCAGCCAAGAAAACTTTTACAAACACAGGAGCACAATCAATTGAGTCAGGAGAGACCAAACTGAGACTGAGAACATAAGGCACTTTATAAAGACTAAAGGTTGTCGTCCAGACTAAGACTCTCCATAAACCACTATGATGGAATTATTTCATAGTGGGGGGGGGGGGGGGAGAGTTACCTTGAGGTAAAGTTGAGTGTCGTCAGCATAGCAATGGAATTGTATTCCATGCCTGCTGACGACACGACCGAGAGGGAGCATGTATATGGTGAAGAAGGTTGGACCGAGGACAGAGCCCTGGGGGACCCCACAGGTGACGTTGTGGGGGCGGGATTTAGCTTCCCCCAGGACTACGAACTCGGTCCTTCCCGTGAGGTATGAATGAAATCATTGGAGGGCAGTGCCAGTGATGCCAATGTCGTGTTGGAGGCGGTGAAGGAGGATGTGGTGATCAACAGTATCAAATGCAGCAGAGAGGTCGAGAAGGATGAGGAGGGAGGTGGAGCTGGAGTCAGAGGTCATCAGGAGGTCATTTGTGACTCTGATGAGGGCTGTCTCTGTGCTGTGGGAGGGGCGAAAAGCAGACTGGAATTTTTCATACATATTGTTTAATTTAAGATGGTTGTGGAGTTGAATGGCGACAATTCTTTCAAGAGTTTTGGAGATAAAGGGGAGGTTGGAAATAGGTCTGTAATTTGACAGGGGTTCGGGATCGAGGGTGGGTTTTTTGAGGAGGGGCTTGATGATAGCTGTTTTGAGGCTGGTTGGAACATTGCCGGTTTGAAGGGAGAGATTTATAATGTTTGCGATAAGTTTACTGATGGAGTGGCAATGAGCCTTAAGCAGAGGGGAGGGGAGGGGGTCGAGGGAGCATGTGGACGGTTTAGATTTACTGATGACTTTCTCAACCTCCTGCTGCACTGTGGGGTAGAAGTGAGGTAGTTGTGTGGTGGGTGCAGTGTCATGTGTTGGGACAGAACTGTTGGCGAGGAAGAGAGATGCACGGATGTTGTGTATTTTGGAAGTAAAGAAGTCCATGAATTTATTGCACTGTGTGACTGTTTGGTTGTGGTGTGGTGAAGTCTGAGGTTTGAGAAGGTGTTTGATGGTGGTGAAAAGTTGTTTGGAGTTACCTGGGTTATTGTAAATGATGTTGGAGTAATGTGCTGACCTGGCAATATGGTGTTGTAGAGCTGCAGAAGAAGAATAAAAATAATACAGCAAAAGCGAACAACAGCATTTAATTAAAAAAATTCAATAAAACAGTCAAAGTTTAACCTGCTCCCAGAAAATAATGCCATAATTTATGTCACTTTCACCATTTTAAGAACATTTCTTTGGCCAACTGAACAGTGTCTTATTTTATGCATGTCTTATGTCTCATTGCTCAAGAATGTAAACACAAAAGAATCTTATGTAGCAATGAAATTTGTAAGATGTAAGAATTTTTGGGTGGGGTTATAAGCCCTGTGGAACACTTAAGAGATAAATAATGCGTTTTTTACACTTTTGGGACCAAAAATAAACATTATTATGACCAGTAAATTGCAACAAACAACTTGATAGCATTATCCATTCTTCTTTTTAATTTTTCAAAGGCTTTCACACAATGTAAAAGTAATATTCAATAAGCAGTGCAATAAACCTCTGTAACTTCTGAATGCACGTGTATAATGTTAAATTGCAGTTAGTCATAATTGTAGTATGTTTCCATTAACTTCAGGCTTTGTGTGTATTTATTTTTACTCCTCATTTGTGTACATTGTTCCTGCTTTGCCATGTTTTTGAATAAAATATTTTGAAACGTCCCTTTATGTAATATTTTCAAAAATAATGTATATATTTTGTCAATTAAATTTAAAATGAACTTATAGAGGGGCAAAAACAAACTCAGCCACCCATAAAAGTCCCCGTTCCTTCTAAAATAGTTGTTTTATTAAAGATATAGAAGAATTTAAAAAGCTTTATAGATTTTTAAGAACTTAAAGCTATGGTCTATGATTTGGAAGCTTGGTACATCTTAGTAACACTGTTTATAAGGCTGTTATGGTCCTATGGTCCGATCTACGCAATATAAAGACCAAAAAGAATGAAAAGAATCCATTCATTATATCCGCTGCAAAGCAGCATAATAGTTGACCAATCTGAACCGAGGGGAACGGCGGTTTGGATTGGTCCGTGAGTCCCCCCTGCTCCGCACCGTCCGGCCCATGGTCCCGCCTCCTCCCCACTACCTCCCTCATGTACCAGTAAGCAGCGAGCTGCACAGCTACTGAAGCGTCATGGAGCCGGAGAAGACCAGCACCGAAACCGGGAGGCCGCTTCTGTTACCCATTTATATATATATATATATATATATATATATATATATATATACACAAAGCCCACCATGGAGGAGAAGGTTGGAGGCTAAAATCAAGGTGACTCGGAAAGAGGTCAGCCAATTGTCAGCCAAACTCCAGAATGGGGCAACTAGGAAAGAGATACCCAAGAGGTACAGACCGATGCCCATACCTGAGGCCTTGGAAACTGCTAAACAAAGACTCCAAGCCTTGGCCACCCGACTGAAGAGGTACACGAGAGAGATAGAGGCCAGGAGAATAAACAGGCTGTTCTCCACTGAACCAGCTAAAGTGTACTCTCAGTGGCAGGGTAATAACACAAGAGCTAACCCACCAAGGCTGGAGACTGAACAGTACTGGAAAAGCATATGGGAGAAAGAAGCATCACATAACAGCGATGCACAGTGGCTAAACAATCTAAGAGCAGAACAAGATGCCGTGACCATCACAATAGCAGATATCCAAGAAAAAGTCTCAGGTATGAAAAACTGGACAGCACCAGGCCTGGATATGATCCATGCCTACTGGCTGAAGAGGCTGACCTCACTCCATGAGCGCCTAGCAGCACAAATGAACCAACTGCTGAGAGATGGGACCCACCCAGAATGGCTGACCAAGGGCCGCACAGTCCTGATCCAGAAGGATCCCCAGAAGGGAACAGTCCCATCCAACTATTGGCCAATCACCTGCCTCTCCACAACAGGGAAACTCCTGTCAGGCATCATTGCGGCAAAGATAAGTGGTCATATGGATCAATACATGACAGAGACACAGAAAGGCATTGGTAAGAATACCAGGGGAGCAAAACATCAGCTGCTGGTAGACAGAACAGTCGCTCAAGACTGTAGAACCAGACAGACCAACCTGTGCACTGCCTGGATTGATTACAAGAAAGCCTATGACTCAATGCCACACACATGGATCCTGGAATGCCTGAAGCTGTACAAGGTCAATAAGACTCTAAGAGCCTTCATTGCAAACTCAATGAGGCAATGGAACACCACCCTTGAGGCCAACTTCGAGCCAATTGCACAAGTCTCCATCAAGTGTGGTATATATCAAGGAGATGCTCTGTCCCCGCTGCTGTTCTGCATAGGCCTGAATCCCCTCAGCCAAATAATCAACAAGACTGGCTACGGATACCGACTCCGAAACGGGACCACCATCAGCCACCTCCTCTACATGGACGACATCAAGCTGTACGCCAAGAGCGAGCGAGATATCGATTCACTGATCCACACCACCAGGATCTACAGCAATGACATTGGAATGTCGTTCGGACTGGAGAAGTGTGGCCGAATGGTGACAAAAAGAGGGAAGGTAGTCCATACAGAGGGCATAACACTCCCAGAGGGCAAAATAGCAGATGTGGAGGAGAGTTACAAATACCTTGGCATACCACAGGCAAATGGCAACCACGAAGAGACCACTAGGCAAGCAGCAATGGCCAAGTACCTGAAGCAAGTAAGGCAAGTCCTAAAGAGTCAGCTCAATGGCAGAAACAAGGTTCGGGCAATTAACAGCTATGCCCTGCCAGTGATCAGATACCCTGCTGGGGTAATAAGCTGGCCAAAGGAGGACATTCAGGCCGCAGATGTTAAAACTCGGAAGTTGCTCACCATGCACGGGGGATTCCACCCCAAGTCCAGTATCCAGAGGCTATACACTAAGCGCAGAGATGGAGGCAGAGGGTTAGTGAGCATCAGAGCCACTATCCCAGATGAAACATCCAAGCTCCATGACTATGTCAGGAAGATGGCCCCAAGAGATGAAGCGCTTAGTGAGTGTCTCAGACAGTGGAAACTGACAGGGAAGGAGGACCCAGAGGAACCATCATGGGAGGACAAACCCCTGCATGGGATGTACCACCGACAGATAACTGAAGTGGCTGATATGAACAAATCCTACCAATGGCTGGAGAGGGCTGGACTGAAGGACAGCACAGAGGCACTAATTATGGTGGCACAAGAACAGGCCCTGAGCACCAGAGCAATAGAGGCCCAGATCTACCACACAAGGCAAGATCCCAGGTGCAGGCTACGTAAAGAGGGCCCTGAAACAGTTCAGCACCTAATAGCAGGGTGTAAGATGCTGGCAGGAAAAGCATACATGGAACGCCATAACCAAGTAGCCGGTATAGTGTACAGGAACATCTGTGCAGAGTACAAACTGGAGACCCCGAGGTCAAAATGGGAAGCACCTCCCAAGGTGATGGAGAATGACCAAGCCAAGATCCTGTGGGACTTCCAGATACAGACCGACAAAAAATATTTCTCTAAAGAAAGAAAGTCAGAATTCTGAGAAAAAAGTCAGAATTCTGACTTTAATCTCAGAATTCTGAGTTTAAAGTCAGAATTCTGAGTTTTTTCTCAGAATTCTGACTTTCTGAGAAAAAAGTCAGAATTCTGAGATTAAAGTCAGAATCTGACTTTCTGAGAAAAAAGTCAGAATTCTGAGAAAAACTCAGAATTCTGATGTTTTTTCTTTGGAGAAATCTTTTTTTTCTGGCACTAATCCTCTTCCGTAGGTTTTCAGATAGTAGATCCTAGCTTTAAGTCTTCGAAAGGATAATGTTCAACTGAACAAAGAATTGATATCCTTTTGGTTGTGGCTCCTAATCGATAGTTTAGTGCCATGTGGGACATAAAATGGAAATATTTGCCCCTGAATTATGTTACGTCTACTGGGTAAGACACATCATGATGTAATCTTCAGTGTAACATAGCCTCTTAGTGTTTTTTACGTAGTTCTTTTTTGTTTTTTTTCCTACAATTCAATCTCACTCCTTCTGTGATCCTCTGATGGTCTCCTGGGCCGAGTACCCAAGGTCTCTCTGGTGCAGCAGCACTGGTCCATCTCAGGTGCCATAGTTGTGCAAGAGAATTCAGTGCTGTTGCAGTGACGTGTTGACATGACACGTCTCTCTGCCCCACAGGCAAAGTTGAAGCGGCCAATCCCACGGGACACGTGCTGAGCAAAAGTATAAGAACTTGCATAGACACTCGTTAGACCGGCGCCCTGCTGTACATAAACTATGTATTCACAACATAGTTGCTACGTAATATATTGTTAAAAAAAAAACTTTATTGAAAGGGGACAGGTGCTGTCATGTTTTTATCAATTATTTTTTATAATTTAATGAAAAATTGTGTTGTGTTTAAGTAGACTTCCTCTGTCGAATTTAGTTGGGGGCAGTGCCCCAGCGCCCCCTGTTGACAAACCGGCACTGGACAGCATTGTCCCCTGTGGAGCTCCTGTACTACTTTCTACCATTTCAGACTGAGCACTGCCCAGTTGTACAAACTGTGGCCAGTTTTTACGACCCATCAACTGCAGCTTCTCTCCCAGTAGTCCTGGCCAGATGGTGTTGAATGCACTGGAGAAATCAAGGTGATCCTCATAGTGCCGCCAGGTTCCTCCAGGTGTGAATGGGCATGCTGCAGCAGGTAGATGATGGCATCATCCACTCCAAGGTGTGGTTGATAGGCAACTTGCAGGGGATGCAAGGATGATGTCACCGGTGGCCTGAGGTGAGACAAGACAAACCTCTCCAGCACCTTCATCACATGAGATGTAAAGGCCACTGGTCGATAGTCACTTAGGTTAGATGGGTTGATTTTTTTGGTACTGTGATCAGGCAGGATGTCTCCCACAGTACCTGGACTCTCTCCTGGCTCAGACTGAAGTTAAATAGTTTTTTCAGTATTGAGGACAGTTGGAAAGCACAGGTCTTCAAAACCCTGGGGCTAATGCCATCTGGGCCGGGAGCCTTGCTGAGGTGTATTTTATCTAGCTGTCTTTCAACCCTTTAACTGGCATTCTAACTGTGCAGTTGACTGTTTACCACATACTCTTACTTTTAGAACTCTGAAAGCCTCTCTTGTTTTTCCTCATTCAACTCTCTGAACAGTGTTTGTAACACCTGAAAATATTCACTGTGTGGCGCTGCTGTACATGAATATACATTTTTTTAAACTAGAAAATTTCGGAAGTAAATTATTGCTTCAAAGCTCCTCAGATGTCTAACAGTAAGTGCATACACAGGGCTAAGAAAAAATCTTGTATCCTGTTGCCAGATGAATTCAAAAATCCTAAAGGACAAGGATATCTTCATTCCTCTCTCCCTTTTTCTGGAGGACCCTGATTGTAACTCACTAGAGACATGTAGAGCCATAAAGTCTCTCTTTATTTCCCGCCATCTACAATGAACAGATACCTTTGTTGACACTAGATGTATTTATTACCCTGGACTGATAAGGTGTTTGAAAAGACTACGTTCCCAGAGTGTTATATAAGTCCTTTCAACCCCCAGAAGATTGTTATATGGCATCTAAGATGACTTTTGACCTCCCTGGTCTTTCGGCCCCTCATCCTTCCTCCTTATCTCTGCCTCAATGTTTTTCAGCCAACAGAAAACCACAAACCTAAAAACATTTTAAACAAAACAATGGACACATCTAACAATGTAATGTTAGATGCATTCTGATGATGTGACTTCTATTTTTTAGCTCTAAAAATGTTAAAGTTATGAATAAGTTGAATTGTTATTTTAAAGCCTTCTGATGGACCAAAAGTACCTCTCAGTGGAAACTGAGGAGAGAAATCTCCTCCAGGAAATCACATGTATTGTGTTTTATTTCAATTCACTCTGTTTTGTTGAAGAATGCACATAATAGGATTTCTACACCTTAAGTTTTGGAAGCATACCATCTCAAAGGCATGCAAATTTATGTAAGTTTTAACCGTGTATATCTTGTTTGAATTTTGAATGAGAATTGTGGAATTTTGCATACATTTATTATTTACCTGATCAATTCTGTAACTTTAACTGTACTATTGTGTGAATGACCTGATGACCTCTCATGTTTCACCCTCACTGTTAAAATCTCCCACTGGGCACAGAGGTCAGGGAGACATCTGGAATAACACTGGAGATTACACCGAGAAGTAATTTCCTGAGGAGAATCTCCATCTGTGTTATTGTACTCTATTGACAGCTGGAAAAGAGTTCTGTGAAGTTGTTTTTTCTCCCGCCCCCAAAGCCAGAGGTCTCCTTGAGATGGTATATAAGGGTGAGTTCCATTCGTTACAGGGAGACAATACTCCAAACTGCTTTCTGCAGTGTGCTTCTCTGTATTGTCTCCTTCTCTTGAGAATAAAGACTTGGTGCATTGCTAACTTTTCAGTCTTGTTTTTTGACTCTCCATAGGCAGTTCATAATTTCCTCAACAGAATGAAATTGTTTTATTCTTTCTTATTGTTTAGATATTGAATTTTTTGTATCAAATCGCTTATCGCAAGATTTTTTACTTAGTAGGAGTGCTTATATTGGATGGATACACAAGTACAACTTAATAATTTAGCCAAATGTAAGTTGATAACTTCTTTGTTATTCATCTAAAGCCTTCCTCCTTTAAGACCCTCCTTCGGAGTCAAATCCAGAGAGACACTTTCCTCCTCTCTCTTCTTCTTCTTTTACTTTCATCCATACACTTTGTTTTACGTCTTCAAGGCTCTCCTATTCCTCCTGCATCTTTTTGTCTGAGTTATGTAACACGCCCACCGGTTTTCTTTGTAAGTTATCAGAGTCATCAGACCCAAAAGATTTGCTTCATAGTAAATGGACTTTTGTTATTAGTTTCAGAGTAACATTCATCCAGCCAATGAATTATTAATTTTGGAATTAATTGCAAATCTTTAAAAAAAAAATCTAATCCAGACTTCAATGCGCCAAGCTCCAGCTTCACTTTTTACAGACCTTCTAGTCTAATCTAAATCGGCATCTCTCTCCCGTGAAATCTTCGGGTCCAGCTCACATATGAACATCATCTCACTGGTTCCATTGTGCATCAGGCAGCACTAACGATATTTTCTCTGGCTCCGAATAAGTGCACCAAGCTCATTGGTCTTCTCGCCTATAGAGGTCTCACGGTCCCCATTACTACTGCTGGCACAGATTGTTTAAATTTTCTTCTCGGCTCTCCCCTTGGCTCCAGCTCTTTAACCCTTACGTCTCCTCCTTAGCTCCTTCAGAACTGCAGGCTTTGCTTTGGGCAGTATCATCTTCCTGGAAAGCGCTAACAGTTGATGGCAAATTAAATAGGTCAATGAGGAATGTGATCTGTGGCCTTTTCTGGTGTAGGTCCCCACATTGGGCTGTAAAACTCCCCTCAATTTTTTCAAGCACCACTGCTTATCAGACTGTTGCCATTTTTGAGGCAGCAGCAGTGACTGCTCTGCTTGCTTTGAGCAGAAAAACACAATTTTCACAAATTTTCCCTTTTGAAAATGGGCACTGAAAGAGCTTCAGTTTGTTGACAAATGCAACCTGACTTTGCACCGCATCAGGCAGCATTTGAATTTTCCCTGCAGATCCAGGTTCAATTTGTTCAGATGTGACAGCAAAAGGGCCAAATCCATAAGCCAATTGAGGTCTAATAGTTGAGGACAGTCTTTTATTCTCCTCCGTAAACATTTTCACTGCCTCCAAAAGCTCAAAGAAGCACTTAACCTTTGGAAAGCCACCTCTCAACACAGAGCAGCGGCCGGTCACCTGGCGGCTCTTGCCCCAGTTCATCAATTGGATTCATTAGTTGCCTTTGATTAAGAGCATGTATGCAGATTAAATTGACAATTTTCATCACTGGCTTCAGAACATTGTCTAAATTCAGTGTTTTAGACACAAGTTGCTCCTGATCGATGATGCAGTGGAAATTCCAAAACTTGGGAAATGAGTAGTCAGCCTTGTATAGTCCCACAAGTCCATTCATAGGTGCAGTCATTGATGGAGCCCCATCCCTGGCTATTGCTTCTTAAATGGAAGGTTGGCTTTTTCTAAAACTTTCAGCATCTTGCTTATTTTTCAGATAAATTCCACAGGTTCTCTCCTTTAATGGTCGAATGTCAAGGAGCTCTGTTTGATATCACAATCTTCTGACACTGACCGTGCACATATAGTTAGATGCAGCTTGTCTTGAATGTTGCAAGACTCATCCAATGCCACACTGACATATACACATTTTTGAAGATCTGAGTGTAACTCCTCTCGTCAGTGAGGCACTGTATAATTACTGTTCCTTCGTTGTATGTTCTTTTTTAGCTTTTTTTCCATGCCACATTGTAGGTGGCAAGAGTCAGTGTTTTGGAATCGGAATCTGAATCTCTTCATTGTCCCGTGAAAGGAAATTAGTATTGCAGCAGGGCACACAAAAGACAAGGTAACAACATCAGAGCAACAAAAAACGGCTGTATGTTGCTACAAGAGCAGCACAATCATGTTTGGCATATTGTTGGAACATTAGGGTCTGTTTTTTGCCTGACTTTTCAGCGTGTCTCATTTGTGCTTGTGAAGTTCAGTACCTTTGGGGAATTCCTTGTCAATGTTTGAATGAAGTGTGCTGAATACTGTATCTTTGAAGATTTGAAGCCTTGAAATATACTTGTTACATATAACATATCAGACAGAAAGACTTGCCTTTTTATTCAGTAAAAAAGTTAGAGTCCTTCAAGTCCTCAAGAAAAGTCCTGTGTGGGTTCCCATATTTGCGGCCCGCTTTGCATTTAACTATTTTGGTTAATGAATCACTAGCACATGCAGCAAAGTTTGTAGCAGGTTGTTCTCCCCCCACCACCCCATGATGATTTGTTGCGTGGCATTTTTGCGGTTTGTGGCTCTGTCATAGCCCAAAACACACAAGCATAGCAATAATTAAAAGGAGAGGGACGACATACATTTTTTTTTAAGAGAGGCACATTTCTATTGGTCAAGAGGGACATGCAGCTCCCGAGCTGCAGGTTGGCCACCAATGCCCACAGTTGGCCCACAGTTGATCAAAGGGTCTGATGTGGGGCCATGTGATCAGAACCAGGGGAGCAAACCAGAGGAACAGCCAAAGATGTGGATGTTTCTGCATATGAAGCAGTTGAAGAGCCACACCCAGGAGAGTTTGAGTTGGATGCTCGTGTTAGTATTTGTGCTGTAGGTTGATCCACTGTAGCTAATCTGGGAGAGGGCATAACAACGGTGGCCACCAGAGGCTGATGTCCAAGAACCAGCAGGTCATACTCAAATGAGAACTCTGTGAACTTGCTGTATTTTAGTTTAAATTAATACATCTAAAACTATTTTATCAATCATTTATCAACAAGATAGCATTTTGTTAATAAAAAAACAACATACATTTCTTTTTATAGAAAAAAAATACATTTACTCAGTCATTGGTTATGGGAAGGGGCATCCTTATGGGGGTCTTCTTCTGCCATAGCCTTCAACATGGTACGATACACCCGCCTGACCTTGGTCAGTTCATCTTTTAGCCCAGTGGTGTACACTAACCCCCAAATTCCACATATCGCGAAAGCCCCGCATTATACAGTGTCACTCCCTTGAAATGTACTGTGGATCACTTCGCTCCTACTATAATCTATTCGGCAATTCCATTGCATGCGCTGCGGTGCCCCAGCAGAAGTGCTTGTTGTTTTCACGTGTTTCCAGAACTGGTTAAGTCTTTATATGTTGATTTATTTATTATTTATCATATTGTCCTGGTGATCTTAAATAATAATATATAAATAAATAATAATATAAATAAACAAGTCCGTGGTCCTGAATATTTTGTACTGACCTATTTACCTTAGAACACAGCTGTCCATGGTCCTGTCTCTTGGTCAAAGCCCACTGACCTACCACTGAGGCTGCTGAATTACTTACGTCAGGATGAGAAGTGGAGTAGAATTTATTTCTCTGGTTTGTTATGGGTATTACTGATTCATCCCCTTATTTAGTGAAGCATTCGGCATTTAGTGGATGACCATTACCTCCTGAGACATAGTTGTCAAATGTGTAAATGTCAAAGTATTAATTGTGCCCCTTAGGAAAAAACTTCAAATTATTTATTATGACCACAAAGTGATTCAAAATGTTCAAAGGACTATATGTCCATAGGTGTCATTTTTTTGTCGTCTTTTTGCTGTTGTTCATCCCATTAAAAAAAAAAAAAAATCCTTTAACCTTTGTTATTGAAACAGCCAAAACAAATGCAGAAAATACAACTCAAATGACCAAAAAGGGGTCAAGGGGGTCAGGTTTTTTAGCAGTCTGAATTTAGACAAATTACTCATGTTTACTTAAAAAAGGTGAAATATTCGCAGCGACAAACACAGTAGGCTATATTACTGTTATCCTTGATGTCTTCTAGTAGCACAAGGATCATGCAGCCTAGCAACCGCTATCTGCAAATGATTTCATAGTCACTTAAATCAAAAAGTCTCCTTTGATAAATGCACGCCTTCCATGTCGCCTGCCATTGTGCCTTCGCCTGGCTACAATCTCCACTGCCATGATTACCGGAGAGTCCTGGTATGACAGCTCTGTTATAGGCCCTGCTCCACAGTTACAACCAACTCAGTGTAATTTCCAATCATTTTGAGTGAAAGAGGGAGAAAGAGAAACTGCATGGATTTAATACATGGGTCTCACTGGGGGTAAATCGCACCGCTTAACTGCATGTGGCAATTGGCCTTTGTGGAGTAGGTGGTATTTGCAGTGAGGCTCATTTGCATAGGAAGGGGCAACTTTGCCCTGAATTTATGAATATTCCCTAATTTACATGCATGCAAACTGGACCGGTGCAGTGAGAGTGGCAGTGCAGTTTGTGTTCAGTTTGAGTGCATTTTGCCCTTTTTGTATGCTTTGAGGATTGCATGCTATTTTTCATTTGCACAGGTTTAGCGGTCACAAAAGTAGTGCAGTCTGTATGAGGATCTGGCTCTATTATTTTTATATACAAGATTAAGCATTCTGACTGCTTTTCGTGTTATGATAGTACTTTTTTATAACCTCTTTACTATATTATATCACCCATTTATTCCCTAAACTGCTCAACATGGTGAAATAATGAATTATTTATTAATCAGTTTCTATGATTGTGGAATCAAGAGGGTATTTGTTAGTCTTTAGTCTTTTTTTTCTCTGTTTGTCCCATTTTATACTGGCATAAACACTGGATTTGATTTAGTTTACTTTTTTTTTTCCAATATCCTTATTCATTCTTGGTTTTTGTAGTGTAAAGGCAGATTTTGCATTTCCCATAAAATAGGCCAAAATCTTTATTTTGAAAAGATCAGATTTCAACTGACTTGTTCTGTTTACACTACCAAAAAAAGTCTGTGTAGTGCTGTTATAATACTAGTTTTTTTTTGTTCCGCGGAGAGGAAGGACTAAGGGGTCATTGGGATTCACTCTCAGGCTCTGTGTTCCCCTTTGTTATGTTTGTTCATCCATCTTCACAGTGCCACTCCATGTGCTAGTCTTTGAATTTCTCAGTGTTTTCTCCAGTGTTACTCCTGTTTTGTAGGTAGTTCGCTGTTGTTTGTTGAACTTTTCTCAGTTAATTTTAATTTCACTTTGTATTTAGATTCAAGTATTGTCTTTATTTGTTTGACCAGTTTTTGATTTGATAATTGGCAAGAGACTTTGTTTTGTACTTTGAAAACACTTTAAATAGGATAAGTTTTAGTTTTTTGGTCCTTTTTCATTTCATAATAAAGCCTTTTCTGTTAATCTGCTCTTGGGTTCTTACCCTTGTTTTTTTTTTAGTTTTTCTGGGTTTCAAACCATTACATAATGCATTATGAATCAATCCATCATCAGCCAACACATCCCCTGTTTGTCAGAGGCCACTCTAGTGCATTATTGCATTTTTTTGTTGTAACTGGTGATTTCTGGACCAGCTTGTTATTCACGTATGCTGTCTTTTGCATTATATGCTTTGTGTACAATTGTTTACTGTACAACAGAATGAATAAAAACCTGTAATGCTGTCTTTATAAACATTAGCAAATACACTTCTGTCATTTTCTGTCACAGGAAAAAAAATTACTGTGAAAAAATTGTAACAGTTAATTACTGTAAATAGAAAAAAAAAGACTGAGGGAAAACAAACTGATTACTGTAAAATATATATTTTTACCATAATATTGTAAAATGTTTATACAGTAAATGGCTGGGAAGGGTAATGAATCAAGAGAAAAATCTATTTTGCCTATAGAAACTGGTCAACAGGAAGGCACGATTTCTTGTAGTAAATGCTTGCTGGTTTTTGTCAAACAAATGTGTGAGTTAATTTTTTCTTTTTCTATAAAAATAAATGTATTTTGTTTTTTTACTAACAAAATGATATCTTGTTGATAAAGATTGATAAAATAGTTTTAGACGTATTGATTTAAACTAAAATACAGCAAGTTCACAGCCCCTTGAAATGCATTAACATTTGTGGAATAATGTGATGATATTGTAAACGAAAAAAAAACAGTCAGGATTCTGTTATTAATAATATTGCACAAATTCTGTAAATTGAAAGATACTAATGATATGTTAAATAAAAATACAGTTGTAAAACTGTTATAGAAAATACAGGAATAATGCTGTACATTAAAATGCAGTTATACTACTGTAAAGACATTTAGAGTAACTTACTGGCATCTTGTTGCCAGGAAGTAACTGTTAAATTTACCACAACCTTTTTTAACAGTGAAATTATTTAAGATACAGTATGTATGTGGACACTTGAACACGATAAGATTTGCATACATCCCACCTGACCTTTCAGTCAATGTTTAGCAAGCTGTTTTGGTAAAGTGGTTTGATGTTAGCATGGAGAAAAAAAATCACATTAATTCATGATAGAATATTATTTTATTGATAGTTTTTTACCTGACAAACTTTAGTGTTGATGAAAATATTAGGGGATAACGGGGTTGGTTCTCACACTTTCTTAGTTTTCTTAGTTATCTTAGAGTAACACGTGTAAGAATAAAAAAAACAACCCAGCTCAAAGCTAAGCTCTACTTCCAGCTCTACTTCCTTTCTTGCTTTTATTTTGAAGAGATAATCAAATGATTTCCTCCATCGTATCCTTGTTTTGACAAGATGCAGAGAATTCGGTGTCCACAATAGGAATACCGCTCGAAACAGAGACACATGGTTAGATGTGCAGGAAAAAAATTGAAATCCCTTCGTTCCCTTTTCAAATTAAAGAACCCTGCCAGGCTCATGGAGAGCGGAGTCCTGCCTGTCTGTTCTACTGAAAAGAAAATCGGATGCATTTTCCCACAGCGGCGCCGTTAAACGCTTTTCATTCCGGATTAATTGGTTGACCAATGGATCCCAAACATGAGCTTTCCTCTAGCAGCATTTGCTCCGAGGTTGGGGGATCGGATAAAGAGGGGGACCGTATATCCCCTTCGACGGCATGGAGTTATTGTCACAGGATGGGGGCCTCGTGTCCTTGGAGAAAAACCAAAAAGACGGGGACACAGGAATGGATGCTGTTTCGGTGGTTTGTGACCATCAGCGCTACGATGATGCTGATGATGCAGGGCTCTATGGCGGCCGAAGGTAAGAAAATAGGCTGTGTTATATAACATTTTTTCAAAAGTGTCTCTTATTCATATTAACAACATCAGTCTATTCTTTTAACCCATTAGTGTCCCATCGCCATCACACGCTTTGCTCTCTGACAATAATTGATATTATGCATAAAGCACGGGTCATCACAATATGTAGGCCAGTTTAAGAAGAGCTCACCTTGAGGAAAATGACATCACAGCCTACTGTGAAGGATGAAAATAAGATTGAAGATTATGTAGATTAGCTGTTATGGGCGTTATTATCTCTACAGCAAGACTGTTGGTAACAGGACATCTTATTTCAATTGCAAGGCTATGTTTTCTCTATGCGTGTTTTTTGGGGGGGGGGGGGGGGGGGGGGGGGTCTTTAAACCAAACACACAGGCCTGTTCTGCGACGTTCAGGCAAAAGCTGCACTGATGTTCCGACAATTTAATTCCACGTCAGAGGAAACTATTCTAGGCCTATTCTGGGATGATGAAGGGGAAAATATACAGCTACGTTTCGTAATCAAAACGTATGGTTCATGATTCGTGATCCCTGCAAACATTGTATTCATAATAGATCTTAAAGTAACCTCTGTCTGATCTTATGTTATTTTGTTAGATTGCCTCCTTGTGCTAGCGAGCTGTCGGGTGGGAGATTTGATATTCTCCCTCGACTTAAAACAGGCTGTTCCTCTTTTGTGGCCTCCAACTTAATCAACAACCGACACTTTTGATGTGCATTTTGTGTGCATAACGAATGTGTAATGTGGGCTTGAGATTTGTTTGTCTGTGGGTACAGAATGTGCTGTTTTTCCTTTTATCAGTCTGCAGTGATCTTCTTTGGCTCAGATGCAATGGCCTGTGTTTCCATGGGAACAGATGAGCAGATGGTTATGTTTTACACTGTATTCTTGTCCATCAGATATAAAACAACATCTGAACCATTAGCAGGTATTTGCTTGACAATAGGTATCACATGAGATGTTAGCAAAAGACTTTTTGAAATACTTCAAAGTTTTTGTAGGAATGAACTGTGTTGTGTTACATAGCCTACATTGTCATCCTTTGGTGGGCCACCAAAGTGCAGTGCAAGCAACCCATATTTTTAATACATATTTTATAACTGCTGCACATGTGCAATGAATGAGTGAATGCTTTATTTTGAGCATGCAAAAGCAAACATGGGTAATTACCATAAACAAACATGCATGTGCCAAAAACAAAAGAAAGCAATCAAGGTAAACTGCTGACCACATCCTACATGTGCCGAAAGTCAACATGCTCAAAAAGGTGTAGGAAGAAGTCTAAACTTATTTAATCCTACTCCTTTTATTACCATGTCCTAAAGTGATGTTTTTACTCTTTACACATTCATACTAATTACAAGATTCAACCACCTATTTTGAAGAATATTATGACTATTAAATATTATATGCTTCTTATTCACAATTACAAACTTAATATTTTACATATTTATAATATTTAATTTCTATACATATAATCCACCCCTACTCTCACACACAGAAAAAGACATTACGTAAATGTAAATTTTTCACCATTACCATTCTGGGTTAAACTGCTGCTCTTTGTCCTTATAATTGACAGCGCTTTATGTCATGATAACAGTGATAGTTTTTGCCATCATTTTTATCTTGTACTTTTACACTTCAGAATGGCAGTTACAAGGCAGTGTTATCAACAAAAAGCCCTTATACTCACCTGTTGTGATTGCAAAATATCAAGCAAAGCATGAGAAAGACATACAGACATGGACAAGATTGTTGGTACCCCTCAAAGAAAAACCCACAATGGTCACTGAAATAACTTGAATCTGACAAAAGTAATGATAAATAAAAAAATGACTGAAAATTAACAGATTCTATTCAGACATTGCCTTTGAATTTTGGTTCAATAGAATAATTTTAAAACACAAACTAATGAAACTAGCCTGAAAAAAAATAGATGTTTCCCCTACGAAAAATTGAAAATGATTTGACCATCAGGACGTTAAACTAAGGTGTGTCCTGTATTTAGCATCACAGGTGTCTTTCAGCTTGTAATCAGTCAGTCTGCCTATTTAAGTTTTGAAAAATAGTCTCTGTGCTGTTTGGTATCACGGTGTGTACCACACTGAACATAGATCACAGAAAGCTAAGGAGAAAGTTGTCTCTGGAAATTAGAAAGAAAATTATAGACAAGCATGTTCAAGGTAAAGGCTATAAGACCATCTCCCAGCACCTTGATGTTCCTGTGGCTACAGTTGCACATATTATTCAGAAAATTAAGGTCCATGGGACTGTAGCCCTCCTCCCTGGATGTGGCTGCAAGTTTAAAATGTTTAACAACTTGAAGAGATGGATAACATGAATGGGAACCAAAGGGCCCACAGCAACTTCCAGAAAGATTAGAAGTGAACTCCAAAGTCAAGGTACATCAGTATCAGATCGCACCATCCATTGCTGTTTGAGCCAAAGTGGACTTTATGGAGGACATGGGAACATGCAAATAGTCTTAGAGGGAAAATAAAAGAGGCAGAAATGAACTTTAAGTTGAATATGTCATCTGCTAATTTACTGCTGCTTTCTAAACTAAAATATGAATGTTATTTTAATTTAGTCAAAGAGGGTGGAATTTGCACTTTTAAGAGCCCGCCAAAAACAAATAGAAGAAAGGGATAAAAGTAGGTAAAATGTTGGCAAGGTACATTAAAATCAAAAAGCTTGCTTGTGTGATTCCAGCAATAAGGGACTCTGATGTACTGCTAAATTCATAAGGAGGCAATTAACAATGCATTTAAATCTTACTATAAGGATTTATACTCATCTGAATTGGTAGCTGGCAATGAAGAAATTAATGGGCTCTAATTTCCTAGACCAGGGACAGGGTGTGACCAGCGCACTTTGCAAGTTTCCTGCAGTTCCAAGAGAGGCGTACTCCAGGAGCAGAGAGGCGCATCCACGCCTCCGTCCCTGCCCCTCGGTGCAAGTGGCAGAGAGGGAGGACAAAAGGCATGAGTGGGTTTAACACAGCCGAGTGCTGTCTTCACCAATCAAATGACCGCCTCTCCTTGCCTTTAAATGCGCTGCGGCCGAGGCGCAGCGTCTGATTGGTCTGAATGATCCCCGCCACCGTGGAAAAAGTGTGCTGGAAAGACCGGGTAGCGGAGACGGTCAGAGCCGCTGTCCCTTCAGCAGGAGAATGGACAGCGGGGCGCGCATCGGAGGCCACGAAGCGCGTCACCGTGGGCCAGCTCCCAGGACAGATGTAATCCGTTCCTTTGTCATTAATATGAGTAAAAAATTAAGAGACAGTTACACAGCAGCTGGCTTATCCATTCATAATGCTGTGTTCACCTGCACTCCTGGTTTGTCATCGCCAAATAGCAGAGCCTTTGGTGACATACTGTATATTCTCCCGGTGTCTCCGCCTCATCCTCTTTGCAATAATGTACTCCATCTTTGGAGATCACGTTAAAAATAAAGACTAAAACAGAGAAATATGGGAAATCACAGTTAAATCCTGAGTGACATACATTTATTTTCTCTCTATTTTCTTCGTCTTTTTTCTCCCTCTTTTCTTTGAATTTAATGAAATGAGAGGAGCCAGATAGGCTATATACTCAGTATCACATGTTAAGGCGGTTTATTGTTGACTTGTAAGATGTGCATCAAACTTCCAGCTGCCGTCAGGTTAAGTTTCCATTAGAGCTGCAACTATCGAGTATTTTTGGAATCGAGTACTCTTTCAATTATTTCTTCGAGTACTGTAACAAAATATACTTTTTGTTTATAAACAAATAAATCAATTGTATACAATGCAACATGTTAGGGCTTTCAAAATGAGCAACCAAATGCTGTCAGAAAAGGGTTTTTATTTTAACAACTTTTAAAGTTTAAACCAGTACTGGCTTAAAACAAAGCCAATACAATACTGATTTACAAAGCAGTAATATAATTCTGCAATTATATTTGTGAAGTGTGTTCTGGAGGGCATTGTGTAGTTTGGATTGAAATCCTTGATCATGTTCTTAAATCCTGTGTCCTCCACCATGGAAAGAGGACGTATGTCTGTGATGAGCATATTTAAAATGCTGTAATAGTAATAGTTGCAGCCCTAACAACGTGCTATCATGCTAAGCTACATGCTAAGCTAACTCTGTTTGACATAAGACACACTACACTGTGTTTTCTTTTCGTCCCTTCTTGTAGTGACCACACACTTTGGACACTCTCTGCCGTTTTTTCTGCTGACTCTCTCCTTTCTGTCCCTCTCTTTTCTCTTCCTTCATGACTGTACAAACCACGCAGCAGCGGAGGTAGCAGGCGAGTTGTGCCACAGAAATGACCGTCCGTGTCAAACACCGTGCACTGTATAGTAGTCCAGATATATATTTGTATGTATAATTACATATTAAACGAGGCTTCGAGGCACCAAATTTAATTCGAGGATATTTTGTAATCGAGTACTCGCGAATATTCGAGGAATCGTTTCAGCTCTAGTTTCCATTATGACAAACGGCTTTAATCCAACATCAGATGTGACGGGACAGTTAATATAGATACAAATGAATATGCTGGTTCAGACGGTTTCATTAAATAGTGATTGCTGTGATTGTTTATTGCATTAAAATGTGCCTGACACTCTGGAAACCTGCCTCTGAGGCTTTGTTGATATGTGCGCACATGTGCGCCTGTCACCAAATTACAGCTGTGGAGGGTGCGCTCCGCTTGCGCCGAGAATAGACCAGGTTGGAGCTGGCGAGCTTTCAGCGCACCTTCCACACAGTTTTTTGGCACGAAATTGTCACTGCGCCAACCCTAATCTGTCGGCACCTCCCCCTGGTGCGCCGTCGACTCCCCCTGGTGCACCGTCACACCCATCTCTGCACATTCGGTCTACCAAATTGTCAAATTGGCAGCGCACAGCGGTGCGCCAGACGAAATTAGCACTGCGCGGGGTGCGCCAGGCTTGCGCCCCCTGCGCTGCGCCACGAAATTAGGGCCCAATGTGTTCTTTGTAAAGCTACATATCCGTTCATGACAGAGAAGCAAAGAAAATCACTTGATAACCGAATTACAATAGATGAGATAGCTGAGGTAATTCAAAAAATTCCAACCAATAACGCTCCAGGTATGGATGGCTTTAAAGTCAAATTTATTAAAACCAATGTAAAAGTCATTGACGAAGAAAGAGATGCTAACAGGAAGTACTGTACCAAATACGAAGAGTATTTTCTCCGCCTAAAAGAACTTAAATCAAAAAGAACCACAGTTTAAGAGTACGCTACATATGAGTGTTTTTAAGTGCATTAACATTTCGAAAATATAAAGTTTATCTGGACCTAAGCCAACTCACGTCGTGTATCCCTCCGCTAAATCACTCCATTGTAGTAAAGAGAACACGCTAGCGGCTTCAGATGCCTGTTAGACTAATTGAAAGCACATTATATGACAAATATTTCTGAGATGGGTTTTTGTGATGCTTCCCTTGATGCAGAAACAGATGTGCATCATGGAGAACTCAGCTTTCACCGTAGTTCTCTGCGTAACAAGGGCATGCAGTTACATCATATAGCAAATGCATCTCTTGTTTATTTATTGTTTATTTGATGTGGACATAACAATTACATTGGACAAACCAGATGCATTGTTTTAAGTGATTTAGCACAGGTGCTAATTTACAACACTTGTCCACAGGAGGCTTTTATAAAATGATGAAATTGATAAATAAATTTACTTGTTACCTGACAGATTGTGTGTACAGATTTATACATCTCTCTATCTATTGGAGGCTAATACACAGTAATAGTTGCGTGTGTGTGTGCGCGTGTGTGTGAGAGAGAGACAAATACACAAGTAGTCTGCAGTGTTTGGATAACAGCCTCCTCTACTCTACTTATTTGTTTCTGACAAATCAGTATTACTTACTTTGAGGAGAAACTGTCATTAGGTCCTTCAGGTTTGGGATGTTTTTCCAGTTTATCATTGGGAAATTGAAGAATGTCCACAAAACTCCAGGATTCAGAAGAGCCGGAAAGTCTGTTTGACAAGTAATACCGCCCTCCGTATCACCTATTTCCTCTGGCTATTCGCAGGTCAAACAATGGCATCACTGTTTATTTCAGACTCTTTTTTGATGTCCAGTGTCTGTGGATGTTTCCTCTGTATTCCTTTCGATCTGTTCGTCTCCATCTTCAGCAGCTCTTCTTCTGTGAACTCCGGTACATACAGGTATCCTCTTAACTTCAAAGTGAATGGGACTTCATCGGCGCTGTCATAACCATCCCTTTTTTAATTTCCTGCATTGTCTCTTTCTTGGGTTAAAAGCAGAAGATACTTGATACGATACTTGATAAAAGTTACATGAAGCTACAGCCGTCATTGTGATCAGCTGGGGGGGTGATTCAGCAGCTCCCAGCAGCGCTGCGTGGAGGGATACATGACACGAGTTAGCTTAGGTCCAGATAAACTTTATATTTTTCCGAAATGTTAACGCACTTAAAAACACTCATACGTAGCGTACTCTTAAACTGTGGTAATACTTTTTGATTTGAGTTCTTGTAGGCGGAGAAAATATCCTTTGTAATTGGTACGGTACTTCCTGTTAGCATCTTTTTCTTAGTCACTGACTCTTATAGTCTGTGGCTTACTGAGAGAGAGGAGAGAACTTGCTACTGCATCTAATGTACTTAGTGACCACATGGAGCTCATACAACCCCACCCCCAAAAAACTGAACTATCCCTTTGAAGGTTTAACATACTCAGTCCACTTCGACCAAATTCTGTAAAATCTATCCTTTTGTAAATAAAGGGAGAAGGACAATTTTTCCATTTTGTAGTTTGGTGTACAATTTCAATCCATTCCTCAATGGCTGGCAGTTCCTATGGAATCAGATTTGTGCCAATAGAATAAAGCAAAGCTTTCTAAAATTCAAACGAATAAAATGAATTTAATCAAAAATAAAATGTAATCAACCAAAAAAATCTTGTCAAAAGCAAAAATGTCACTCATCGTGAAAACTGCTCGACTTTTTTCTGAATTGTTTCCATTGCTTCATTCTCTCCTCTCTCTCTCTTTTGGTTTCGCTTCTCGGTTTTTTGGTTTTGATTCCAGCTTCTTTGGTTCTTCTTCTGACACAAACCTCTCGTGTGGGCGGGTTCTATGAGGGGTGCGTTCCTATTGGCTGATGAGTTTTTGAGTATCACGGCTGTGAACCGGATGTTATTTAGCGCGGAACAGCAAAGCAAAAGACTTAGCCTACAAAGCAAGACTTAGCTTCACTTTACTAAAACTGCTTTACCTTTCTGGATACCATGCAGTGAACAATACTTACCTAAGGTATGTTTGAAGAACACGAACACAGGACGACTTGATAATTCAGTGCCATCCTATGCTATAAAAGTGTTTCCTTTTCTGAATGTGAAGGAATCAGCGATGTATTTTGTTTTACGCTGTGAGATAATTTCTATATTTATCCTTCACTTTAGCCCGTGGCCACCAGGATGTATCCTGCCTGTGCACCCCGCGGTCGGAGCCGCATGTGCGCCTTTCACCCTCACCAGTGACCCTCCACTCTCAGAGGACAGAAAAGCAAAAAACAAGTTCTTTGTCCTGAATGAAACTAATCTATTGATGCTATTCCTGCATATAAGAGCACTATCTGCAAAAAAGTGCTTTTTCCATTAAATTATTTTTCTTCGTTTTCTTCATCTTGTCACTGTGACCTGCAGCAGAGGGAGAGCTGTGAGCTCACCTGTGACCTGCAGCAGAGGGAGAGCTGTGAGCTCACCTGTGATGCTGTTTTAAACATTTTAACGAGGCTATGTTCTGATGAATTCTCTCTTAGAACAGAACTGCAGTGAAGAGATGGAGAATTATACTTTTTAAGACGGAGGCGATAAGCTTCGTCAAATACGAAGGGTCGATAAATTCATCGTGAACTTGTTTTTTTGGGGGGGGGTTAGTCAAAATTATCAGGTTGATATTGCCTTTAAATCACCACGTCTGCTATGATATAAACGCTGTCAGTTGCCTCCACTCCCATTCAGTAACTGCAAACTCAGGTGTGTGCTGTACATGTTCATCGGACATATTTTTGAATAGATTCAAGATTGACGCGACAGTAAAACTTGATTAATTGTGTAAGTAAAAATAGCTTCAAAAACACCTCAAATGTCATAAGACCACCTCATGATTCTTATGACATTTTTTCAAAATCAGTGATCAGAATGCATGGAAGAAATAATTTCAGTTCAAAAACCCAGGGGAACACCCTCTTAACCCCATCTCCCCTGATTATGCCAAATATTTATAATTTACTTACTGCAAGTAAAACACTATGTCCTGTGGAAAAACACTGAGTAACTACAATGATAATAGTAACAGTGACAACACAGATTCATATTAATTAACCATTTTTGCACTGCCACTTTCAATGCTTCTAAATACACTGATTTACATGATAATTCCATTTGTTATTTGTATTTATTCAATTTCTTTATAGAACTTTGTATGCCACAGAGGACGCTAAACGTTGTTTCACTGTACAAACTCTGTTGCCTAACATGTGGTTGAATTTTGACAATAAAGAACTATTCTATTCTATTCTACTATGTTAATGTTGTTGATGGACCAATAATCGGGGTAAAACACTGTTTTAATGTAGTTTTACATTATTGAGGCGATATTACAGTATAACAATAATGTTAAGTTAAAGCAACAAAAATGCATGACTGATTGAAGAACAAGTGATAAAGCAGTTTGCTTATAAGTTTAATGTCATGATAACAATGTATAGTCAACAGGTATGGGGGTTGTTTGTGAAGTAGCTCATGCAATAATCAACATTTTCTCACATTTAGCTTAAAAACATGTCCCAGCAACTGGTGTGATTTTTTGTGGTGACCTTTTATGACATTTGCAGCAATACTTGCCACCCCTGAGCTTTTATTTTAGGTACTTTCTACTACCAGGAGTGAAAATTGCTTGTTAGCTAAATATTTAGTTGTGTCTGAGAGACGTATATTAAACACTTGAATTTATGTATACATATATATATATATATATATACAGTCTAGGGATGTCACGGTTACCGGTAAAATGGTAAACCGCGATAATATTTCCCACGATAATCGTTACCGTGTCCAATTAAAATTACCGTTATATCGTGCTTGATCACCGCACTGCCTCAGTAACGCACGGTGATGCTGCTCTTTGCCTGGAAAAGCCGGAACTATGTATCTGTCCTCGATTAAGGAGCCTCACGCGAGGTGCACATGAGCAGTTTGCATTGTTTGGCCTCTGAGTTTGACACATTTATTGACAAAAAAGACAAAAGAACTGTTATGAATAATATATATTCATGTATATATAATAATAAAGGGGCTAAATGATTTCAATTCTGTGCAAAAGTACTTTTGGAACATTTTGAGCACACTGCAACAATACCGCGATAATAATGATAACCTTGATAATTTTGGTTACAATAACCGTGATACAAAATTTTCATATCGTTACATCCCTAATACAGTCATGGAAAAAATTATTAGACCACCCTTGTTTACTTCAATTTCTTGTTAATTTTAATGCCTGGCTCAACTAAAGGTACATTTGTTTGAACAATTATAATGATAACAACAAAAATAGCTCATTAGAGTTTAATTTAAGAACTAAGAACTATTCATTTTCCATGGTTTTCTTGATAATAACCAAAATTACTTAAATTCTTACATCAATAGCTATGGCATTGTACCGCCAAAAACACTACTTTTAAGCATTCCATGTTTTCTTTTCTGTTTGCTTTAAACACATGATACACACAAGAGTTAATACTTGATTGCATAACCATTGTTTTTGATGACTGCAGCCATGCGTCTTGGCATGCTCTCCACCAGCTTCTGACATTGTTCTGCTGTCACAGCAGCCCATTCCTGTTGGACAAATTCAAACAAATTTTCTTTGGTTTTGGGCTTGTGGTTCTCCATTTTGAGTTTGATGATTTTCCACAGGTTTTCAATTGGATTAAGATCTGGTGATTGAGCAGGCCAAGGCATGGTGCGAATGTTGTGGTTCTCCATCCAGGCTTTTAACTGACCTTGCCGTGTGGCAAGGGGCATTGTCTTGTTGGAAAATCCAGTCATTCGAGGCAGGAAAGAGTTTTCCAGCTGATGGAAGAAGACTGTTTTCAAGGGTAGTCCTGTACATGACCTGGTTCATTCGGCCTTCACACAATTGCATTTGCCCTGTTCCACTCAGACTGAAACAACCCCAGATCATGACTGATCCACCCCCATGTTTTACTGTAGGGGCAAGACAGTCTGGGTTGTAAGCTTCTCCAGGCTTCCTCCTAACCAGTAAGTTGGCTGGAGTGGGCATCAATTCAAAATTGGATTCATCACTGAAGAGAACCTTAGCCCAATCATCAACAGTCCAATCCTTGTGGTCTCGAGCAAAGAGTAACCGGGCCTTCCTCTGCCTTTCATTGATGAAGGGCTTCTTGCGTGCTCTGTGTGACTTCAAACCAGCTTCAACAAGTCGGTTTCGAACTGTCTTTGCTGAACAAGTCACATTTCTCGACAGTGCCCACTCATTTTTAAGGTCCCTGGAGGTCTGACGACGATTCCTGACACAGGAACGGATGAGTGCACGGTCATCTCGTGGGGTAGAAAAGGCGTTTCCTGCCACGGCCAGGTAGCAATTTGGTAGTGCCATGTTCAGCTTGTTCTTTTTTGTTGTAATGAACGGCTGTCTTGGAGATCTTCAGTTTTTTCGCTACCTGTCTCTCACTCATGCCAATTTCCAGCAGTGCCAAGATGGCTGCCTTTGTGGCTTCACATAATTCTTTTGTTTTAGGCATTATGTGAGAGCTGACAACTTCTGAGTTGTGCTACGGCTTGAATGTAAGCAGGAAACCACTCTAGGCCTTTGCATGTGCAGTGCTGCTTGTGACATGAAATGGCCTCTTATATACCCTGGGAATCAATTAAGCTTAAGAATGTCAAATAGGACATAAAGTATTATGTGACCAGCTGCATTTTTTGTTGTGTTCATTGTATTATATGTTTAGTGGTACCAGATATTAGAATGAACAAGAAATTGAAGAAAACAAGGGTGGTCTAATAATTTTTTCCATGACTGTATATTATTTACATGTGACATTTAATATTTACATTTAACTATTTAAGATATCTTTCAGATGGCAAATATTGCTGTATTTGTCATAAAAGGGCAGCTATCCTGTGTTCTTTTATACCTTTGTACAATACAGTAATACTGGAACCTTAATTTTCCTGAAGGAGTTGTCCCAAGGGATAAACAAAGTTCTGTTTTATGGGATCTAATCTAATCTATCTGACGACCTCAACCGGGAGCTGCCGTCTAAGATTTCGTTATGTCCTCATATAATGACCATTTACAATTCTTGGTTCTTGATTTATTATCACAACAATTAAAGTTACCTAGATTGTTTTTAGTGCCTTTCTGTTTTCCCAAAAATGTTGTGTCAGTATGAATGGATGAATAAAGTGCTTAACGTTGGCAGAAAGGCGCTTTATGAAGTTCAGTCAATTTCGTTGCATTAGTTTACAGGGCAGAACTGCCACATCCAATATGGCGGACACGCTGACGCATCGCTGTAACGGGCTGAGCCGCTCAATGAGGCGTCTACGTAAATAATGTCTATGACTGCGCTTTGCCCTCTGCATAACATCCGGTTCACAGCCGTGATACTCAAAAACTCATCAGCCAATAGGAACGCACCCCTCATAGAACCCGCCCACACGAGAGGTTTGTGTCAGAAGAATAACCAAAGAAGCTTGAATCAAAACCAAAAAACCGAGAAGCGAAATCAAAAGAGAGAGAGAGGAGAGAATGAAGCAATGGAAACAATTCAGAAAAAAGCTAAACAGTTCTCACGATGAGTGATATTTTTTGCTTTTCACAAGATTTTTTTTGGTTGAGTACGTTTTATTTTTGATTAAATTCCATTTTATTCGTTTGAGTTTTAGAAAGCTTTGCTTTATTCTATTGGCACAAATCTGATTCCATAAGTTCCACCTTTAACCATTTCTTAGTAACAGCTTTTTTACTCACAACCAAAACTATCAAAAGTAATTTCTTATCATTACAACTCCAGTTTTCAAAAAATATGTCACCAAAGTACATACTTTCAAAGGTAAATGGAATATTCACACCAAATATAAACACAATGTGCTTGTGAATCTCCTCCCAATATGTCTTGTTTGGCACTTCCAGAAGATACGGAAATGATTAGCCCCGTTGGCCTTGCAGAGTCTCCATCAGTGCCCATATGTCGCTTTTGAATGGGCGTTACTAAAAATCTTATGTTCTTCCAACTGAACTGTATGCAACTGTATGCATTTGATCCTGTAGAAGCCCACTGTAACTGGCAGATTTCTTCCCAGCTCTCTCTAGGAAGAACTATGTTCCACTCTCTTCCCCACTTTTTTTTAATGTAATATGTATTTTCTGGTTTTGATTGCTGAATGCCATTGTACAATCTAGATATAATTTTGATTAATGTTTGAGACTTGAGCAAAGACAAGAAGGCTTGCAGGAATCCAGACTCAATATCTCTTAATAGACCTTTCAGGTTTTTTATTAAAGTATTGTCTGACCTGCAAAAACCTAAAGAAATCCTCTTTACCCAACCCATGTTTTCTTTAAAAATCCTCAAATCTATGGAACTCTCCCTTGTTGAGAAATGAATAATAGCTAGTCAAGCCTTTGGAAACCCAAGATTTAAATCTGTCATCATTTTTATTTGGGCCGAAATCGGAATCATATGCACACCATCTGCAGGGGCGTGGCTGAGAGTGCAGATTATTAGGATTAAGTTTATGGAACCCCAAAAGAGTCATAATGAAATAAATAAAAACAACATTGTGAAATAAATACCATTTTGATAAATAACAGACAGATATGAAATATGGCCAGACGCCGGGCCCCCGATCGAGCGCGGGGGGCAGGAGATGTGCGCCGCGAGCCCAAGAGCAACCCATCCACCCCAGCAGGGGAGGGCCCAGCCCGGTACCCAAGGGGACAGAACCAGCCCAGACCGCCACCCACTGCGGGCCAGCACCCGCCCCAAGCGCCCCCGGCCAGACTCCAGGGACCATGGAGATACCCACCCCCCCCCCAGATCTAACCTCCCCTGAGCACCCCACCTGAACCAAGCCCGCCCCAACTCCACAACACGACTAGACCACAGATCCACAGACCACAATCCTCCACAAACCACCATACCCAAAGGCCAGCACACCGCCCCACACCCCAGCAACAAAACCACCAAAATCGTCCCGCATCTCCTCCCTGCCCCAGGTCAAATGCAGCTGATCGCGCCCAGCGAGCACACAGCACCACCCAAATCGATCGAAGGTCCCCGAACCGCACTGCACCGAACTCGAACCGCGCCAGACCCTGTGACATCGGCAAACACCGCATCGCCGCCCAAAGAATCGACACTGCACCGCCCCGAAACTGGCGACCCACACACCCACATATTAATTCACCACACAACGAAATAACGACACAACAACACAACAACACAACAACATAACGCACCAGGACACCACCTCTGTTGCCCCCCTCCAGGACAGAGTGCAATGAACACCCCCAGGGCGCTACCGGACCCCAGCTGCGTCAACCGCCCATAGCCCAAACCTGTGGGTCCCCTTTACCCCGTGCCCCAGGGCGCACCCAGGAAACAGGGGTGTGGAAAGGGCACCCTACCCCAGCTCTCCCGCTCAATAGTAGGTATGTGGTTGTGTTCCTAATGCAGTTAAAAATGGTTTAAATTGGGGGGCAGTCGACCAAACAGCTCTGGAGGCTACGCCCTCCAGATGGTCAGCCTGAAGAGCCCCGCCCACCATACACCACCCCGTCTGTCCCCCCAAGGCCATGTGTGTATGTTATGTAGTGTAGTAGGTAATATGTGGTGATGTCTAAGTGCAATTAAAAGTGGGGAGCAAGTCCTATCAGGGTGCAGTAGGAGTGGTCTCTGAGGACTCCTCCACTGCACCTGGTGGGCATGCCACTCGAAGTCTTAAGTGTGTGGATGTGTGAAGGAGTGGGTAAGCTAGGGCTGTAGGGCGAGGTAAGACCGGAGAGAAGAGAACTTCCCTCCGGAAGGTGAGCTGCCCTAAGGCAGCAATAGGCACCCCCGTTCCCCGGGACCCCCCCGGGGCAGGAGGGCCCAACACCCTCCAGACCCAGAGCCCAAGGCTGCAAGAGCCAGAGAGCCCGGCACACCCCGGACGATGCACACGCGCCATGTCCTAGAGAGAGAAGAGGGGCATATACATACATACATACAGTACATACATACTAGGGGTGTAAATCACCAGCCCCAAGACGACACGACACGGCACCGACCCCCCGGACAACGACAGGACACCCGCCGACACCACAAAGTCCGCCACGACCCGTCCCCGGCACGACATGATCCAGGGGCCCCCGACCGACCAAAGACGACACAACCAGCCACATCCAACCTGAAGCAAGAAACAAACACAAAACAACTCCGATAATTCCACCATCGAAATGCGGAACGACGCGCCGACCCCCGGGCACGACAGTCCGCAGAGGACCACAACCTCCTCCACGATCCAACCATGCCCCAAAACTAAAACAGGCCTAATCCAGGCAAGGCGCTCTCCCGCCCCCACCACCACCCCATGGGTCCCACCGCCCCACCACAATGCCCGCTCACCACACCAAGCAATGATGCAACACTGCAACAAAGACAACCGAACCACCATCCAAACCCCACCACTACTGATCTCCAACACTCAACCATGCTCCACCAAACCAAAAACGCGCAACCCCGATCCGAATCAGACCCAAACACCTCCCATGCTTAAAACCAGAACCACCAACACAATCAACCCAACCAACCCAACACCGGTGATTCCGTTCCACCATGATGCCTGACAACCACAGCCCGCATGCCCGCGCGACCAGACCCCGTCCCACCGCCCAGCGATCAATGCGGAGGAGGACGACACCAAGCCCCCGCCGACCCGCCCCCCAACCTCATGAAGCTCCACGAATCAGCGCGCCACAAAATCAAAAGACGACACAACCCACCGCCCAATTATGTTTTTATGGTTGTCAGATGGCAAAATTGAATCACTCTGATTATCTATATCCATTTGTGATTGTGAATATAGGACCTTGTAATAATTCTCAAAACATTGCTGAATTTTTTCCAAGCTAGTTTCCACTTTATTTGTTAAAGAATTTCTTATTTTATGTGTAATTCTCTCCGCCTGCTGTTTCCTTAATTTATATGATAAAAGCTGCATTGATCTCCCACCAGACTCATAATATTGTTGCTTTAAAAAAGAAGTTTCTTCTGTATTTCATGTGTGTTAATTTCATCTATTTCTTTCTTTAATCCATTTATGCTGGATTTGGTCTCATCTTTTTGAGTTTCTGAGTGTTCTTTCAGAAGCTTTTTCAGTTTATCCTGTAGTTCTTTAAGTTTCTGATGCCTGCTTTTCTTTTCATGTGAGGAAATAGATATTTTGCCTCTGATGACAGCCTTTAGTGCGTCCCAGAGAACCAATGGCGAAACCTCTTCCTTATCATTTCATATCCTTATCATCAATTTTGAATTTTAATTTTTCTTTAATGGCATGGTTATTTAAAATATTCGAGTTTAGTCATCGGAGAGTAGACCTCACCCTATTGTTTAGATGCACAGACAAATAAATTGGACTATGATCTGATATAGTACTTGGCCCTATTACACTTTCATTTGGTCTATGAAGATCTTTTTTGCATGTGAAAAAATAGTCTATACAAGGATATACCTTATGGACTGATGAATAGTGTGTGTAATCGTGACCCATCAGATTAATTTCTCTCCACACATCCACAATTCCCAATTCTTTTATCAAAATATTACATTTTTTGCAAATGTTTTTTGAATCTGATTTTCCATTTGAGGAGTCCATCTTCGGGTTTAATCGAATGCTAGAATCACTTACACATATCAGAACCCCCTGACTATTTGTTGTTATTATTTCAAACAGGTGTTTATAACAAAACCAGTCACTCCCAGGAGGAACATATGCATTGAACAGACTACAGATAACATAATGTATTTTACAAATAACCATAATAAACTTTCCTTCTTTATCTTTGTACTCAGATATATATTCATAATTTAACGCACTGGAAATTTCGCCTACTCGATATGTGAGATGAAAAATAGACATATTTATATCCCATTTCATTTAATTTAGCATGTTCACCATCACTAAGGTAAGTTTCCTGTAAAAATGTAATCTGGATTTTATCCCTCTTCAATTTTGACAAATTTTTTCTCCTCTTAAAGCTGTGCTCTACGATTTGAAACCGCAGCCTGCCCCCCCCCCCCCCTTCCCTCATCTCTCCCCTCCGTGTTCCAAGATCCCGCCCCCAGCTCGTGTTGCCTATAACAACAAGCCCCCTCCGGCAGAGCTACGAGCGACTAGCATAATATATCAGCAGCAAACTCAATCAAAAACAGCTCAGCTCAACTGAAAGTATCAAACACGACAGACATCCCCCTTGTAACACACAGCAGTAGCCATTTCAATTGGATAGGCGGCAATGTGGGTCTGGCGCCGCCAGAGCGGAGCTGATTGTGGGGGAGGATTTATCTTTCTCGGCCTGTCCTCCACAGTTCAGCTTACAATGCTAACGATTAGCGGCTAACAGGCTAACCCGCTCCGCTACAAGTCATTAGCCAGGACAGGCACAGACTAACCAGAGTTATTCAGCAGACATCTCCCACTGTAGTAAACAAAGCCATTGCCTGATCAACCAGGGGCGAAACGGCCGATGCTGAAGGTCTGACGGCCGACTGAGGCCGATGTTGACTCCCGCGGGAGAGGGAAGTGGCTTCCCGGTTTCGGCACTAGGCTTTTCCAGCTCCATGATAGTTCAGTAGCTAACGCTGCTAGCTGCTCACCGGAGGTAGAGGGGAGGAGGGGGGACCATGGGCATGACGCTGCGTAGCGAGGGAGACAGGGGATTGGATGGACTCACGGACCAATTGAACCTTACTGCCTTCAAGGTTTGATTGGTCAACTAGTATGCAGCTTTGCAGCGGATATACTGAATGGATTTTTTTCGTTCTTTTTGGTCTTTATACTGTGTAGATAGGACCATAGGACCATAACAGCCTTATAAACGGTGTTATTAAGGTGTACAAAGCTTCCAAATCGTAGACCATAGCTTTAATCGGGTTGAGTACTCCATTTATATTAAACGTTGACACTTTAAGAGATCTGTTTGGCATCTAAGTAATGCCTCTATCAGTCTGATACATGATCCTGGCAGGCTCTCTCCTCCCTCCAACAACTGATGGAACAAAATCCCCATGTAGGGGTCTGTTTACTTGACCCTGATGAGCCTTTCTGACAGGCTATAGGGAGAAATGTCCTCTCCTCATGAAAGGGCCCCATGTTGCAGCACTGCGACAGAGCTAGGACCCAGACGAACCTTTATGTAGTCTAGTTGACATCTACCAGCCAATAACATGGAGTTATGGCAGTGATGAACAATTGCATTTTAACTCACCTGTCCTCCAATGGGTGAGCTTAAACTCCAAAAGAAGGAGAGAAAATATATTCCAATCAAAAAGACATTACAAAGGATACTTTGTCCCTTAGTTCACCGTGGGTGCTGGAGAAGGTCTCCTGAAGGCTCGAAGCTTTTCCTTGTAGCTCTGATCGCGTCCAGAGCTGTGTGCTGTCGTTCTGTCCCTCCTACCCGCTCTCCTCCAGGTCATCTGCTGTACCTGCTCCATCAGTGTCTCCGGGGGGTGGATAATCTTCACAGTGTAGCCTCTGTTAGACAAATCCAGGGTGGCCTCCTCTACCGTGTCATAAGTTTTAGTCCCATCCTTGTACCTCACTCTGAGTTTGGCAGGGAAGAGGGTCTGAAACTGGATCCCACTTTCTCTCAGAGTCTTGCGAACCTCCGCATATTCTCGTCGTATTTTTAAGGATGAGAGGCGGGTAGTCAAGGTCCAGATTGATTTGTTTCTCGTGCCAAGTGAACCCCTTCCTCTGCCATGATCGTCGTAGAATTGTCTCTTTCACTCTGAAGCTCAAACTTCACTGTGATGGAGAGCGGTGACGCGTTCCCCAGGGGCTGCGGCCTGAGTGGGCGGTGCGCTCGCTCTATCTGTAAGTCCGGTGTGTCATCGGCTAACTCCAGGCCCTTGCGGAGCAGACTTTCCACAAACATAGCCACCGATGTTGACTCCCTCTCAGACCCCTCTGACACTCCATAAGTTCTCATATTTTCTCACCTGGAGCAACTTTCCAAGTCCATTAATTTGTCCTCTATTTCACATCGTCCTTCTGCCCTATCCTTCTGTAGCCTCTTATTTATGTGTTTATTGCTTATTTCTCTGTAGATGTTATATCCCCCTTTCTTTTATCGTACAGTTAAATTTGGTTCTTCACAGTCTGTATGGGGGTAGATATAAATTACTCTGGTTCAGGTGGGAGCTCTCTCACTATGCAGCCATCTCAACGATGTTTTGACAGGAAGTCTCCAATATCTGCACAATATGATTTAAAGAGGGAAACAAGACAGGGGTAACCTCTATCTCCCCTCCTTTTTGCATTGTTTCTAAACCCCTTGCACAGGCAATTAGTCGGAGTCCCCTTATCCCAGGTGTTCCGATTGACCAGGTGTCACATAATTTAATGTTGTATGCTGACAATATTTTGCTGTTTGTAACACAACCTGATCGCTCTATACCTGCACTTCTTGATATTGTTGAGTCATTTTCCAGAATAACTGGATAGAAAATAAACTGGATGAACTAGACTTATGGGGGAAATACATGAGCCTTGTTACGAGACAGTGACTCTCAATTTGGCCAAGACCGCTAAAACAGCCATAACTGCTTTGCTTTGAACAAAATGTGCAATTCCATTATAGATTAGTAGAACAAATATAACAATAATAATAATAGTCATAATGATAATAATTATAAGACACTCAAGGAGACAAGATTGCCTTCAGTCGCTCTGAGGAGCAGAGCGACTGAAGGCACATGGGGAGCACCCCATGGTGCTGGCGGGCAATGGGCACAGTAGGTGGGTGGAGGGGGAGGATCTGAGGGAGCAGGCTGGAGTGACAACATGGAGGAGGTCAGATAGATATGGAGGGGGGAGGTTGCGTATGGCTTTGAAAGTGTACAGAGGGATTTTGAAGTCTATTCTATGCTTGATCGGTAGCCAGTGGATGTGCTGAAGAATGGGGGTAATATGATGGTGTGAAGGGGTCTTAGTGATAAAACAGGCAGCTGAGATCTGGGCCAATTGGAGTTTACAGAGGGACTTTTGGGGGAGACTGAAGAGGAGAGAGTTACAGTAATCTAAATGGGAGATGACAAGGCTGTGGACATAATGGAGGTGCTGTGAGGAGTGAAGGAGGGCCAGAGAGAATATATTCCAAATCACACTATTGATATGAGACTGAAAGGAGAGTGGGCTGACTCTTAACCTGAGGGGATGGGGAAACTTGGGAGTTGTCGATGGGGAGGGAGAAGGTGTCAACTTTAGAGAGTAGATTTCATGCCAATGAGAAGGAGCTTTGCTTTATCACAGTTTAATTTGAGCAAATTGGAGGTGAACCAGGATTTGATATCAGATAAGCAGGAGATAAGGGAAAGGTGGGAGTGTGGAGGTCGGTTTGCAGGAGAGCTGGGTGTCATCCGCAAAGCAGTGGAAATGAATACTGAATTTACGAAATATATGGCACAGTGGGAGGAGGAAGGTGATGGGGGGGGGGGGGGGGGGCACACCTGTAGGCAACACCAATAGAGGAGAGTTGACAGAGGAGTATGGGGTGAGAAATGGTGTCAAAGGCCGCATTCAGGTCAAGGAGGATGAGGATGGAGAGTGAACCAGAATCAGCTGCAGTGAACAGGTCATTGGTGATTTTGATGAGTGCTGTTTTGGCGCTGTGGCTTGGGCGAAAAAATATGAAAAAATATTTGTACATTTTCATCACACAGTGCACAATTTTTAGTTAAGGCACTTTTCTGCTGTTTTCTTTTTTTCTTTGGAATGCCAAAAACATTAAATCCAACTATGCTCTCTGTCATATGTTTCGGTACAGTTTTTTAGGTGCATTTAAACAGTACCAGCTTGATCACCTAAAAAAAGAAAAGATTTAAATAGGTTGCAGTGTAGATAGAAAGTTTCAACATTTTTAAATTTGCCAAAAAGGCAAGGCTTTACTCAGATCTTACTCAAATTTGATCAGTTACAGCCAAAAGAATTTGACAAACAAGCATCTAAAATAGTTAATGGTCAGTCATTTTTGACTTTGAGGTTTGATGGTGGTATTTTGTTTGGAGATCAAAAGTGGTTGTATAATTCCTTTTAGTGCTTATTTGTTGTATTTTGATGCATATTAAGCATTAATTAATAGTTATAATTGTACCTTAATATAAAATGTTCCTGCTGTCTTTGTTAATATTGTAGAGTAAATACTGCATCTGCCCTAGATCCTATTCAAACTCCTTTTCTGTTTCTTCATTAATTTACTTGTCCCTCCACCTTTGTCTTCCTCCTGTTTTTTACAGATGAGGGAGGTCACCACCATGATGCAACGAAACATGTGTTCTTGCCCTCCAACTTCTCAACCAGCCGTAGCACTGGAGAGAGACCTGGGAACAATGACACAGATGTTATGGATGGGACCGGTGGTAGCCCTGGAGCTGTTCTTAGCTGGCTTATGGGTAAAAGGCTTGCTGAATTGAAAAATATGGTTGTAACTGAAACAGGGCCTAGAATACAGGCTAAGGCAAACATCTCTGCAAGGACTGGGATTATTACAGATGCTGGTGTCTTTGCAGAGGTCAAGGCTAAAGATGGACTTTGGTCGAAGGAGAAAAGCTTGTCTACGAACTCAGAAGCCTGGTTGGGACCGAAGAAGATACAGACACACAGAAGGAATCAAGAAGAGCAGGCATCTGTCCTGTCAGTCCCTATGGGTCCAGACACAGAGGTGTTCCAGAAAATAGCAGTAGGAAAACCTTTAGGAATGCTGTCCAAAGCTGCCTGGTCAAAAAGTTTGTCTTCATCCTCATCAAGAGTCTCTTCGTCTCCCTTCCCCACAACAAAAACTTTGTTGCCCTCCTTACCATCTTTTTCAGCCAGCAACAGAGAAAGTCAAACAGCAGAATCAGTTAACATCTCTGTGGATTTAGGCATCACCAATTCTTCCAACAGCAACATCAGCGCTGATTTTGGTATGTATCTTGAACTATTTCTGATTTTAACTGAACAGCATTTTCCTTTTGTAGAAGGGGAAACAAATGGCCTCGGTCTTGGGATACAAATGGACAAAATTAAGATCGATCATTTTAAACCAGCAGCTTTACTCAGTAATGATGAAAGTGAACTTTGAAATACATAAATATTTGCATAATTAGCTATTTCACACATGCTCAATTCAGCCCATTGCCCATTTTGACTGATTTAAACCTTCAAATCTGTGAAGCCAGAAATTACAGGTGAATAGGGGTGTAATGGTACACAAAAATGATGATTAGGTACGTACCTCAGTTTTGGGGTCATGGTTTGGTTCATTTTCGTTACAGTATGGAAACATCGCAAAACCATTTGCTTGTGTAGCACGTTTATTAAACCAAAAATTAGTCATTATGCAACCTTAAAACCAAAATAAATTCAATGTGCTGCTTAGCAATGCTTATAAGTTAAATAAAATAAATAAACAACAAATGTATGAAATTAAAAATAATGAGTTTCTTTTTAAATTCCTGGCTTAAATGTGGACGACTGGGTACTTTATACTTTACCGGGGCTCAGTTACCTTTAGCATTTGTTTAAAACCAGCATTTTCCACAACTGAATTTCGTCTTAGAGCCGATGCTATAAAAACGCTGATGGATGCTGTTATCGCTTTGGCCAGATCTAAACTGTCTGGGACTTGAATTTGCACTGCAGTGTTTTTTTTTTCTTTTCCGTGGAAATCTTTACACTTGAGTGGTGCCGTTTCAGGTGAGCTGGCATTTTTGGCCTGCTGTCGGAAAATACCTGACCTCAGTTGAACAATATGGGCACAACACTGTCGTTTTATCCACCTGTCTTTCTCTGTCGCAATATTTCACAGTGAAGCCAAAGAGATTTCAGCGATGGGGGAGGGTCTTCAAGCTGCGGTTGGTCGCTAGCAGTAGCCATGATGCACAATTCAGACACAAGCTCCTGTGGTTACGGAAGCTCTTTGATATTCATCTTCTGATTGGCTTGCCGTGAGACGTCACATCCACATGATATGCACATGATCACAAGAGCACGAATCACAGACCACTTTCCTCAAGAATATTTAAAAGCCTACCCTAACCATGCCAATCATAGATGAGTACCCCCGTGAATATTAAAGAGCCATGTGCAGCGGCTAGTGTAAACTTACTGTACTGTTCGAGTACAGCACTGTACTGAACCGAATGTCCTTTTTGAGCGGTTCGGTATGGATACCTGTACCGTTACACCCCTACAGGTAAATGATGCAAATTATATCATAGTCAAATGTCCTCCAATCTGTTTACTCTGACAGTTACTGAAAGGCTTTCTTTTACTGTTTAGTTTTCCTTTAACCTTTTCAAAGTTTTATATTGTAATAGTGTCCCGTCCTAATATAAAAGCATGAATAATTTAAATTTAAATTTAGAGATAATAGAGAGCATCGATTTGTCATTTTACAGTGTTCGTTAATGCTTTTGGTTTTGTTTTCACTTAAAACACAGAGAAGGAGAAGTTTTTGCAGTATGTACAGAACAGTCAGCCTTACAACAATGGCAAGAACATATTTAAGCTTTAAGGCAATCATATAAAACACATTACTGTATTAGTGGTTAGGTCCTGCCTTAGTGCTAGACCATCTCCGTTCTCAAGCTGATAGAAGCTCAAAGGCTGATGGTCTGAAAAATAAAAAAATAATATAGGTTGCTCTAATAATATAAAGGTTGCTCTAATAATATTAATAATAATAAAAATAGTAGTAATAATAATAATAATAATTAAAGCTACAAGCAGCGTTGAATGGGTCCTCGCGCTCTCAGGCCGCTCATACCCATGTGACCTTCATTTTGAGGGTTTCATCCCTTTTCATCCCTTTAAACTGCTCTTAGTTAGACTGATATGTGTTTCTGCAGCTCTGTCTGGAGCCTCAGTCATTCCACTGATCCTTCTTCAGTCACATGATCAGCTGTGGACATCAAAGAGAGAGAAGACTGACATCACTTTTGGCCTTTGGCCAAATCGCTCTGAGATTGAGTGGCAACTTGTGAAACATTGCCTCACAGATGCTACAATTTTGACTCAATCTCTATAAAAAATTAGATATTTTAACTGCACATTTTGTCAGGAATCCTGTCATGTAATTTACAGAGCTGTACTGTGTGTTATTTTTTCTGTAGAGGCCTAACTGACACAGGATGTCTCTTGCTGATCCATTGCTTCTCATTCATTTGAAGGGGAGGAGTTGTGAGGCCTGTTTCTGAGTTCCCTGACTTTGAGGCCTTGTCATTTGGAAACCATTTGAGAAAAAACAAATCCATTCATAACTTTTGATGATCAATGTCTCCTCTCTCATCTGTCCGCATTTCAAGCTGATACCATTTATAGCGCAGGAGGAGATATTTTTGTCTCTGAGCCTTTTATTTTTACTTTTCTTTTACTTTGAAAGGCAAATTGCTGACCTCCTGTTTGAGACAGGTCAGGGTTGTCAGAGTGTGATTTGTCGGCGTCGATGAGACCTGCGTTTTGGCGTTGGTTTGTTTTCTCTCTGACATTCCTTGTTGCCATGGTGACCATTTTTTGGTGCACCATCTTGTGCTTAGGTGGCGCTAGAGAGCACATTTTGGATTGTTATTGGCTACATTTTTTTTATTTCATGAAAACTTATACCCCAACTGGCATGTGTGTCAGTTTTGGCCTGGCTGTGAGCTTGTTAAGGGTGTTAAATCATCATCATGCAAAGTTGAATGATCAAGTGATTTCTTATTTTGAAATCCAAATGGCCGGCTTCCTATTTGAGATAGGTCAGGGGTGTCAGCGCGTGATTTGTGGGCATTGATGAGACCTATGTTTTGGTGTTGGTTTCATGTCTTGACGACATTCCTTGTGGCTGTGAGGGCCGTTTAGTGTAGGTCCTTCAGTTAAGGACCCTAAAGTTTTTGTTATGTGTCAAAAAGGGAGTCAAAAGGGAGAATACTGAAACTTGAAAAAATGGTTAAAACAGGATTGAAACAGTGAAAACCGGTGAACAAGAACAGCAGAGTTTAAAGATACTTAAATAACTAATTGTAAAATAAGTAGATAGATAATGATAAATAGCTAACATGAATTACTTCAATTTACTGGTAACACAACGTTTATTTGTTTTGTAAACATTTCTCTAGTTCTCCCCCACTATTTACGTAACATGGTCCAGTCCATGTCAGACAGCCTGCAGAGCTGATAACTTTTCAAAGACAGCAAGTGGAGGCAGAGAAAGCAGGATGCCTCAAAAATCTGTGAGCAAGAAATGAAAAGAAAAAAGCTCAGACAGGAGAAAGAAGCAAGGGGTCAACAGTATGCCATCCAGTTCATCCAACAGGCAAGGTGGGTCTGTTCATGTTTCATGTGATGGAAAGTTCTGGAACATCAGCTTGTTGTCTATTCCTAACTTTGTCCATAGTTTATGAACTAGCTCACTTTTTATGCCCATATAAGCTCATATTTCTGAACAAAATTTCACTGAACACTGAACAAAATTGTTTTAACAGAAAATAAAATAATCACTGCAGGTAAATGTTTAGCAAGCTGCTATGCCCATCTCCTGAAAATAACAACACACAGCCATTAATGTCTAAACTGCTGAAAAAATAAATAGCGGCCACACAAAATGCCCGAGATGGGCACTTTCACATAGGGGTGTACCCACTTTTGTTTAGACATTATTGGCTGTGTGTTGAGTTATTTTGAGGGGACAGTAAATTTACACTGTTATACAAGCTGTACACGAACTACTGTACATTCTATCAAAGTGACATTTTTTCAGTTGTCCCATGAAAAGATTTAACAGAAGAATTTGCAGAAATGTGAGGTCAACTGGTCTTTTTGCCTTTTTTGTCAATAAATGTGTCAGAAATTGCTCTTTGACTAAATTATTTATTTACTCAAAGAGCAATTTATTATTTATTGATTAATTACTTAATAGATTTATTTATTCAGTTAAAAAAACATTATACCAAGTTTTTTGTCATTACCATGTTGTACATGCTCAAACAGTTCATAATTAGAAGAAAAGAAAAAATATGATTTGAAATTTCATTACATAATTTTATGACCAAAAAAGGACATGTCCACAAAAGAGGACATATGGTCACACTATTCGATGTTATGTGGCCGCTTTATCTGTATTTTTTAATTTCCAGAATAATTAGCAATTCATCCAAAAAACATATGTCAATTAAGTGTTTGTCAAATTATACTAATTTTTTTTTACCAAAAACTGGACCACATTAAGATCTCATGGCCTAAAATCTAGTCTACGTTTTCTTTATGTGATTTTGGTTGAAATGTATAAAATGTGTCAAATCCCTAAATGTTATGCATGAATTGTAGTAAAAGTTTGGTATCAGTATCAGTCTTGAAAAAAGTATACATATCATATGGATTTGGAAAATTCTGTCAGGAGTTAAATTCTTTCACTCACACTCACTGACCCCTCACTCACTTTCTCAAACATGGTTCGCTTGGAGAAAAGAGGATTAATTAATCAGGGGGAGCAGAGTAGGTTGCGGAAGATTGAAATATGGAACAGATCAGGGATCTTTTCAATTGAATTTCTATTAAAAACTGGATGCAACAAAGACGATTCCATATGGAGATGCTTGTTCTAACAGATTACCTTCAGCATTTGTCCTGTTTTCTGTACCAGGAAAGCTGCAGTGGTTGTACTAACTAAAGGCCCTGCTAGTCCAGATGCCAAGCTCCATTCTACAACCTTTGTACTCAGCCAGTAGCAGCAAGATCCAGTCAGCGTCCTATAGAGCAGGAAGAGATAGGAGATAAGTACATTAGGACAGCAGGCAGAGACTGAACTTATTGAGATTAGCATAGATTCTAACAGCTTCAGTGGCAGTTTATCAGATTTTGACTGCATTTCTTTATTAAATGAAAAAATAGATAACAACACTTCTCTATAGAAGTATTGTGTTTTGATGAGAGTTTGTTTGACAAAGTGGCACACGTTCTATAACGTTCTGCCTACATGGCAGAAACACTCTGCGCCAGGTATGCTATATCAGGGATGGGCAACTTTAATTTCCAAGAGGGCCACATTAAACCTTTTACCCAGCCTGGGGGCCACTTTGTTACTAATTGTTGGACTTTGGTAGGAAAAAATGTTTCATAAGCAAAATCTGCAAATGTGAAATAGTCCTAAAATGCTACACAACTAGAAAAGCACTTGGACAGCGCAGACCTCCGCCAGCGCCACAGTCCTCAGCCATATTGTGATTTTGAACATAAATATTAGTCCTGTCTTTATTTCATGTGAATATTTAGATTCCTTGACCATGAAAACATACCATTAACAATTGGATTCATAATGATATCTATTTTAGTTCAGTACTTATTCACAAAAATCACATTTTTCGTCATGGCGGCCAGACGCTGATCCAGATCAACACCAAAATTGAATCAGTTCTTCCTTTTCCCATGCTGATCATCAAAATCCATCAATAACTTTATGAGTTATTTTGTTCACAGACAGACAGACAGACAGACAAACAAACTCTCCCGAAAACATAACCTCCTTAGCGGAGGTAAAGATGGAGCATTTGAGGAAGAACAACCATCTTAATTCTCAACTCAATTCTGGAGTTCAGACTCATAAAGGGGATAACATTCCACCTCTGCACAACTGCCTTTATCTTTGATTCTAAAGGGCCGTAGTTAAGATCAAACAGCTTTGAAAGATCCTTTGGCAGGAAAATTCCAAGATATTTAATACACTCTGCATTCCAGTTCAAGTTATAAAAGTTCTTAATCTCCCCTGTTGGAACATAATTAAATGTCAAGACCTGAGTTTTCTTTGTATCCCGACAGTTCACCATATTTCTGTAACATTAACATTAACTTTGAAAGTGTATGTGACATCTATTACTTTTTGAGTTATTTTGTTCACAGACAGACGGACAGACAAACAAACTCTTCCGAAAACATAACCTCCTTGGCGGAGGTAAATATTCATGTTATAATACAAATATAAGTTATTATGACTAGTTGAATAAACTTAACATAGAATTAAAGCTAATTTAGCCATTGTAACGAAAATTAAAGCCAACTAAGCTGTTTTTTAATCAACAGAACAATAAGTGTTTTCTACTTTATGCTGTACAAATATTGTGGTGCTACCATGGATGTATTATAAGAACTGGATAGCGTGGCTCCGCCTTCCACCATGTAACGGATTCGAAGCCAAAATATCCCCCGTCAGGGCGCCGCCATTGTGCAGCCAGTAGAGAATTTGGCCATAATCCGGACGCAGCTGTCGTAAACGGTCGCAACACTCCGCAGCATACGCCGTACACAATCATTGTGAAGCTGCCGTAAACTGCGGTTATTTTTAAAGTCTAATAACTTATAAAAAAGACCCTTTTCAGAAAAAAGAGGACTTGGAAAACACGCAGCCCAATAATACTTTCATATCACCACAGCATACAGATGGGAGAAATATTTGTACGGGGTGTAATAATTTTTTGAAGTTTCACTACGGCCCGTCCAGATGAATGGGGGAGACGGAAATTTGACCTATACTGCAGCCAGTCACCAGGGGGAGCAGTTTTCGTGGAGGCTTCAATTTGAGCCCAGCGACATGGCGTCCATGTTTTTTACAGTCTATGGGTGCTACCATTTTCTTAATATAGCATAGAGGAATACTTGATAAAGTATTTTAACGCCTTATGAAAGAGATTGAGAAAAACTATTGGAGCAAAGCAAAGTTCTCCAACAACTTGCAAAAGCAATACAAATATCACTTGAAATTATTTTTATATATTTTTGTTGGATATTGGAATTTGTACAATGTGTTATATTCATAACTCTGGTTGAGTACATTTGCTGAATTCTCTGATTTCTTTTCATATTTGCAATTTTTTTGTAATCAAATTTTTATTTAAGTTTTTCAACAAAGCAAAAAAATGAAAAAAATGCATGTCAAGACTTTAGTAATTCAGCACTACAGCACACAGTTTACATTTTCACAGTTTGCATCCAATAGGCCAAAGGACATGGGAACGTGGACGTGGAAAGGGGAAAGAACAGCCCACCCAGACAAACCAACAAAACAAAAACAATACCAATAACAAAAATAAGAATAATAATAAGAAAATAATAAGATAAATAACAAGAAAAGACAAAAATCACTAAGTCTAAGCTTTGTTCATCAGGGAATGAGGTGGCTTCCACCGAGGAGCAATAATTTTTTTGGCTGTTGCCAGTCCAGCAAAAATAACATGCTTTTTGAGAATGGAAACATTAAGAGCTGACAGGTCATTCAGAACCAACACACACATATTTATCAGCACTGTTTCTTGTTTTAGAGCAGATAGTTTGGATACCATATTGCTCCGTAGTTGTCCAACAGGAGGGCAGTCCTGAAACGTGGGTAAATGTGCCCTGACTTTTTTTAAAAGAACAAGTTGCAATAAGAAACATAAATAGTTTTTATATGATGAAGTTGAACAAGGGTGAGGTATATTCTGTGAAAAAAATTGAAGTGAATTTGCTGGTTGTCTAGTTTGTGTGATGCTTCATGGATGCTGGACCACACTTTATTTCTAAAAACTTTAAATAAAACTAAATAAGAAAGTGCTGACAAAATTAACTTTGCACCAAATTCCAAAGGATAAAATCAGGTCTGACGGATTTAGCTAAGATGAAGACTTTCATTTATAAAATCTAAGTGTACAGTTTTACTGTCTTTCGTTAATATGTGAAATGTTATCCAAGAACTGAACTCTTTATTTTTTTACACAATGTATTTATTTTGTAGTTCTTTTTACTTATTTATGCTTTCCTTCTTTCTTCTTTTTTTAACCCATTTATTTGCTAATTAATTTATTCCTTCTTCTTCTGCTGATATTCTTGTAGATAGGAGCCGGTACTCTGTGATTTTTTTTTGTCTGTATTTTGTAATTTACTTATATTAATGCTTTGTAGAAAATCTTAAAGTATGTTAACAAAAGAGGTGATTGAGAAAATACTACCAATTTGTTTGTTCACAGTTTGTTCTCTCTGTTGTTATATACTCTTCAACTGTTACACTTAAAAAAGGAAGGAGGATATTTTTCTGGGAGTTGATTTTTTTAAACTCTTCTCAGGAGTTAAAATTTAACTCTTGAAGGGAGTTAAAATGCTACTCCCAGTTATATTAAAATTAACTATCTTTTTTAGTAAAAATTTATGTCCAATCTTTCTCAGTGTTAAAAGTCAACACTTCTAGATTGTTACTTTAACTCTTATATGGAGTTAAGATTTTAACCACAAAAAAGTGTTTCCCCCCCAAAAAAAAGAATAACAAAAACATAATATCAACTTCAACGCCTTTTCTTTATTTGTGAACTGATATCTAATCTAACACATAACTAAACCCAAGTATGCCACCTGTGTGGAAGCCAGGTCAGAGAGAGAGATAATGGCTGCGGTCGAATAGTCACCTCCTAAGCCCTTTCCTATCTACTTTTCTTTAATCCTGATGGAAACGTCATGAGGTTGAGAAACGGAGAAAGGAGAACTCAGAAGGACTTAGGAAAGAAAAACTGGCATGCAAAGAGAATCCGACTACACCTTCACTACGCTACGTCATCATGTGACTGCGGACTGTGGACTGCTGCGTTAAAAAAATTTCCGAAGGTGGACATGTATCATGACAATGTTGTTCCTTTCAGACAACATCGAACATAATAACCTGGTAAAAATTACGTCTGCATAACCGATGGTGGGAGTGAGGATTTAAATAAATTTGTCTACTCATTATCAACATGAATACCAATCAGTGCATGAAAATAAATGGTAACTGAATGAAAGAAAGGCATACAATGTTATGACCACAATCTAATGATGTACACATTACTAATACTGAACCATGTTTAAAACATAATCTACATCAAATGTCTCATATCCTGCTCTCTTCAGAGAATCAGACTACTGGAGAGTTAAGGCACATTTTGGTAAACTTTTGAAAGGATCGAACAGCAGTGGTAACTCACATGGTCTGTGTTGATTTGTTCGTCATTATTCGGTTGAATTCAGAACCAGTCGAAATACACGCTGTTTATAAAAGCTGTTGCCGCGGAAAATTGTGGGACAGAATATTCACCTCTCCTCTTGAAAAGGATTGTCCGGTGTATCCTATGCTAAAGGAGAAAATAAAGGAAGCATTGAGCATCCTTTCCTATGCATTTAAACTATTCGAACAGCTCTAATCACGAACGACTCCCCCCCGCCCCCCCGGTACTTCGTAAACCCCAAAACAAACAAACTTCTGCAGCCAGCTGGGCTACAATGAAATGCAATACTCTCAAGGAGCACGTGAAAGGGCAACAATGTAATCCATGCCTTTGATATGTCTTATGTCCAAACTATGAGACTGCAGGAAAATAGTCCACCTCATCAGCTGCATACAAATGCCTGTGAAATCCATTAACATAGTCAACTAACAGTCTCAAACAGCGAAGCGAACCAAGTGAGCACTGGCAGTTGCTGCAAAACATCCGTTAGGAATGAACTCCAAACAATGTTCAACGACCCCGCTCAACACTTCTGAATAGATTTTTTTTCATCAGTGAAGCTTGTTGTATCCATATTCCCCTTATATATGCCTCAAATCCATCCAATACAAAGCCTTGTTTAGCAGTCCCATTGTTGGTTTCAAAATTGTTCGATTTGATTCTTCAGCTTCATACAAAAGGCCTTGTCCTGTAACAAACTAGTATTCATCCTCCAACTTTATTTTTTTTTTCTGTAGATGTTACTGCTGAAATAACTAGGTCCACAGGTGCATGATCAGTCATAGCTTTTATTCCAATATTACATGCACCTGTCTTTTCAATTAAGAGTGTGAAATTAAAAAAGTAATCTATAGTGGTATACAGGTGTAGAATATAGGAGTATACTGTGTGTCTGCTTGAAAAGAAGGTGTAATCATGAGAAGTAGGGTTCAATAATCTCCAGGTATCCTGTAATCCAAGATCTTCACACAATACTTTAATGGAAGCATGTGTCTTTGATGGCCTCGACATGCGGTTCCCTGATCTTTCTTATAACCCGTCCAGAACTTCATTAAAATCCTCACCCAAGATGACTGGAAAATCAACAAGGTCCTAAATTGTATTTTTAAGTTGAAAAAAATTAATCTGGATCCTTCAGATTTGGTGCATATATATTGCTTAAATTAGTTTCAGTCTTGGATTATTGACCAAAAGTATCAGTACACGCCACTCATTGCCTATCCTTTTGGATCTCTACAGTTAGCTTTTTTGAGAATAAAATAGACACGCTGAATCTCTTTTGGCTGAATGTGTTGTGATAAGCTTTATCAATCCATCTATCACGTATTCTGCTTGTATCATTCTCTAGGAGGTGTGTTTCGTGAAGCATCACTACATCTGCATTCTTATGTTTCAAATAGCCAAGTACCTTGCATCTCTTCACATATGAACCCAGACCATTAACATTCGACAAAGATATCTTAATGACCCTTTTGTCTGTCATGATACATCTGTGAAGAGAAATTTGTTGTGTAATTCCAGATTAGATTAAGCTCAGAACCTTTTAGTCCTATCCATATCTGTATAAATGTATGTGTATTCAAACCATATGTTTACAACATATGGTTTACACATATATGTGGAGCCTATCCCAGCTGTCATTGGGCGGGAGGCGGGGTACATCCTGAACCGGTTGCCAGTAAATCACAGGGCCACAGACAAGCATTCACACTCACACCGAAGGGCAATTTGGAGTCACCAATTCACCAACTGAGCATGTTTTTTGGTCTGTGGGAGGAAGCTGGAGTGCCCGGAGAGAACCCACGCATGCACAGGAAGAAAGAGCAAACTTCTGTCCATAAGTTAATAAAATAAATTTAAACTAGAAAAGCACTCAGAGAGCGCAGACCTCCGCCAGCGCTACAGTCCTTAGCCATATTGTGATTTTGAACATAAATATTCGTCCTACCTTTATTTCATCAAAATATTTAGATTTCTTGACCATGAAAACATATCAGTAGCAACTGGATTTATAATGATATCTATTTTAGTTCAGCAGTTATTCACAGAAATCACATTTTTCGCCATGGTGGCCAGACGCTGATCCGGATCCACACCAAAATCGAATCAGTTCTTCCTTTTCCCATGCTGAACATTTCCTGAAAATTTCATCAAAATCCATCCATTACATTTTGAGTTATTTTGTTCACAGACGGACAGACAGACAGACAGACAAACAAACTCTCCCGAAAACATTACCTCCTTGGCGGAGGTAATAAGGACTCGTATATTGTAAGTATATGGTTTGAAGTACCTTCTTTCCCTCAAATAAACCTTCTCTGTGCCCCACAGGCAAAGTTGAAGCTCCTCAAAAGATCCTCAAAAGGATTGCACAGCTTTTGCGACCTAAAACGAGTGGTGAAAATCCCTCTTCAATGTTGGGGGGGACAATAAACAGTAACATTTTAGAGAGTTATTCTTTGGGGGGACATTAAAATAAATGCTATATTTCTGCTATGTTGTTTTGATACTTTCTCAAATGTCTTGCATAATTATATTAAACATTAACTGTAAGTCACTGTTACTTGTTAGTCCATATCCTTACTGCCTTTGTTTATGCTCAACCAGCAATTCAAGATTTGTGAGAATTTGTGACCTAACAGACTTCTTATCTCACCACTAGAGATAATACGCTTCACTAGCCTAGATTTAATTTTTCTTCATATGTTGGATAAGATAACATAAAATAATCCTTTATTCCACAGTGGTTGAATTTACATTGTTAGAGCAGCAAACATAAGTGAGCACAGTACACAATAGATCAGATCAATCAATGAAAAATGTTTTGGCCTAAATGTGTAGGCTGCAAGTCCACAACTCTGGAAACTAAATATCCAGTGTAAAATCACCTGACTTAAAAAATAATTTATAAAATGTTTTAATTGGAGGAATATAAGGAGTGGAAATTAACAGTCAGAATGTAATCAGAAACTGGATGTGTTCAAGTGAACATCGAAGTCCAAGTTATAATTACTTTCTTTTAAATTAATAAACTAGAATAGAAGTAAAGTAAACCAGTGTTTAAAAATAATTATAATATAGTGATATTTGTGTCATATATGAGAGGATGAGGATGTCAGCATTTCACCTGTCTGTCTCCTCTGACTGTCACAGTTTGTTGCATCATGCAGAGAGGAGAGTAAAACTTTGGGCAATTCACAGAGTCATACCAAGCTTAGATGAAAAGATGTGCAACATATAGTGCTAATTTCGTTTTAGCTAAAAAATAAACACCTTATTAGTTGCGTGCTGAAATTTTGCATTTCATGCTGTGCTTGCTGAACAAGTGGAGTGATAAACAACTTATCAACCATTCTGTGTTTCAATACACTTACTTTGTCTGATCACCACTGCTATGTCTGCCTGCCTCTGTGTGTACACGGCTCAGCGGCAGCTGCTATGCAGTTGCCGGGAGAAACAGTTTGGACCAAACCATTGAGAGGGGATGGCGGTTGTAATCTTTAACAGTTAAGAATGTCTAACAATGTGTTTTGGAGTCGCATTACTTGTATATTACTATCAAAACACTTAACTTTACTACTAGAAAAATCTTATTTGAATGGGATTTTTTGGGGGGACAACTTTGTGAAAGGGGGGGACAATTCATAAATTCAGAGCAAAATTGCCCCTTCCTATGCAAATAAGCTCATTACAAATACCACCTAATCCACAAGACCAGCGATAAATGCCACAGGCAGTAAAGCGGTGCTATTTAATGCCATTGAGACCTGCATATTAAATCCACGCAATTTCTAATTTCAAGAAAAGAGAGAATCACTTTTTGCTTTAATAACAATGAAATCATTAGAAGATAGCGGTTGCCAGGCTGCATGATCCTTGCGCTACTAGATTACATCAAGAATGACAGTAATATTGCCTAATGTGGTTGTCTCTTCGACCATTGTGCCACTTTTAAATAAACATGAATAATTTGTCTAAATGCAGTCTGTTGCATTTAGCAGCAAAAAAAGACAAAAAACAACACTTATGGACCACTTTGAACCACTTTGTGTTCATAATAAATAATTTAAAGTGATTTTCTTAAGGGGAACAATTGATACTTTACATTTATACGCTTGGCAGCTGTGTCTCAGGAGGTCAGGGCTGTCCATGAAATGCGGAATGCTTCACTAAATAAGGGGATAAATACCCAAACAAACCCGAAAAAATAAATTCAGCTCAACTTCTCATCCTGACAATGCAGCCTCAATTAGTAGGTCACAGTGGGCTTTGTGTTGATCTAAATACAGGACAAAGGACAGCTTTCCTCTAATGTAAATATGTCAGTACAAAAGATTCAGGACCATGGACAGCTCTGCGTCAACTTGTTTATTTCTATTATTTATGTATTTACTTATTTATATATTTATATTATTAGTTAAGGTCATCAGGACAATATGATAAATAATAAATAAATCAACATATAAAGTCTAAGTATTTCTGGAAACATAAAAAACAACTAAATGTGAATGTCAAATAAGGTAATTATAAATTACATTAATTTTTCTTTCCTGCTTCTTAATTGCCAACATGTGTCAGGTGGCTCAGTCTGATTCTACCTCCTTGCATTTTTTTTAAGTTTTATTTGCAAACATTTAACAAGACCTACAAAGGGTTAGAGAGTTACAACACAAACAATACAAAAATAAGAAATTTAAGGAAGTGATTTGGATGTATCTTGGTTTAAGAATAGTTTGGATAGTTTGGATAGTAGTCTTCCTGTATTTTTAATCTCATATAATTCTTCTGTTAGTACTGAAGGTAGGAGATTGATGTTAGTTATATTGATTTTGGATTTGAGAACAGATTTTGATTGAAAAGATTGTAGATACTGGTCAGTCCCAATGCCATGTGTGTGAAAGAGATTTTCAAATGAGATGAATTAATCATTATGGAAGATATGGTGCAGGGGAGTGACTCCTTTTTTTCTCCAGGTTATGAAATTAAGGGGTAATTTTTTTGTGAGAAGCTGGGGTTATTCCAAATAGTGGTGTATTTGCAGGGGGATAATGTGGATTTTAAGAGCTTATTGATTTTCCACCAAGCTGTCAGAGTTGTGGAGATAACGGTGTTGTTGAATGCACTGTGATGTTTAAACTTGTATTGAGAAATGGGAGGTCAGATGTTAGGATGGGTTTCCGTTGTGATTGTTCTAATTCTGTTTATGAGTGAGGGTGTGTTGTGTGATGAATCCATTTATAAATATATGGTAACTGGTTGGCAATGAAATTTGGGTGCCTCTAGGCCACCTGCTTTTTTACTTTTTTGTAATGTTGAGAGCTTGATCCTGGGTTTCTTATTTTTCCAGTAGAATTGGTTTGTTATAGAGTCCAGTGATTGAAGCCAGTTGTTGGTAGGTAGAGTTGCAGTCATTGTGAAGAGGTAGTTGATTTTAGGTAATATTGACATTTTGACTGTTTCTATTCTGCCAGCAAGCAAAAGTGGCAAGGTCATCCAGCGTATGAGGGGGGAATGGGGTGAAATTTAATTTGAACAACTGAAATGTAAATTCCCAAGTATTTGATGTTACCGCAGAAATGTACGGAGCATTCAGCACAAAGAGCTCAAACCCTCCAAGTCCGTTCCCCTCCACAGTACATGTCAGCGACAAATCTAGCCCACTTCAACCCCACACTTTGGCTAACACCTCACTTCCCTCTGCTACATCGCTCCCTCTTTTTAGAGAAAAAGAGACATCCTCTTCTAAAAAACATATGGGAGGGGATGCATGTGATGATGCAGCCATTCAGTCCCCCCACTCAGTGATAGGATGGTAGGTTTGCTCCAGTTTATTGAGTAGTCTGAAATTTTTGAGAATTGATTAATGAGCTTTATGGCTTCTTGCAGTGAATTGTATATGGACTGGAGGCACAACAAAATATCATCTGCATATAAGCTTATCTTGTGATGGTTATTGGAGACACAGATGCCTTGGATATTGTAATTCTGACATATTGTGATTGCTAAGGTTTCACTGAATATGGCAAAGAGTGATGGGGAGAATGGGCATCCCTGTCTTGTTCCTCTATATTGGGTGAATGGTTTTGATATTGTTCCATTGGTAATGACAGCGGCCATGGGGGAGGAGTACAGTGTTTTAATCCAGTGCATAAATGATTCATCAAAACCAATTTTTATAGTGTAGTGAAAAGAAATGTATCATTAACTCTGTCAAACGCTTTTTAGCATCAAGGGAGGGGATAGTAGTTTTGAGGTTATTGGATATGGAAATGTTTATCAGGTGAAAAAGTCTGTGAATGTTATCTGAGGAGTGTCATCCATTAATGAAACCGGTTTGATCTGGATCTATTATTTGAGGATTCTTTTTTTTTCAATTTGGGTGGACAGGGCTTGGTTAGAATCTAATGTCTGTGTTGATTAGTGACAGGGGCCAGCAATTGAAGCATTTCTGGCCTCAAGAGTAGCAGCAATCCAACTCATGGCCCCCATCATCTCTGCATGACTCGCCTGCATTTGTGCTCTCAGCCTGAAATGTTTTAGTTTAGACCTGCGAGAGCACTTTACAGCTGACGTGAACTACTCGCTATAGCTACACGTTTGCATCTTGTGCCTCGCTGTTACTGTATATTGTTCTTGTGCCGTTGTTTGCTTTTGCCACTCAATGTAAAGGAGATGCCAGTCTCTTCGAAGTTTGCAGGGACAAAGCCACATATGCAACACGGCTTATTGCAATCAGAGGCGCAAAGTGCACTCAGACGGCAAACTTTGTGGCCGTGTTAGCACCGGCATATGATAAGAGCAAATTCTTTTGAGGATAAGGCACTAAAATAGGGCAGATTGCGTGAGCTAATTCTGTGCAAATGATGAGGCTATTGGCAGTAGCAATCCATTCTTTGTGGATCTGGCCCAGAGTACTTTAGTGCAGAGCCCAGTTTATTCAATTTCTTCAGCAAGGTGGTAGTTTTCATCACACCTCTTGCAGCATCCTCGAAGTGCTGTCATTTCCACCAAGAGAATTCTGCTGGGACATTGCAGACCCTTTTTCATGCAGATTCATCTGACCTGTGTCAATTTGTTTCTTTTTTTCCTGTTCCTCTCTTGTGAAGTTCAGGAATATGTCCACTTGAGAGTCCTTCCATTTAAATGTTTCAAGTTCCCCTTCTGAGTTCAACTCTCTCTATCAGTGAACCTCACCCCTGTCTCTCCATGCTCCGTGTCCTCTGGCACCTTTCAGCTTCAAGTTGTTTTTAGGTTGTTTCTTCTGCTTTCCTGTAGTTTTTCATGATATTCAATGGGAGCCTTGATAGCCATGTCACCTGCTGCCACCCCGCTATTTGCAAACAAACAGCGGAGTAAATCGTTAACACAGTCCATCACCCTGTCTCCATGCTCCGTGTCCTCTGGCACCCCTTTCAGCTTCAGGTTGTTTCTTCTGCTGTAGTTTTCATGATATTCAATGGGAGCCTTGAGTTGTTCAACTTATTTTTCATATTCTGCATGCTGTTAACTACAAAACCCAGAACCAGTGAAGTTGGCACGTTGTGTAAATCATAAATAAAAACAGAATACAATGATTTGCAAATCCCTTTCAACCTATATTCAATTGAATACACAGCAAAGACAAGATACTTAACATTCGAACTGGTAAACTGTGTTATTTTTTGCAAATATTAGCTCATTTGGAATTTGATGCCTGCAACATGTTTCAAAAAAGCTGGCACAAGTGGCAAAAAAGACTGAGAAAGTTGAGGAATGCTCCTCAAACACTTATTTGGAACATCCCACAGGTGAATAGGCTAATTGGGAACAGGTGGGTGCCATGATTGGGTATAAAAGCAGCTTCCCTGTAATGCTCAGTCATTCTCAAACAAGGATGGGGCGAGGGTCACCACTTTGTGAACAAATGCGTGAGCAAATTGTCCAACAATTTAAGAACAACATTATATCACCACATGGGCTCAGGAACACTTCAGAAAACCACTGTCAGTAACTACAGTTAGTCTCTACATCTGTGGGTGCGAGTTAAAACTCTGCTATGCAAAGCCAAAGCCATTTATCAACAACACCCAGAAACACCGCCGGCTTCGCTGGGCCCGAGCTCATCTAAGATGGACTGATGCAAAGTGGAAAAGTGTTCTGTGGTCTGACCAGTCCACATTTCAAATTGTTTTTGGAAACTATGGTCGTCGTGTCCTCCGGACCAAAGAGGAAAAGAACCATCTGGACTGTAATAGGCACAAAGTTCAAAAGCCAGCATCTGTGATGGTATGGGGGTGTATTAGTGCCCAAGGCATGGGTAACTTACACATCTGTGAAGGCACCATTAATGCTGAAAGGTACATGCAGGTTTTGGAGCAACATATGTTGCCATCCAAGCAACGTCTTTTTCATGGATGCCCCTGCTTATTTCAGCAAGACAATGCCAAGCCACATTCTACACGTGTTACAACAGCGTGGCTTCGTAGTAAAAGAGTGTGGGTACTAGACTGGCCTGCCTATAGTCCAGACCTGTCCCCCATTGAAAATGTGTGCTGGATTATGAAGCGTAAAATACAACAATGGAGACCCCGGACTGTTTAACAACTTATAACAATCAGCTTGGTTTTTCTTAAGCCTAGTTAAAATCAAAGGGTAAAAGCTTCTGACATGTGCTTGTTAATTAAGTTTGATTCGTCTTTAAAGGTACAAATTATTTCAAAATAGCTTTTCAAATAATGGATAAAAAACAAACTAGCCCCACAATAAACTTTTCCTTGGCTGTGGTTTAATTTGAAAGTATGTATTTTCACACAATATTTTCCCACCCCTAGCAAATATCCCCAATACAAATTCTGAAAATAACTGAAATAATTGATTCCAAACCCCCCCCCAAAAACAACAGAAATGACAAAACCCAAACACAAAATGTCCTTCAAAGGTGACTTAGAGTCTAATGTCTCTGGAAAAAAAACAGAAAAAGGTTCAGTCCACGATTGCTCCAAACTTAAGGCTTCAAAAATAGTCCATTCAAAAACCTCAAAACTGGTAAAAATCCAAAAAATGAGAAAGGGCAGTGCATTGAAAAGGAAAACAAAAAGTGGTCAAAGAAGGAGAAAAACTGCTCCCAAAAAGGGGTCGACTCACCGGACCGGGAAACTTTCTCTGGATCCAAGTTGTGGCTTCACTTCTCCCTTTGCCCTTTTACCTTTATAAGAGCAGCAGCATAGAGAAGTTTTATTTGCCGTAATTGATGAGGGATTCCTCTCATCCAACTCTTGGAAATTCAGAGCCCTTTCAAGGTTCTTCACCCTCTCCAGCCGACTCTCCCCTCCAAACATTTGCTCCTTCTGCCTCTTTGTTCTCCTCAGCCCCTCCCCTCCTGCTCCAACCTGGCTGCAGCAGGTCACCTGACCAGGATCTGCAGCTAAACAGACTGTTCACCTAAGGATAATCAGTGTGCCCTTTTAGGGTGAGCAAAAAAAAAGAAGCTGACCTTGCAAGGATTTTTTTCTCATTGTGAGTCTCAAATTCAATATGAAAATTGCCACCCCAAAAACCCACTTTATGGCTATGTCACAAACTTAAGCTGTACATCAAGCAAGAATGGGAAAGAATTCCCACCCAAAAAGCTAAAAAAAATTGGTCTCCTCAGTTCCCAAACGTTTACTGAGTGTTGTTAAAAGGAAAGGCGAAGTAACACAGTGGTAAAAATGCCCCTGTGCCAGCTTTTTTGCAATGTGTTGCTGCCATTAAATTCTTAGTTGATGATTATTTGCAAAAGAAAATAAAGTTTCTCAGTTAGAACATTAAGGATCTTGTCTTTGCAGTGTATTCAATTGAATATAAGTTGAAAGGGATTTGCAAATCATTGTATTCTGTTTTTATTTACGATTTACACAACGTGCCAACTTCACTGGTTTTGGGTTGCAGCTGCTCGTTGTCATCTTCCAGTTGGGAAAGTCCTCCACTTCGGTGATTCTTGATCCCAGGTTAACCACATCCGATCTAGGAGTGTCCAAATTGTCTTTAATTGTCATCACATTGTTTCCCACCTTCTGTGTTTTCTCCTGCAAGTCGTGATGGATGTTTCTCATTTCTTTCAAAATATCAACACTGTCACTTGTCTTGCTCTCCATAGTGGGGGAATCAGCTATGTTGACAGTTTGGCCATTAGCTTGAATAATATTAGCTCCGCTAGCTTGAATGCTATTAGCCTCGTTAGCTCTCAGCAGCGGGGACAATAACTGGTTAATTTTCAAGCTTTGAAGTTTCTTTGCTCACGTGTTTTTGGGCTTTATGAGCTCTGTCTATCTTTACCCACATTGGGCTCTAATTTCGTGGCGCAGCGCAGGAGGCACAAGCCTGGCGCACCTCGCGCAGTGTTAATTTCGTCCAAATTTGACAATTTGGTAGACCATCTGCGCAGAGATGGGTGTGACGGCGCACCAGGGGGAGGTGTCGGCAGGTTCATGTTGGCGCAGTGACAATTTCGTGCCAAAAACAGTGCAGAAAGTGCGCTGAAAGCTCGCCCGCTCCAACCTGGTCTATTCTTGGCGCAAGGCGAAGCGCGCCCTCCGCAGCTGCAATTTGGTGACAGGCACACATGTGCGCACACGTCAACAAAGCCTCAGAGGCAGGTTTCCAGAGCGTCAAGCACATTTTAATGCAGTAAACAGTCACAGCAATCACTATTTAATATAACCGTCTGAACCAGCATATACATTTGTATCTACATCAACTTTCCCGTCACATCTGATGTCGGATTAAAGCCGTTTGTCATAATGGAAACTTAACCTGACGGCATCTGGACTTTTGATGCTCATCTTACAAGTCAACAATAAACAGCCTTAATATCTGATACTGATTATATATCTGGCTTCTTTCATTTCATTAAATTCAAAGAAAAGAGGGAGAAAAAAGACGAAGAAAAAAGAGAGAAAATAAATGTATGTCACTGAGGATTTACCTGTGATTTCCCATATTCCGAGTGGCGGCTGGTGAAAAATATTCTTGGTGGGGCAGTACTCTGCAACACTCAGTTTTTAACAACCATCCCACTACGATTCAACACAAACTACAGGATACCAGTGCTTCTTAAAAGTGTTATTATTGATTCCAAATAAAAATAACAGATTACAGAATGGTGCACACACATATCAGACACACACACACATAATTGCATACAAATGGTCAACCATATACTGCTGAAAAGCTTACATAACCTATATACAAAGAAATAAGTAAGGGGAACATGTGTGCATGTATAAATTAAAAATAACTTTATACACAGTAATTAGTAAGGGGAACACGTGTGCATGTGTAAATTAACAATAACTTTATACATAGTAATTAGTAAGGGGAACATGTGTGCATGTATAAATTAAAAATAACTTTATACACAGTAATTAGTAAGGGGAACATGTGTGCATGTGTAAATTAACAATAACTTTATACAGAAATTAGTAAGGGGAACATGTGTGCATGGGTAAAATAACAATAACTTTATACAGAAATTAGTAAGGTGAACATGTGTTCATGTGTAAATTAAAAATAACTGTGTACACAGAAATTAGTAACGTGAACATGTGTGCATGTGTAAATTAAAAATAACTTTCCACACAGAAATGAGTAAGGCGAACATGTGTGCATTTGTAAATTAAAAATAACTTTGTACACAGAAATTAGTAAGGTGAACATGTGTAAATTAACAATAACTTTATACAGAAATGAGTAAGGTGAACATGTGTTTAATTGTCCACATTTCTTTTCCTCCACATAAAAAACCTACTTCTTTTTACCTTTTTTCGAGTCCTCCCGACTCCGTTATACTTTAAACATGAACGAATTGTTTGTTGATGCGCCGAAGTGACGGTAAAATGTGGGTTTCCGGGCTATCACAAGTTGACACTGTCGAAAGTTTGAAATTTTCATCAGGCATCTAAGATAGTTACCTTTATATTACCTTCCGTATATTTACGCCGTCATATAAGTCTGTAAGTCTTCAAAATCTTTCACTGTCACTCTAAATGTTGTGAAGTCACTTCCACCACTAAGTAAGTAAATAAATAGGTGTAAAGAGATAATTATTGAGTATAATGTATAATAACGGGAGGCGTTTGGATAGTAAACAAAAGGGTCCTTCAAAGGCCCGCCCCCTTCACATCTGCCTGGACGGTCACCAGTTAATTCATCACACCGGCACACCGACACGAGCCGAATAAACCCAAATAAACCCGAATAAACCCGAGGGGCGATTCAAGAAGCGCCCCTCGGAGATTATTTCAACGACGCTGATTGGCCAAATTCATGTTGATATGCGCTTATCTTGTCCTAGCAACAGCCCCTTATTGGCTATTCGTCACGGAGACAGAGATGAGAAGGCTTACTTTTGTTTTACATTAATGAAATTAATTACTTTATATATTAATATATATATATATTTATGTTTATATTTGTATTTATATCACACATTTGAATAAGTAAGTTTTGGCAATATTCATTTTTTCAAAATGAAGTAAATACATTTAATATCACACTCTACTGGGGGGACGGCGCCCTAGCGCCCTCTACTGGCCAGCCGCAACTGCATATTCCTCTATTTTAGTCATTATTTTTAACGTGATCTAAAAAGATGGAGTACATTATTGTAAGGAGGATGAGGCGGAGACACTGGGAGAGTATGCAGTAATTTGATTATCCATCACCACGGTCTCCATTTCCATTGCTACGCAGATGATATTCAATTATACATATCCACCAACTCCATCAACCCCAGACCCACTCCACCCTCCCTGACTGCCTCTCCGACATAAACTCCTGGCTAGAAAAAAACTTCCTCAAACTCAACAGCTCCAAAACAGACATCCTCATCATAGGTCCACATTCCCTCACTTCCGCAGCCAAAGATTTCCACCTCACCTTCAACAGCACCACCCTATCACCCTCACCCTACTGCCGTAACCTTGGAGTCATCTTGGACAGTTCTCAATTTCAACCAGCACATAAAATCAGTAACAAAAACAGCTTTTCACCACCTCAAAATATCGCCCCTCTCTCTCCTTCCCTGCAGCTGAAACCCTTATCCACGCCTTCATCACCTCACGCATTGACTACTGCAATAGCATCCTTTACGGCTCACCATCCACCCTCCTCAACAAACTTCAGTACATCCAGAATTCCGCCGCCCGCCTCCTCACTCACACCCGTTCCCGAGAGCACATCACCCCCGTCCTTCAAAACCTGCACTGGCTCCCCATCCCATTCCGCATCACATTCAAAATCCTTCTTACCTACAAAGCCCTCCATAACCAGGCCCCCCCTTACCTCACTGACATGCTCCACCCCTACATCTCTCCCCGTCCCCTCCGCTCCTCAGATTCTAACCTCCTCACCGTCCCTAGGACCAAGCACCGAACCTGGGGGGACAGAGCCTTTTCAGTTGCCGCCCCCTCTCTCTGGAACTCACTCCCACAACACATCCGTGACTCCGTTGACCTCACCACCTTCAAAACCAGATTAAAAACACACCTCTTCCGCACTGCCTTCAACCAATAATACTGTCTTGTCTTGTCCTGTCTTAGTCCCTTGTTCATTACACTAATGTTTTTACCTTGCACTGTCACCATTTTGCTTTTACCTGTTTTCTATTGTACACTTGTTTTTACCTGCACTTTTTAACATTTTAATTAAAGCGACTTTGAGTTTTTGAAAAGCGCTCTATAAATAAAATGTATTATTATTATTATTATTATATCACTAAAGGCTCTGCTATTTGGCGATGACAAACCAGGAATGCAGGTGGATCAAAAGTATTCTGAATGGATAAGCCAGCTGCTGTGTAACTGTCTCTTAATTTTGTACTCCTATAATGACAAAGGAACAGATTACATCTGTCCCGGGAGCTGGCCCACATGGTGACGCGCTTCATGGCCTCAGATGTGTGCCCCGATGGCCAGTCCATTTTCCCAGCTGCTGAGGTGACAGCAGCTCTGACCGTCTCCGCGGGAGATCATTCCCCCGTGGAGACGGTCAGAGCAGTGGGGATCATTCAGACCAATGAGACGCTGTGCCTCACCCGCAGCGCATTTATAGGCAAGGAGAGGCGGTCATTTGATTGGTGAAGACAGCGCTCGGCTGTGTTAAACCCACTCATGGCTTTACTCCTCCTACTCTGGCATTTGCGCCGAGGGGCAGAGACGTGGGTGTGGACCATAGACTGTAAAAAACATGGACGCCATGATGCTAGGCTAAAATTGAAGCCGCCACGAAAACTGCTCCCCCTGGTGACTGGCTGCAGTATAGGTCAAATCTCCGTTTCCCCCATTCATCTGAACGGGCCTTAGTGAAACTTCAAAAAATTAATACACCTCGTAGAAATATTTCTCCCATCTGTATGCTGTGGTGATATGAAAATATTATTGGGCTGCGTGTTTTCCAAGTCCTCTTTTTTCTAAAGAGTTTCTTTTTTATAAGTTATTCGAGTTTAAAAATAACCGCGTTTTACGGCAGCTTCACAATGATTGTGTACGGCGTATGCTGCGGAGTGTTGCGACTGTTTACGACAGCTGCGTCCGGATTATGGCTCAAATTCTCTACTGGCTGCACAATGGCGGCGCCCTGACGGGGGATATTCTGGCTTCAAATCCGTTACATGGTGGAAGGCGGAGCCACGCTACCCAGTTCTTATAATACATCCGTGGCGTGGACGCGCTCCTCTGCGCCCCTCTGCGCTCCTCTGCGCCTTGTGTGCGCCTCTCTTGGCACTGCAGGAAACTTGCAAAGTATGCCGGTCACACCCTGTGCGAACGGCGAAGGCCGGCGCAGGGCAGGTGCGCCTGCGCTTGCGCCTGGTCTACGAAATTAGAGCCCTTTATGTTGTCGATTTGAGTTGTTCCGCGATAATATAACACAAGAATGGCTATTTAACAGCTCCAGGTCCTCAGAGCATTTGTGCTTCTCACCACATCGTCACCAGAACTGTTTATATATTTATGGACTCTTTGGACCATCATTGTTATTATGAAGTCTGTCAACTCATAGTCCAAAGAACTTTAAGAGGTAAAGTTGCATATACAGCTCAATGAATACACATTCCAGTTATACCCAGCTGACAATGGCATTGTTTCTGGAAATTGTAATTGTATTTCCATATTTGGTTTCACAGCTTTGCCAAATGTAATGCCCAATTTTATGGAAATTAAGCTCAAGATCCCTCTTTAAAGAAAACTTTATATTGTATTTTTTTATATATGTATTTGTTGTTTTTGTATGTCACATAATTAGTTGGCACATATTCCAACAAGTCAACAAACAAACATGTAAGCAAATAACGGCAGACATCACGATCTCCCAACACAGTTTTAACTTGATTTTTTTTTCTTCCTGCAGAGGAGTCAGTGAGCAGCTTGCCAGCCTGGGATCTGCCCACAGTTCCTGAGTCACTTCTGTCTACTGTGGGTGACCATGATATTACACTTCCTGCCAATGTCACTAGCCCTTTTTCTACTCACAAATGGAACACTACTGTACCCACACACACACGAAACAACTCAAGGCTCATGACAACATCCCCTAAGACTATTAACACATCTTTTTCACCCAGCACCACCTCAACTCTTCAGTCATCCACAACTACAGAAGCGCAGACAAAGTCAGTAACCCCCACTACATTATATTACAACACTCTGCACAATGACAGTCTTCAGATGACAACAAAAAACACAATGTCACCCTCTATGACCACTCTTACTGTGACCTCAGCTGAAACAACAAGACAGACAGTGCCAATTGGAAATACTGTAACAGCACCACCAAATACCACTGCTGCAACAATCATTCAACAAATAACAAGCCTCAAACATACCACAGCAGCTACAACACTGCCTACAACCTTTCCAACCACAACTGAAATTACAACTGTCACTACTACTACCACCACAATAGCGCCATCAACAACCATGTCCCCAGCACCCATCAAAACTACCTCCCCTGCAAAGACTGCCATAACCACAGCCACAACAACAAAAGTATCTGCCACCACTGAGGTCAACCTGGTTAAAATGATCCCATCTTCAACTGTGACCACAGAGGCACCATTCATTACCAGCATAAGTGAAAGCCCTCTCCCATGCAACATGACTAAGAAGTACTTGGTCAAAACAGGTAAGTGACTTACTCCGTCTGGGGTTGACTTCATTAAAAATAGCAATAGCTCAGTATTCTTTCTTGTCTGGAGATGCATTGTTATTTATCATATTAATCATTCATTGTGTCTTTATAATAACTATTTTATGAGAATGACTAAAGTTTTATCTATTATGTGTGCAATAAGAGCTTTGGAGGATATTTCGGGCAGCTAATTACTATCTGCAGCATTTGATCTTCTTCTTTTCCCTATATTTTGATATTTTTTTCATCTAGTAACCCCCTCTTTGACAGATATCAGACAAAAAGCACATTGTGTGGAGTGGCTTCTTTGACTATAATTTCTAGTGAATGGCAGACTTTCTCTCAATAATAATGCTCAAAACATCAACCTTGCATTTCCATGTGGACAACAAATATCTTAATTAACAGTGACCTCATAGTCCCACCTCTTCCCTAAACTGTATGCCTAAGCAACAATAGAATCAATGGCCAAATAAAGTATTGCATTCATACTTTTGAAGTTACTTAGATTGTGATGGGCTTTACAGTAAGATCTTCTGCTCCTTTCCTACCACCATGAGCAACAAGTGGGCACGGAGAACAGCATATGTTTGCTTACAGCTCTCATGATGTATGTGCATGCTCCATGTCTTCATCTCAAGCTTTGGTGCATTGCTGCATTTATTAATGCTTTTTTTTTTAAAGTCTGTGATAGGTGACAAAGATCTTACACTGGATTCTAGTTTTCCTGGTCCCACACTGTCATCCTGGAGATTTTCAGCAGGTATCACCAATCATCGTTTTTTTTAAATAGAAATTAAATGAAACATGACTAAAATATACAAGCATCTCAATGCAATTTGAACAGATTTTACCTTAAATTTAAAAACAAAAACTATACAGTAAAATCTGTTAAAAATTTCCAAGATGACCCACTGGGACCAAAGGAAGTAGAATCCAGTATAAGATATGTGTAACCTATCACAGATTTTTTTTCCTTTTTTAAATTTTAAAATTTTTAAATTAGAACTTCAAAATTGAAGGGGCTCATTGCAACTTGAGAAGAATTAACTTTTAATCATTACAAAACTATACAGTACTAGAAAAGCACTCGGAGAACGCAGACCTCCGCCAGCGCCACAGTCCTTAGCCATGTTGTGATTTTGAACATAAATATTCATCCTACCTTTATTTCATCAAAATATTTAGATTCCTTGACCATGAAAACATACCATTTGCAATTGGATTCATAATGATATCTATTTTAGTTCAGCAGTTATTCACAGAAATCACATTATTCACCATGGCGGCCAGACGCTGATCCTGATCCACACCAAAATCAAATTAGTCAAAATCAAATTAGTTCTTCCTTTTCCCATGCTGAACATTTCCTGAAAATTTCATCAAAATCCATCCATTACTTTTGAGTTATTTTGTTAACAGACGGACAGACAGACAGACAGACAGACAGACAAACTCTCCCGAAAACATAACCTCGTTGGCGGAGGTAATTATTTTAAGGACCAAACCACATCAAAACTGTTCTTTAAAAATGTGTGTCACAAACTTATTTTTCAGTAGATTAAATTGTCAAACAATGTGTAGCATCTCTTGTACCATCAACAAACGCTGCACAGGCGGGGTGGGGTGCACGACCCCTACATCCCCATGTTTTTGGTTTCTATCTGCAGCAGTATTACTGCATCACTTAGAAACCTGGCATATATACTACTGTGTTTTTTGGACAGATATTTCTTAAAATTGAAAAAAAATTAAAACTTAAAAATAAAATGTTCACATGTGGACAGGGCCTGTTAGTTGGCTTCTAAGAATTTTATCCCCCTCAAGCCTGGGCACATTTCTGCCAAACTTGATAAAAATAATATCTCTGCATTCCTCAGTGTCCACTTACATATGATGTGTCCTTTCTAAAAATTCTTGCTTACCTTAACAAAGGACTTCAAAACATGATTAATGATTATTATTCATCATCTCACACTCATGTCTTATGTTGGAGCAAAGTATGGTGTGTGATGTTACTTTGATGATCAGATCAGAATCTTTAGGTACATTCACAATGCTCTGTTTTTTTTTTTATAGTTCTCTTTTTTGAGCTGCCAGAAAATTGCCAGGACACCATCCTGAAGCTGAACCTTTCTAAGGGACTGAGCCATGCACTACAGAGGGCGCTTAATGACTCCACTGCAAATGCACAGGTCAGTGTCTCCAAGGGGTCAGTGTGTTGCAACATGTTGGTTAGAGAGCACAAAGCAAAGGCAGCCCATGATTAGCCGGCAAACAGTATACTCTTATGTTTCCCCACAAGGGAAACCGCAGGGAGCAGGCGGCACTGTATGTCAAACAAATACTGGAAGTACAAACAGAAGTTGGTCTTCTTCTTATATATGTATATTATTCACTGCTTCAGACCAGAATATATGTAAGTATGTATCTGTCTGTCTATATATATATATATATATATATATATATATATATATTTGTATAGGTTTACTGCATAACTGCTCAGCATTTTTTGCCATGTAAAATATACCCGCCGCTGCAAAAGAATTTTCCATAGTTTTTGATGCCATCTGGTTTGTGCATGCTATTTAGGAGTGTTGAAACACTTTTTGCCACCTTTTGTCAGTGTCACCTTCTGGTAGGTTCTCCATTAGTTAAAGTCTGTTTTTTCTTTCATTTTTATCAAGGTAGCAATGCCAGAATCAGACCTTTATTTCAGGAAGATATTGATTCCACTCCCACAACAGCAGTCTACTGGAGTGAATTTGTTAGTAATAGCAACTGGAAAAAGTTTGGTCCTTACAACAAAAATTCCTTTTGACAGATAAAGTAAAAGATGTATTAGTTGATTTATAGATTCCATGCAGTGCAAATTTTTGCAAAAGTCAAAAGTGATACAGATGAGCTGTTTTTTTTAGTGGTTTGTATCCTGAAACATGCCCCCCTTTATTCTGGTCTTGTGAATTTACATACAAACTGTGGAAAGATTTTAATGATTTCATTGTTCCCAACATTTCATCTAATTTCTCTCTTTTTACAGAAATATTTTTTTGGTTGCCATGCTTTTAGTAACAAGAATGGAGATGCATGTTTTTTCATTAATTAATTCTGCCTCTTACTCACTTTCACGTCTAGAAATGTAAATTTTAAAGCAAAAGAACAAATTATAGTGCTTCTGAAGAAAATTGAACGGTACATTTTTGACAATTTACCCTTCATAGAACAATGTCTGGTACACTGTATGTTTGACATATCACGGCACCCATGTCCCTGCCGAGGGCTCCATCTCCATGTTTCTATTCCTCTTTTCTTGAAGAAACAGTATTGATTTGCAAAACAGATTTTACTTGCCAGTAGGCCTGTGCTACTTTTTCATTAATCATTCAGATGCTTTTTGTCTTATGCCATTAAGAAAAATCTGAATGTGATGTAATTTTTGTGCAGTTCATATTTTATTTAATAATACATTTTCTATTCTAATTTTAAAATGATTAAGGTTGATAAAAAATAAAAACATATCCATTAAAATTTAATAAAAAGTAATGAAACTTGTTTTTAATTAAATTTTAATGGATATGTACTAACTCTGGCTTATTACTCTGACATATCCACTTAATGGATTTCCAAACCAAAATCTGACCCTGCACAAACAATAACTATGCATTTAAACTGATTTAATTGGTAGTAAATAACATGTCAAAGAAAAATTCAGGAACTAACTTGCCTACTACATCTTTTGTTTTTCTTTATTTTCTCTCTGTCTGGAACATGGTGGGCTCTGGGTATTCAAAGTGGCAGGGCTATTGCAAGAAAAAAGTACTTGGTCAATCCTGTACATTTTTGTAAAGAACTTATTATAATTCAAATATTTTAATTATTTTATTGCACAAAAGCACACACAGACAAAAAAGGAAATTATTGTGTTATTAGTGTGTACAGGAGGGTCATGATTGTTTGTGTGTGTGTGTGTGAGAGAAATAAATTTAAAATGAACAATCAAACTGTTTCTGTATTATAACATTCAATTAATATTATAACATTCAATTCATTCATTTTTACATTTAGTAATATACATACCATGACTCTTTTTTAAAGAGCATAATACACCCATATATCACATACTACAGTGACAGCAAGGATGATTTAAAAAAAATTACATTAAAATTCAACAACAATCATTTTTATTGTTATAACTATTATAATTATTATTACTATTATTATTCATACTATCATTACTGTTATTACTATTTCCATTTCTATCATTACTGTTATTACTTACTCATCAGACTTACTTGTCTATTCATTTATTTTCCTGACTGCTTCCTCATATTATTAGGGTCCTCGCCCACAGGGGAAGAACCTTTTCTTGCTAGAGCTCGAAGAGGTCTCCTACATAAATCACGCGCTGACACCCCTGATGTATCTCAATAGGAAGCCAGCAATTTGGATTTCAAAATAAGAGCTCACTGGATCATCCCCACTTAGCATGATGCTTTGAAACCCTTAACAAGCTCACCGCCAGGCCAAAACTGAAACACATGTCAGGTGGGTTACACATTTTTAAAAAATGAAAAATTGAACCCATAACATTCAAAAATGTGATCTCTAGCACTACCTAAGCACAAAAAGGCGTACAAAAAGTGGTTGCCGTGGCAACAAGGAATGTCTTAGAGAGATCAAACAAACGTCAACACATTTGTCTTATCAAGACCCACTATTCACACACTGACAACCCTGACCTATCTCAAACAGGAAGTCAGCAATTGACAGATGGCAGAGGATTCATGGATGATTAAAGGTTGTGAAGGGATTTGTTGTTTCTCAAACTGTTTCCAAATGACAAGCCCTCAAATTTGGTCAAGCCTAAAACAGCCCTCGTAGCTCCTCCCATTCAAATGAATCGGGGAACGACAGAACAGCAAGAGACATCCTGTGTCAGCTAGGCCTCTACAGAAAAAAAACAAATTGAAGTACGACTCTAGATGCTGAAACGATTCCTCGAATAATAGCGAGTATTCGATTACAAAATATCCTCAAAGCAAATTTTGTGCCTCGAAGCCTCGTTTCATATATAATTATACATGTAAAATATATATCTGGACTACTGTACAGCGCACGGTGTTTGACATGGACGGTAATTTCTGTGGCACAACGCGCCTGCTACCTCCGCTGCTAAACATCCGGCCTGTGCGTCGTCAGAGGGTGACACTCGCGATACATCAGCAGAAGCACCTAATATGATCAATAAACTGAGATATGGGCGAGTAAATAACCTACTTTGATTATGGCTCCGTGTAAAGGCTGGTTCAGAACATAAATCAATGCGGAGGCTACTTGCCCAGAATCATGTGTATTTTGTTCACATACTTTTTACATCCAATAACTTTACATTGAGAGAACAAACATCATCCGAGGCACTCCGATGTTAATTAAGGCCCCTGATGAAGATTCTGAGAAGTCGAAACGCGTTGACATGTCCCTGACATAATAAAGGATCTTAATTACATCGGAGTGCCTCGGATGATGTTTGTTCTCTAAAAGTTTTGCTGTCCTTGGATCCTTGAAGAGCACCCGGGCTTACTTCTGTTTCACACGTTTTTGACCCAGTGCAGCACTCACCCCTACCCTTTTCTTCAACTTTACATTGAATTTGATTGCAGGGAGTAGAACAGGAAACACTGACAGTGAGTAGAGGAAGCAGGTGTAGGGAATGTTTTCATATGTTATAGAAATGTACATTAGCTAGTTAAATGATCTTAGTATCTAAGTATGATATTATTTGGTCCTAGAAATAAAGTAAACAAAATAAGATCATCAATATGGTACAGTAGGAAAGGCAATAATTTAGCAAAAAGAGACAGGCATGTATACAAATAAAATAAAAATAATCAAACTTAAAAAAAAATACTGAAAAAAGCAAGATATGGCCCAGAGTAAAAATAAAAGTATAGATTTTGATTTTGAGATCCCATTTATGCTCAGAATGTTCAAAGTCAGAAAAGTAAGTTGTTAATTTAAGTGTCCTGGCTTTTCTGCTTTGTGTGTTACTAATGATAATAATGTGTAGTGATTCAATGTGTAAAAAAAAAAAAAAATAGCATTGAGCGCAATGTAACCATTATCCGATTACTCGATTAATCGACAAAAAAATTGATAGAGTAATCGATTACAAAAATAATCGATAGCTGCAGCTCTATACGACTCTAAAATGTAAATGACTGGATTCTTTTACAGCAACAAGGAGAGCACAGGGGCCACCTGTGCGTCACCGTGTGGACCACCTCATGGGACAGATGTAATCTGTTCCTGTGTCATGAATAGGACATAATTAAGTGACAGTTACAATTAAACACAGCAGCAGGCTAATCCATTCCATATTTCCGTATCCATATTTGTGATCCACCTGGACTCCTGGTCGGTCATCACCAAATAGCAGAACCTTTGGCGATATATCCTCTTCCAGTATCTCCTCCTCATCCTCCTTGCAATGTACTTCATCTTTTAAGACCACATTAAGAACAAGGATTAAAACAGAGATATATGGGCAATCACAGGTAAATTTTCTTTTCTTTTGAATTTCAAGAGATGAGAGTAGCTTGGATACATACTCTGTAACGGATGATGAGGCTGTTTGTGGTTGGCTTGAGAGATGTGAACTCATTAGTTTGAATCAAGCTTCCAGCTGCCGCCAGCTTAATTTCCATTATGACAGATGTCTTTGATCTGACATCAGATGCAATGAACAATTAATATAGATACAAATGTATATGCTGGTTAATTAAATAGTGATTGCTGTGATTGTTTATTGCATTGAAATGTGCTTGACCCTCTAGATCCCTGCCTCTGAAGTTTTGGTGATCTGTCTTCCAAATGTTACCGTCTGCGCCGAGAATGGACCAGGTTGGAGCAGGCGAGCTTTCAGAGCACCTTCTGCTCAGTTTATTGGCTCGAAATTGTCACTGCAGCAATCTGAATCTGTCAACACCTCCCCTGGTGCGCCGCCCCACCCATCTCGGAGCATCCGGTCTACCACATTGCCAAATTGACTGCGCACGGTGGTGCGAAATTACCACTGCACAGGGTGCGACAGGCTCAGCCACACTGAACTATGCTAGAAAATTAGGGCCCTATGTGGCAATGAGTGAAATGGCAGCAGGTTTCTGGGGTCACAGGAAGGCCTGGTCCACTTTGAATCCTCATTAGAATAATGGCTTCCTGAAGGTCTTGAATGTAATCATATTCCCTTGTCTCATTAAAGGTGGTCATTCTTTTGCTCTGGGATTTGTACTGTTGATGCCCTTAAAGAGAAAAGCAGTTTTAATGTATTTTTTTGCCATTTTGTGCCTTTATTGATAGGAGAGAATGACAGTGAATAGGTTTGTGAAAGGGGGTGAGAGAGTAGGGGAAGACACTCTGTAACTGGCCACAGGCTTGATCTGAACCCAAGCTGGCAGAATCATGTATATGGGATGTGCTTGGTTTCTAACCACTTCGCCAAACCAGTACCCTGAGAAAAGCAGTTTGAATGACAGTAGTTAATTTCACATCTGATTGGTTTGTTAATTGTGACAATCTTATTTTTTGGAAGCTAATGAAGCAAGCACTAAAATATTTTGAAACTTATAGAAACTTTGTTCATGTTTTACTCAAGAAAAGTAACACTGTATGATTCTTCAGTAAAGTAAGCAAGTTTTCTAAATAGGACACATCGCCATGTGCTACCTGGAGCTGGACCTGAACCTGCAACCTCCCAAGTGCACTATCCAACTACGCACCGACACCCCAGATCCCACCGACTGGGAATTTCAAAAACATAACATCTAGTTTTGTAAATAGCCCCCCTTATAAGAACAAAGAGACAAAGAATCAATATTTGTGCTTAAGGCAAGGTGAATCATAAATACATGCCCCCACCCGAACTGTCTAACACATTATTAAAAACTGGAAGGATAGTGGGGAACCATCATCTTTGAGGAATAAATGTGGCCAGAAAAAATCCTAAATGATCATAATCAGCTATCATTTAAATGTTTGGCCAAATCAAATTGAAGAAAAGAAGAAAAACAACAGTACAACTCAGATATGTTTAACAGCAAAAGTAAGCATTTCCACATGCACAACGCAAAGGGAACTTAAAGTGATATTCCGGGATTGAACAAGTTGGGTCCTACTGTTTAGGGCAGAAATTACCTCTACAGCAGTGTTTCTGTGGAGCAGAAGCCCAGGGCGCTAGGACCAAGAATCATCTTCCTGCTTCGGTTCTGCTCGTCTGCTGATTCCGCTGCAGTCAGATGGGGCGATATTTTACTTGACCAAAAACACAAATAAACGGACTCCCACCGAAAAAATCAGATATCGGTCTGCATTCACGCTTTATTTAGAGAATTTTCAGTGCGTTACTTTCACACAAAAGCACCGCTAAATAAGGCTCTATTTCTCATAGCGCCGTGAAATGGCCTCCGCTGCACAGCCAGAGCTGTGGCTGCAGAGGAGGCTCTTCAGCGGAGGCCGTTCCACGGCGCTAATAATTAGTAATAGTAATTTCTGCCCTAAACTTTGTGATAGGACCCAACTTGTTCAATCCCAGAATATCACTTTAAGGGATTGGGGCTGAACAGCTGTGTAGCCTTAAGAAACCACTCATCAGTAAGACTAACTGGAAAAAAGGCTTTAGGGTGCTCGGAGCATAAAGATTGGACTCTGGAGGTCGTGTAGCCAGATGAGATCAGATTTACCTGTTCCGGAGTGATGGGCGCATCAGGGTAAGAAGAGGCAGGTGAAGTGATGCACCCACCATGCAAAGTGCCTACTGTACAAGCCTGTGGGGGCAGTGCTGTGATCAGGTCTAGGTTCAGCAACATTATGTGCCTAATTAGTGAGGTCAGCTGACTACTGAATATACCAAATGACCAGGTCAATCCATCAATGGATTTTTTTCCTTCTCTAATGGCATGGGCATATTCCAAGATGACAATGCCAGGATTCCTCGGGCTTAAATTGTGAAAGAGTGGTTAAGGGAGTATGAGACATCATTTTCACACTTGAATTGGCCACTACGGAGTCCAGACCTTAAATCCATTGATTTTTTTGGGATGTGCAGGAGAATGCTTTTGCAGACTCTCCCATCATCAATACAAGATCTTGGGGAAAAATTAATACAACACTGGATGGAAATAAATCTTGTGACATTGCAAAAGCTTCGAAACAATTTCAGTGCCAATTTCATCTCATTATGGATGAAGACAGCAGCAGCAGGTGGCCAAACTTCTCCCAGGAGGAACTGATGTGTTGGTCAGAGAGTTCCAACATCGTAGTACCAGAATATATGTTCATAAAAACAGAGCTCCATGGGCTGATGATGCAAAAACAGCCTGGGGGGAAGTTACTAATATTGTCAATCAAGTTTGCCCAGATATTCTGAGAGCTGCTGCCCAATGAAAAAAAAAAATCAACAATGTTAGGAGAAGGCCAAAATAAAAGCTTTCAGAGAAAGAAGGCACACGGTGGCCACCAGGGGACAACCCCTTCACCAGCCTCATGATGAGCACAGCAGAGGAAATTGTGTCCTCCATCCTCTCCACCCTCAACCCTGGATGACTGAGGCCTTGTTGGGATTGAAGTTGGGATTACAGCTAAAGGAAAAATATTTTTTTTCTAAAACAGGGGAGGACAGCTCTCCTCAGACTTCCTACTTCCTCCTCCAACCAACAGTCCAAGCGCGCAAGGAGGAAATGGAAGGAGATGCATTGAAATGCAATTAAATTTCTCATGAATGATTTTGTGTATCTTTAATGTGACTGAGTAAACTGTGGCCAAAACATGTATAAACATAAGGCATATAAGCACATTTAAGGACAGTGCTGTGCGGCCAGGTGGTCTCTCCTTTCCCTCATGTGCTCTGATGCTCCCTCTGCTGATATGGCGCATGCAGTTCGGCCTCACTCCGTCTTAAGTCCTGTAATGTCTCCTCAGTCTCCTCTCTGAGGTCAAAGTGGCACCCATGGTGCAAGGCTTTGTTGTATAGCACGCAACATGAGACAAAGAATGCACTGACACTCTGGTTACCTGCCTGTCGGCTTTTGGTGACGTGTGTGTAATGCGCACCTGCCAGCCAAATTACCACTGCACAGGGCGTGCTTCCCCTGCATCGAAAATAGACCAGGTTGGAGTTGGCGAGCTTTCCTTTGCACCTTCCGTGGTAGTTTTTTGGCACAAAATTGTCACTGCGACAAACTGAACCTGCAGGCTACTCCCCCTGGTGCGCAGCCACACCCATTTTGGCACAGCCGGTCTACCAAATTGCCAAATTGGCTGTGCACAGTGGTGCACTGGACGAAATTACCACAGCGTTGGGTGTACCATTCTCCGCCATCCTGTGCTGTGCCAAAAAATTAGGGCACTCTGTGTGCCAGATTCCTAGAATTTACACCAGGTATAAGGAGGTTAAAAGCAGTCAATTTCTGCATCCTCAAGTACGGAACACGCAAATCTATTGTCTACCCCTGGGCACAAACGGGAGTGCATGCCGATTTCTCAAATTAAATGGCGTGGGCGTAAGGTGCATCAGTGACTCATGCGTCAGGAGTAAATTAGGGATGGCACCTGCAACTCATGCTATGTGCATAAAATAAGGCTAGAATTGCCTCTAGCAATGTGAGGAATATTCTTAGGGTTGAAATCCCCAAAGCACTAACACACTTTTGCACCTGCTAATAGCCCATTCATTTTCCCACAAATAGTGCCCACATTTTAGCTCCTAATCTTTAGCTACTAGCTCCAATCATATGTCAGCGCATACATGCTGCCAAAGCTTAGCAGCTGAGCACTTTCTGTTCCTTGTATGCCATTCTCAGGCAGTGGCTCTGCACAAAGACCACAGAGGACACAAGATAGTGGACAGATACAGACAGTAAACAAAAGAGAGAGAGGAACTACAGTGCAGCAACATGCATCCAGACTTCAGGATAAAATAAACAGACAACAAGACAAGATTCTGGAACAGAAGACTCTAAGATCCTGAATCCTGAACTCCTTTGATTGATGAAAGTCAGAAGGTATGAAGGGAGAAGACCTAAAATTGCCTTGTGAAAGAGAGTATGCCAATACTTAAGTCTATGGGTAGACAAGAAGGACCATCTTACATGTGCAAACAAGACTCATAGATGAGTAAGGGATTTAAAGTTGGTGATGAACCTCAAAGCTCCATGATACACAGTATCCAAGGTATGTATGCTCTGAGATGAGCCAGCATGTACAAAACTGCTCAATAATCAAGTAAAGACAGAAATGTTACAGCCACAAGTCTCTTTCTGGATTCAAAAGATAGACAGGATTGAATTTAAAGTAAAACTTCATTTTCAACTTTGACCTCTTTACAGGGGCGTAGCACCAAATTTTGGGCCCTGTACACTCTCAATGTCAGTGGGCCCCTATCCATGCCAGTACAGGATGCGCATGAGCAAAAAAAAAAAAGAAAAAAAATGGGGAAAAAAAGGGGTATTTATTTAAAATAAAAAAGCATAAATACGGTTTTAAGCTACAATCAGATCAGATTATATTGATGAGAAGTTCTTTCATTCACCACCTGAATTGATGCATTTGGCCTACTTGTGCTCAAATACCTAAAACATTAGGCTACATGTTAGGCTACTGGTTTGTGTACTAATGTTTTGATCCATGACACTTAAACATTTATTCTTATTCTCTCTCTCTCTCTCTCTCTCTATCTATAGCAAAAATGTATGGCAAAAATCATAATCACAATTATTTTTGATTGATATTAAGATCACAGTTATTTAACATGATTATTCATTCATTGGCTTTGGTAACATCATGAATTTATTGAGAATTGACAATAGCTTTTAAGCATTGCAATGCTAAGGCTTTTTACCAGACAAAAATAATAAATTGCTTTATTGCTCAATTAATATATTACTAGGGTGCACTTGAGCCAACAGTGATATTGGTAGGCTATTTACATGTTGATATATGCAGCAGAAATATTGCTAGGTGGATCATTTGGGTCATTCCGCCAAAAGAGTGAAATTTGCTTGTCGAAAATCTTCAAAATTAAACTTCATTTTTCATTCACTTTCAAAATAGAATTTAGTAATACACACATTTACTCATTTAAAATTAGTACTCGTCAATCTCAGGCTACTTTATTTAATTTTTTGCAATTTTCGACAGTTTATTGTCATTGTAATTTTTTCTCTGCTTTTACCAAAATTCAAATGCCATTGTAAAACCATGAATAAGTGTAATTATAATAAGAATATCAACCACATACAATGTTTTCCCCTTAGAAAAAGGGTTAATTTAGAAGAAATGGTTGGTTACATGATTAAAATACTAATATTTATCACAAAAAACGACTTTTTTTTTTTTTTGCTGTTACTCTTTATTTGAGTAACAGCAATGAGGGAAACAGCAATGAGTTTTTAGCATAAAATTAGCAATTGTGTGAAAGCTAGCTACTTAGCATCTATGCTACTAGCTTGAGCAATGTGAAGCACATTGTTAAGATTTAACTGAATATTTTACTTTTGATATCAACAAATGTTGTCTTAGAGATAACTTAGGTAACAGGACTGAGGTTTTAGATTGACCATCTCTAAAACATTTAATATATCATTAAATTTAAGGAAAAATAAAAGAGATAACTTACTTTTGGTCTTCCCATGACTTGCAGAAGACCTAAATGATGTCACTTCCTGCAAAACATGTCACTGGTGGAATGTTCCAGAATTTTAAAGAAGGGAATGTGTTTGGGTAGCAGCAATGAGTGAAAACCTGGGGACAGCACTAAAATGTGAATTTTAATCAAAATATGACTTTTTTGTAAAACTTTTGTTTTAAAAGTGCAGATAGAATATGGAGTCACACTTCAATGCAAAAGAAAATTTGCTTTGGAAGGATTTTGTTCACGATGCATTGTAGTAAAGTGTAGTGTTTGGCTGTGGGGACAGGCAAGAAATGCTATGTATAAGTGTTTTGGATGCCATTTTAAAATATTAAAATATATATATATATATCTGTAATTTCTACAAATATTAATGTGCATGGTGTTTAGTATAATATAATTTGTAATATATTACTACTTGTGTTTATACATTTAATATACAACAATATGCTGGGGACAGAAATTTCACTCTTATGGCGGAATTGCCCATTTATTAAGTCTCAGCACGGAGTTTCACTTTCAGCTATGTTAGTATAGGCTATAGCACTGAACCGAAAGGATGACTTACTTTAAACTTAAGGTAAACAACTCGCATTTAGGCAGCGATCTACCAGTCAGCAGCTCGCTCGCTCTCGCTCGCTCGCTCGCTCTCTCTCTCTCTCTCTCTCTCTCTCGCGCACGCGCGCGAACCATCATACCACCGGGGTAGTCGGAAGGGGGAGCTCGCCCTTAAAAACTTGAACAACGATCTCACCTTGTCTTTGCTCATCTATGATCTCAGCCTCATCTTCGGAAGAGCTGCCAGGACTGGCCACTGCTGCTCCTGCTGCTCCAGCTGCTGCGGCTGCGCCACTGTTTGTTTCTGAAACTGGTTCATGTTGACAACTAACAGCTGGCCCATAACTGTCTTTATACTACAGCTGCAAGCAGCCTGGTTGCCAACTAGCTAAGCTAAAGACTTGACGTGAGCATACAGACATCAGCAGCAGCTGTCTGGAGTGGACTACGTAAACTTTAATCGGACTTTGCATAACAAGCAAACTCGGTTCACCTTTGGGAAAGAAAGCAGTCAACAGCTGCCTCCCCTCATTCTGCCTTCTTTGTTTTTCTTCTCTCTCTTTCTTCTTGCAATAGCCTGATTTCTGCTTTTTAGGCAGCATGATGCCAATTCAATGTGGGTTCACTGACGTTGCACTTGTCGCCGGTCGCTGTAGGGCGGACTAAACCATTTTGCGCCTTCAAGAGGGGGCCTCCAGAATGTCTAATATGTTGGGAGGACTGTGACATAAAGTTCATTCTCTCAGCTGATGTTATCAATATATGAAATAAAGCATGACAGCAATTAATTGGAGGGCCCAATTCATTCAAAAAAAAATAAAAATAATAATAATTAGGACTTTCATGGGCCCCTCTCCCCACTCGGGCCCTGGGTAGTTAGGTCCACTTTTCCCCCCACTACCACGCCCATGCCTCTTTACCAGCAGCTGTATACTGTATGCGGGGTAAAAAAGAGAGACTCATCTATATAAATGCCAAGATATCTAGAGTTTGATACATAATCAATTTGGGTACTCTTAAGGTTCTCGGAGAGATCGATAAAAACAGCTGCACACTGCTGCTTATCTATAAAATCATGAAAAATTTCAAAGTCATTCCTTAAACTGTTGAATTTATTTGAATAACTGAATAATGATAGAATAGTGAAATTATAGAATAGTGATTGAATAATTCAAACTAATCATTTTTGTATATTTAGGACCACAATGAAAAGAAGCCCACAGGATTTTTATGTGTTATCATTTTAGCTTAAATGTGTCACTGCACCTCATGGTGTTAACATTTTAGTCTGTATTTTACAGATGTGAAAAAAATTGTTGGTATCCTTCAGTTAAAGGAAGAAAGACCCACAATGGTCACTGAAGTAACTTGAAACTGACAAAAGTATAATTCAACTTGAAAACACTCGGACAGCGCAGACCTCCGCCAGCACCACAGTCCTCACGCATATTTTGATTTTCCTCATCAACCTTAGTCCTACCTTTATTTCATCTAAATATTTAGATTCCTTGGCCATGAAAACATGGAAATATGCACAAGTGCCAAAAATGGTCCTATCTCGCAATGTTAAAGAATCCAGGATCCAGACAGTGATCTGGATCACTCCCAAAACCTAACCATTTGTCCCAATCAAGGGATTTTCTGACAATTTCATCAAAATCTGTCCATACTTTTTTGTCATGTCACTAACAGAGAAACAAACAACCAAAAGAAAAACCTCAAAACAAACAAACCGACGCCTGCAATAACATAACATAACACAAAAATTTACTGAAAACTAACTAATAAAGACATTGGTTTTGAATTGTGGTTTAACAGAATTATTAAAAAAAAATTAATGAAACTGGCCTGATGAAAAATGATGGTACCCTTACCAAAATATTTTGTTTCACAACCTTTTGAGGCAATCACTGTAATCAGGTGATTTCTGTAACTCTCAATGAGACATCTGGACCTGTTGACAGATGTCCCACTCCTCATGAGCAATTTGCTCCAACTGTCTCAGGATTAAGGGTGTCTTCTAGGGACTCAGTGTTTCAGCCCCTTCCACAAATATGCAATAAGATTTGTTGTTTCTGTAACAACTTTAAAACAAAAAAGTAGACCAAGCTTGCTATGCTGCCTGTGTGATGGCAGGATACAAGAGCAGCCAAAACACACATATCACCGTGCCAATGTAATTAACAATGCATTGCTCAAGGGGGCACTATAACTCAGCTTGAAGAAATAGTCCATACACTACAATTCCTCTTAAACACCTTTGTTTGTTTGAATGTTAACATTTCTGGGTTAATAATATAAGAACTCATGAGCACTACAAATCCAGTCTCCTTGGGGGTGCACGGTGCCTTTCAGGATAGTGTCCCTGGACTTGTGGAGTAGATTTAGGGGAAACAGAGTTTTTTTTATCTGGAGCAAGAATCTCTGTTACGGCTTGAGTGTTGCCAGTGATGACATTACTGTCACTGAGAGGCGTGTCTGAAGATGATGAGCTCTCACTCTAGGTTGTGGATCCAAAATCTGATCCATGTGACGTTTCCGTGTTTGTTCTCCGCTCGTTCTCAACTGTGTACATTGGTGGTCTGGTTCTTGTTATTTTTCCTGAGGTACAATTGTCTCCCCTGTAGTCATGTACCAGGACTTCCTATTCAATCTCAAATCACTCGCTGTCTGACAACTGCTTGTTCTGCACTTCCCTTGGCAGATGTGGTTTCAAGAGGTCAATGCAGGACTTGAGAGTCTCTTTCCATCGCTTGAATGGACTTCTTGAAGCAGTGGTGAAAATCCCTCTTCAATGCTGGGGCAATAATCAATAAAATTTCTGAAAGATATTCTTTGGGGGGATGTTAAAATAAATGCTATATTTTTACTAACTTAAAAAAACATAATAATAATACTTAAATAAATGTTTTAATTGAAATAATATAAAGAGTGGAAATTAACAGTCAGAAGGTATTCAGAAACTGGATGTGTTCAAGTGAACATCTAAGTCCAACCTATGACTACTTTATTTTTAAATTAATAAATCTTTAATAGAAGTCAAATAAATGTTTAAAGAGAATTCTAATATAGTGATATTTGTGTCATAAATGAGAGGATAATGATGTCAGCATGGCACCTGTCTGTCCTCTCTGACTGTCACAGTATGTTGCATCAGGCAGAGAGGAGAGAAAAACTCTGGACAATTCACAGATTCATTACAAAAAATATATTATTACAAAATAAGATTTTGATTTGATTTGATTTATTTTGGATCCACCATTAGTTACAGCAAATATGCAGTAGCTATTCTTCCTGGGGTCCACATATTACACCTTCAACAAAAAAATCATCCTTTTGAGCATGCCTATATACACCACACTTGTAACATTCATACGATCCATTCATACAGTAGCTCTATTATTCACCACTTGATTGCAAAAAGCAAACCAATACACAAGAAGTTTATAAAAAGAAAAAAAAAGGAGAGACAAACCACAGAACTCTCCTTACCTCTTGGGACAACAACAAAAATTCACATCATTAGGGAGACGTAGTTAACATTATTATCTTTCAGGTAAGCCATATGTGAACAAATACATCTTTAATTTCTTGTTGAAGCAACTTCTGTTACTGTCAGAGACTAAAAAGCTTGTTAATAGATTCCATGCCACCATTGCTCTGTAGAGAACCGTACCTTTTATCACATTTGTCCTGCATGGTGGCAGCCTAAACATCCTTTCTGATGCCTGCCTAGTACAGTACGTATGTTCATTAGAGAAGAATGTTAATTTATTAAAGAGCATTTCTGGGATTTTATTTATAATAACGTTCTTTATAAAGGACACCAGTAAATAGTGTAATTTACTTTTAACATCTAACCAGATTAGTTTATTATGAATCAATGTGCTGCTCGTTCTATATGAACAATTAAAAGCTATACAAGCAGCTTTATTTTGTGCTACTTGCAGCTTGTATAAATTGCTTTGTGTTGTATTTGACCAGATGACTGCACAGTAACCTAAATATAAAAGAACTAGTGCCTGAATAAGTTGTTTGATCATGTAGCATGGCATAAATTTCTCACAGTGTCTTACCACTGCCATGCCTCTGCCCATCTTTATCACTATCTGATTAATATAACTATTCCACAACATTTTATCATCAATAATTAATCCTAATGACTTAACCTCTGTCTTTTGTTCTATGTGTTTATTTCCTATGCTCAAATTCAAGATTGATGCCGATTTCAGCATTTATTTAGAGCCTAGAACCATGGATTTTGTCTTTTCAATATTAAGAGCTAATCTATTTTCTGTAACCCACTTCTTAATAAGCATTAGTTCTTTATTCAATACTTCATTCAGCTCTTCTGCAGTGCTTGCTGAATCATATACTGTGACATCATCCGCATACATAACTATTGTGGCAGACTTTAATACCAGTGGCAAATCATTTATAAAAATAGAAAATAAGAGTGGCCCAAGGCAGCTTCCTTGAGGCACCCCATACTCCACCTCTCTTATTACAGAATAACTACCATTAAAGTAAACTGAATATTTTGTATTTGTTGGATAGCTTTTAATCCATTTATTTGCAGAATCCTCAAATGCATAACAACTCAACTTTTCCAATAAGAGGGAATGATCCAGTATGTCAAAAGCTGCACTAAAATCTAATAATATAGAACCAATTATTTTTTGAATCTCCATATCTCTCAACCAGTCATCCATCATCTGAGTTAGTGCTGTGGATGTCGAGTGCCCTTTTTTATATGCATGTTGAAATACAGTGTTTAAGACATTATTACAAAAGTACCCTTGAATTTGTTCATAGACAATTCTCTACATGATTTTACTAAGAGCAGTTGGTAAGCTTATTGGTCTACTGTTTTTTCCCTGAGAATATGTCCTTACTGTCTTTGGGTAATGGAATAATCTTGACAATTTTCCACTCTGAAGGAAATATGCCTTTTTTAAACTTAAATTAATAATAAAAACAATAGGTGAGGCAATCAAACCTGCTACAGATTTTAGTGGCTTTATGTCCAGGTTATCAATACCCGAGGGTGTTTCTTTTGCTGTTTGTAGAAGTTTTTCCACTGCATATTCCGTTATAGCATCAAATCTAAAGCAGCACTGTTTATCCTTCATTATTTTCTCTTTTATTAATTTACTTTTATTGATTATTATTAATTTACATCTGGGCTGTCGCCTGTGGGCCCTGGGGCCTGCTGTTGCGGGGGCCACGTGGCACTGCTCCCTTGCTCCCACCTGTCGTAGCTAGCCGGGGCTGGCCCTCACTAGTCTAACCTCTCAATTGCACTTCACTATCCACACATTGCACTCCTGTATATATTTGCACTACTGGGCACATACACAACACTTAGGGTTCTTGGAGTCGGGAGTGGTAGAGGGGCAACTAGTTTGCCCTCTCTGCCTCTCTTGTCCTCCAATTTTAACTGCACTACATACACTAACATGGAGGGGAGGCGGGATGGAGGTGCTGGGGGGTCGGGCGCAGCCTGTCTTAGGCTGTGACCCCTCTCTGCTCGCCTTTCACCTGCCTCTCCTGACATCTGTTTTTAATGCGACACTACATCCACTTGCCTGGGGTGAGTATTGGGGAGGGGGGGGGGGGGGTCGACAGGCTCCCACTCGACCTACTTCTCCCCAGTTTTAATGCATCACACTACACGTAGAGTAGTAGCACTTAGGCAGGGTGGAGGGTTAATGTATCCTTGTCAGGAAACAAGGACACAGAATAACAGGGGGGACAGGGGGTGTTTCACTATTTTAGGCTTGTTGTGGCTGGTGGGGTCTGGCCCCTTCTGGCCGCGACTCCATGCTAGGGAGCCCTTCTCCATCCACTGGGGTGGTGGCGGTGGCCTTTGGGTGCGGCTGGGCTCCGGTGTCTACGGGTGGGGACCCGTGGTTGTGCCCTGGGGGCAGGTGGGCCCTGCTGGGTCATGCATCCCTCGGCGGCCTGTGGTGCGGGGTCTATCGGCCTGTCACTCGCTGGGGGCCTCGGCGTGGGTGGCTGCCTGTGGGTCGCTGCTCTGTGGGGGTGATTCGGGGGCCCCCTTTGGCGCTTGGGCGGCGGTCTCTGGCACTCGCCTCAGCCCTAGTTCTCCTGGGGGGGCGGGGCGTAGCCGCGACCCCACTGCTGCATGCCCACGCTCTGCCCTACCTGGCCTTGCTGCAGCTGGTATCTGGCTCAACATAGAATCCGGTCACGCCTCCTGGGGGGGCCTCTGGCCTCCCGCGGGGGGATGGGGGTGGTTGGGCGCTTGGGGTGGGGGTGGCTTGGGGTCGGGTGGACGGGTGGTGGGGGTGGGTGTGTGCTGCCTGCGGTGGGGCTGCTGCCCCGGATGCCCTGGTGCTGTCTCTTGGTGCCTTTGGGGGGACGGGTCGGTGCCTCCTTGGGTTCTGGGTCTATGTCTTGGTCCTGTGGCTCTGGCGGCCGTAGGGTGGGCCTCGGGTGCCCTGGTGGCTCTGGGGGGGCCCTTGGCCGTGGTCTCCCGGGGTATGGGCGGCTACTTGGGTATTCGGTGACCACCTGACACGCATGTGTGTATAAACACTCCAGCTCCTGTTGAGACTAACTGTAAAGAAGCGATTGGTCCCGTCAGAACATGCTGAGTTGGGCACTCCTATGCATCTCCTCACGTCCTATGTCTCCTCCATAGGACCCTCCCCCACCCCCCTTCCCTCATCCACTGCCCGAACCAGGGTCTTCATCCCCTTCCCACTCCCAACCCCCCTCCCCACACCCACTACCTGAACCAGGGTCTTTATCCCTTCCCTACCCCCCCTCCCACACCCACTACCCAAACCAGGGTCTTCATCCCTTTCCTAACCTCCCCGCCACCTCCAGTACCCGAACCAGGGTCTTCATCCCCCCACACTCTACACCCCTACCCTCTTCATACACACCACATACTTCCAGTATGGACTTGCATCAGCACAGCACTTGAACTACTATCTTAAACTAGCTACAATACCTGTTTGTTCTTCTCCCAGTTGTCTTGTCTTGTCTTGTCTTGTCCTGTCTTGTCTGTCACTATTTCCCCTTCTTTCACACTGTGGTGTAGCACGGCCCTCCTCTTCAGCTCCCATCAGGGGTTAAATAAAGTTTTATATGATGGAGTAGCCTACAAGGAGGGCTGGTGATGGTCACTATAGCAGTGAATCATATTCACATATCTCTCACTGCTAGAAAAAAAATGCATTAGTCTTTCCAACGCTGCCACCAGACACAGTGCTCAGCTGGAAAGATAATGCAGACAAGGGGAAAAGAAAAAAATATATATATATATATTATTAATTTACTTGAGATGCAGTCTTTTCCTTTTCTGGTATCCATATCATCCTGAAGTTTCTGAATTTTGTCTTTGAAAAAATAACTTAAATAGTTAGCTATTTCTACTGGTTTAGTGAGAATATATCCATCAGCTTCTAAAAAAGAAGGAGCTGATCCATTTCTTTTTCCCATTAATCCATTTAGTATATTCCATATTTTCTTACTGTCCGTTCTTGTATCTATTATTCTTCTTTGATAGTACATCTTTTTTTAATTTTGTTTAATTTTGTCACTTTATTCCTTAATTTCCTATTAATATTCCATTGTGACACATCTGCTGATTTTTTTTTTTTTTTTTTTTTTTTTTTTTAAATGTATGTTTTTGGGCATTTTGCGCCTTTATTGATAGTAGAGAGACAGTGGATAGGCTTGTGAAAGGGGGAGAGAGAGTAGGGGAGGACACTCAGCAAACTGGTCACAGGCGGGATTCGAACCTGGACCGGCAGAAGCATGTACATGGGGTGCTAACCACTATGCCAAACCAGCACCCCCACATCTGCTGATTTGATTGCCTCTACCTTTGCTTTATTCCTTTGCTCCATAAGTTCTTTAAGTTCTTGGTCTAACCACGGTGCCATTACATTTCTCACTGTTTGTTTCCTTACAGGTGCATGTTTTTCTATAACTGGTCCTAACAAGTCATTAAATGCCTGCAATGCCTGATCTGGGTCTTCCTTGCTTAAAACTGCTGCCCAGTCAATATGTGTTACGTCCTCATGGTAGTTTGCTTTATTAAAATTTTTAAACATTCTTTTTAATATTATTTCTGACCAGCTTTTGGAACTTTGGTTTTCCTCCCAATTGCCACTAAATTATGGTCGCTGCAGCACACTGGAATTGATATTGTTTTTGAGCACAGCTCAGCAGCATTTGTAAAAATTAAGTCTATGCAAGTAGCTGATTTTATACCCTCCGCTCTGCAGTGTATTCTAGTTGGCTTTGTAAAGACTTGTTATAGACCACATGCATCTGCAAGTGAGAGCAGTTTACTTTTGAGAGTACATTTTTTCAAATTCCAGTCAATATTTAGATCACCTAGAAAATATATTTCATTATTTGAGTCACATACTTGATCTAACATTCCACATATTTGATCTAAATACATTGTTGTAGCATTTGGTGGTCTATAACAACATCCAATGAGTATTGGCTTGAGGTGTGGGAGCTGAACTTGTAGCCAAATTACTTCTGTCTCTACTTCTATAGATGAAAAGATGTGCAAGGAGAGTCATAAACAACTTGTCAACCATTCTGTGTTTTCATACACATATTTCACCACCACTTTGTCCACCTGCCTCTGTGTGCACACGGCTCTGCAGCAGCAGGTGGAGAAACAGTTTGGACAAACCGTTATGAGGGGAGGGGGGTTGTAATCTTTAACAGTAAAAACTGTCTGACAATGTGTTTTTAAGTTGCATTGCTTGTATTGTACCGTCAAAACATGTTACTGTACTACAAGAAAAATCTTATTCTAGTCCTTTGGGGGGGACAACTTTGTGGAAGGGGGGGGACACGTCCCCTGTGAAAACTGTTAACATTGCAGTGTTGTTTTGTCCCTCTGAATTTAATGTCATATGAGTGGGCTCAGAAGAAAAGTGTGCCGGTGACTGACATAACAGGGATCCCTTTTCGTGGATTAAAAATTGATACAAGGGGTTGGTGGTCTGTCACCATTGGCCAAAAAGGTAATAGTGAAACTTTTTAATACCCCACATTAGGTTGAGGGCTTCACGGTTAATCTGTGCATAATTGCGCTTGGCGCTTGACAGTGATCTAGAGGCAAAAGCAATAGAGTGTAAGTCTCTCAATATGCCTAATTCTATTACACTTTTTGCAGTTTTTGTCTTTAAACCAGCAGTCATTGGCATCATCAGAAGTTTTGCAACATCTGTAACTCTTGTGTTCCTGTTTCCTAGTGTCTTTCCTTGACATTTTGTGTATGCCACTGTCCACAGCTTTCTTCTGTTGCCTCAAAGTGTCCTTAGTTGCTGTCTCCATTGACACTGCTATAGCCAATACTTTATCCAGTGTAAGATCTTTCTCTGAAAGTCGTCTTTTTTTGTGTGCCTTGAAAATGCATGCTACAAACCAGTCTGTCATGCAGAGCATCAGAAAGTCCAACTTCAGTTCAGCAACATATTCAGAGACACTTTCAAATTTAGACTGCTTGCTTTTGTGAAAACAGAATCTCTCTGCAATTACAAGGGGCTTTGGGCTGAAGTGATTATTAATATGTTCAAAATACTTTGAAAAATCTGAGGGGTAGGCAGTGGCGGCTGATGCTGAAAATTTTAAGGGGGGCGCAGCTTTGGAGGAAACAAACCAAAGAAGGACTCCATACTACATTGAAAAAATGCAAAACATAGACACAATGTAACCTACTTTGAACAATGCTCAATTTCAACAGGAAAATTTTTCCTCCTTTTCTTCTGGGCTGCAAATTTCTCAGTGACCTTCTGACTGAAGTCCATCATCTCCGTCAGCAGTCTCTCTTCCAATGACAGCATGGCCAGTGCACTCAGCCTGTCCAGGTTCATGGTGTTTCCCAGGAAAGTTTTGATTCCTTTTAAGTTTGAGAAGCATCTCAGCTTCTACAGTGGTGATGAGTATCTTCAGCAGTGACAGTCTCTGAAAATACCTCTAAAGATTATTTTCCATCAACAACTGAATGAGGTCCACAGCACCACAGCAGGCCTTGAACTCCTCCTTGCTGTAGATTAAGACTGAGCTCTGCCTTCAGCTGCTTCTATTGAACACTGGGTAGACCTTCAAAGAAATCTTCAGGAAACATGGCATATTGCTGTGTGAACCTGTGACCCTGCAGCAAAGTGGCACTGATGAGATGGTCAGTGAAGGAGAATCGTTCCCCTTAATAGGGCATTGTACACCTACAGAAGAATAAAAACACATAGAAAGTTAACATCAGTATTTACTGAAAAAAATCAATACAACAGTCAAAGTTAAACCTGCTCCCAGAAAACAAGGTAAAATTTATGTCACGTTCACCATTTTAAGAACATTTCTTGTGCCAGCTGAACAATGACTTATTTTATGCATTTCTCATGGCTCAAGAATGTAAACACAAAAGAATCATATGTACCAATGAAATTTGTTCAATGTAAGAATTTATTGGTGGGGTTATAAGAGGTAAATAATGTGCTTTTGTTGGGACAAAAAACGTTACTTCAACTAGTAAATTGCAACACATAACTTGATAGTTTTATCAGTTCTTCTTTTTATAATTTCTCAAAGGCTTTAACACAATGCAACAGTAATATCTAAAGATATATATATATATATATATATATATATATATATATATATATATATATATATGTATATATATATATATATATAAATATAGACATATACAACTTTTTTGCTGAATCAAACTTTGTCAATATACAATCACAATATTTCCATAGAGAATATAATTTTCATTTCTAAATATTTTTTAAGTTCTTTATCTTATTCATGTAAAGTAAGAACAGTGGATGAATCTTCTTGAATCTGCATCTGTGGATAAATTATTTTTTGGCTTTGTATTTTAATAACACAGTTGTTAATTAATGTTGAAGTTTTGTCTCAGAAATTCATTACAAGGATAGATATCATTTACAGTTTTAAAATATATTTCTTAAGCTTTTGGTGATATTAGTAGAGTGATGCATCTGGTTCTTATTCTGGTTTAAAAATTGTTTTGGATAGTCTTAAAAAAAATCTTTTTAATGGTAATGGGAAGAGATTAGATGTGAGGACCCCATGTATAATTCTATTAGTACAAATTTTATCAATAAAATTCATATTATCTAGAGAGTGATGGGATCATGGGTGTTCTGTCATTATAAAGCAACATTCCCTTTTCCATGTTCTCCATGCTTTGTGGGAACGCTTTGACTACAACTGAGCATTGTTGTTAAGTTCACTTCATATTAAATTTATGAACAAAGTCATCATAGTCAAGATAGTTCCTCTTGAGTCCATTAGATGCGGAATCAACCAAATGCATCCCTGCAGTCAGTCTTTATAAAGTGAAGATTTTCTATTTGATAAGATACATCTGTTATTCCAAATAGGAACCGAGTGTGGAGTAAAGTTATGACTGTAAAGTAGTATCCAGTCCAGGAGGACCTGCTGATGAAACTTGGACATCTTAACGGGTAGCTTGGATATACACGAGTCACATCTTAGCAGAAAATCGATTCCACTACATTACTGAAATATTTTAGAGGAAATATGAAACCAAAATTCAGCCCCGATAGTAGCCTATAAATAGCATTGCTAACATTCTCAAATTAATCTAAGGACATATCCAAAGAATTTATGTGCTCATCACCCTTTTTAGCTGATAATGACCACTGGCCATGGTAGTTTCAAAGTAGTGAACCATGTTAACATAACAAGATGTGCCTGGCTTGGTTATTGCTCACTAAGAAACTACACATCCGCAACAACACAGAATAAAACCCAGTGGGCGTAGTAGTTTACATTTCATCTTTTTTTAGATTACATTAGATTATATTAAGTTCATTGACCAAGAGTAAGAGGTATGGTGACTGATTTTACATTGATATGAAAAGGAAATACACAATGAAGTGAGACTGCATGCACACAGAGAGGTCTGTAGCATTATTAGCATTGCTTCGCTTCTGTTCCCACCTAATCTAGAAATCTTAGAAATTTTCATAATAGTGACATTCATACTGACTGTTGTTTCACTGCAAAAATAATGTATAAAAAAAGGAAGAGAAAAACATGAATTCATTTCTAAAAACTAAAAAAAATCTGTAAATAAAATGTGCTCATGTTCCCCATATTATGAAAATACATTTTTAACTGAGTTTTACATTTTTTACAATTTAGTTTGAACATTTTATAATCAACATAAAATCAAGTATCCAACATAGACATAAACAATTTTGCTGCAAATAATATTGGCCAAAATTGGTATTGTGTGGTCAGACGAGGGCAAAATCTGAAGTCAGAATTAGCTAAAGGAAGACCAAACAGTGCATCTCTAAATGTATATAGCTTTTAAAATAGATGTTTGAGTGATGTATAAAAAAAACTTTAAAAAAAAAAATTTCTCTGTGTCTTTATCACAGGTGGAACACGATGACTGTAGTCCAGACAATGTGACACTGGGTTACTATGTCACCAGCGGTAAAACTGTCTACATTTCCTCCTTGGTGGTTGAGGCACTGAATATTTATGGATTTGACAAGCTCCTTACAGACATCAGGTGGCACTGTCCATTGGTGAAGGCAGTTCTTGTGCCTGTGGAAACCTGGATGCCCACCCCAAGTAGTCATCTGCAGCTGAAAACAGGTAACAACATATTATGGATTATTGTATGAGCTAGCAAAAATTTTCACAAAGACAAACTAAAAGTGATTTGTAAGATGGTGCTCTGACTTAATGGAACCCTCCAACATTTATGTTGTTTCATGTCTTGCCTTACTCCTGAGTTCATGACAAGCAGGTAGACCCCATTCTTTTACTGTGCATCTACAAAACCCAAAACCAGTGAAGTTGGCACGTTGTGTAAATCGTAAATAAAAACAGAATATAATGATTTGCAAATCCTTTTCAACTTATATTCAATTGAATACACTGCAAAGACAAGATACTTAATGTTCGAACTGAGAAACTTTATCTTCTTTTGCAAATAATCATCAAATTAGAATTTAATGGCAGCAACACATTGCAAAAAAGTTGGCACAGGGGCATTTTTACCACTGTGTTACATCGCCTTTCCTTTTAACAACACTCAGTAAACGTTTGGGAACTGAGGAGACCAATTTTTGAAGCTTTTCGGGTGGGATTCTTTCCCATTCTTGCTTGATGTACAGCTTAAGTTGTTCAATAGTCTGGGGTCTCCATTGTTGTATTTTATGCTTCATAATGCACCACACATTTTCAATGGGGGACAGGTCTGGACTACAGGCAGGCCAGTCTAGTACCCGCACAATTTTACTATGAAGCCACGCTGTTGTAACACGTGCAGAATGTGGCTTGGCATTGTCTTGCTGAAATAAGCAGGGGCGTCCATGAAAAAGATGTTGCTTGGATGGCAACATACAGTTGTGCCCAAAAGTTTACACCCCCCAGCAGAATTTCTGATTTTTTGGCCTTTTCTCAGAAAATATGAATGATAACACAAAAACCTTTCTGTCACTCATGGTTAGTGGTTGGGTGAAGACATTTATTGAAAAAAAGATTAGTTTACTCTTTTTAAATCATAATGACAACAGAAACTTCAATATTGACCCTGTTCAAAAGTTTACACCCCCTGTTTTTAATACCTTGTATTTCCCCCTTTAACATCAATAACAGCTTGAAGTCTTTTGTGGTAGTTGTGGATGAGGTTCTTTATTTTCTCATATGGTAAAACTGCCCATTCCTCTTGGCAAAAAGCCTCCAGCTCCTGTAAATTCTTTGGTTGTCTTGCATTAGCTGCACGTTTGAGATCTCCCCAGAGTGGCTCAATGATCTTGAGGTCAGGAGACTGAGATGGCCACTTTAAAACCTTCACTTTGTTCTGCTGTAGCCAATGGCAGGTTGATTTGGCCTTGTGTTTTGGATCATTGTCATGTTGGAACGTCCAAGAACGTCCCATGCGCAGCTTCTGGGCCGATGACTGTAAATTTTCCTCCAGTATTTTCTGATAGCATGCTTCATTCATCCTTCCTTCAATTTTGAGCAATTTTCCTGTGCCTTTGTAGCTCACACATCCCCAAAACATCAGTGGTCCACCTCCGTGTTTCACAGTAGGAATGGTGTACCTTTCATCATGGGCCTTGTTGACTCCTCTCCAAATGTAATGTTTATGGTTGTGGCTAAAAAGTTTAATTTTGGTCTCATAACTCCAAATGTCTTTGTTCCAGAAGTTTTGAGGCTTGTCTCTGTGCTGTTTGGATTGTAAGCGAGATATTTTTGTGGCATTTGCGTAGAAATGGCTTTCTTCTGGTGTAGCGACAATGCAGCCCATGTTTCTTCAAGAGTCTCCTTATTGTGGATCTTGAAACATCCACCCCAATATCTTCCAGAGAGTCCTATATTTCAGCTGAAGTTATTTGAGTTTTTTTCTTTGCATCTCGAACAATTTTCCTTGCAGTTGGAGCTGAAATTTTTGTTGGTCTGCCTGACCGTGGTTTGGTTTCAACAGAATCCCTCTCTCTCCCCTTCTTAATTAGAGTTTTAACAGTGCTTCTTGGCATCCTCAGTTACTTAGATATCTTTTTAAATTCTTTTCCTGTTTTATACAGTTGGATTACCTTTTCTCGCAGATCTTTGGACAATTCTTTTGCTTTACCCATGACACAGAAATTTCAACGCAGCACTGAGTGAAAGATGTACATGTCTGTCAGGAGCTCAGAAACTGAGCTTTTAAACACACACTGTTAATACAAGCTAATAGATCACAGAGAGGATGGTTACCTTTAGTAGACATTCAAACCCATTTGCGTCAAATTTTGTGCATGTTACCAGGCCAAAACTGCCAGGGGGTGTAAACTTTTGAACAGGGTCAATATTGAAGTTTCTGTTGTCATTATGATTTAAAAAGAGTAAACTAATCTTTTTTTCAATAAATGTCTTCACCCAACCACTAACCATGAGTGACAGAAAGGTTTTTGTGTTATCATTCATATTTTCTGAGAAAAGGCCAAATAATCAGAAATTCTGCTGGGGGGTGTAAACTTTTGGGCACAACTGTATGTTGCTCCAAAACCTGTATGTTCCTTTCAGCATTAATGGTGCCTTCACAGATGAGTAAGTTACCCATGCCTTGGGCACTAATACACCCCCATACCATCACAGATGCTGGCTTTTGAACTTTGCTCCTATAACAGTCCGGCTGGTTCTTTTCCTCTTTGGTCCGGAGGACACGACGACCACAGTTTCCAAAAACAATTTAAAATGTGGACTCGTCAGACCACAGAACACTTTTCCACTTTGCATCAGTCCATCTTAGATGAGCTCGGGCCTAACGAAGCCGGCGGCGTTTCTGAGTGTTGTTTATAAATGGCTTTGGCTTTGCATAGTAGAGTTCTAACTTGCACTTACAGATGTAGCGACGAACTGTAGTTACTGACAGTGGTTTTCTGAAGTGTTCCTGAGCCCATGTGGTGATATCCTTTACACAAAGATGCCGGTTTTTGATGCAGTACCGCCTGAGGGATTGAAGGTCACAGGCATTCAATGTTGGTTTTGGGCCTTCCCACTCATGTGCAGTAATTTCTCCAGATTCTCTGAACCTTTGAATGACATTACGGACCGTAGATGATGAAATCCCTAAATTCCTTGCTATAGCTGGTTGAGAAATGTTGTTCTTAAGCTGTTGGACAATTTGCTCACGCATTTGTTCACACAGTGGTGACCCTTGCCCCATCCTTGTTTGTGAATGACTGAGCATTTCAGGGAAGCTGCTTTTATACCCAATCATGGCACCCACTTGTTCCCAATTAGCCTGTTCACCTTTGGGATGTTCCAAATAAGTGTTTGATGAGCATTCCTCAACTTTCTCAGTCTTTTTGCCACTTGTGCCAGCTTTTTTGAAACATGTTGCAGGCATCAAATTCCAAATGAGCTAATATTTGCAAAAAATAACAAAGTTTCTCTTTTCGAACAATAAGTATCTTGTCTTTGCTGTGTATTCAATTGAATATAAGTTGAAAAGGATTTGCAAATCTTTGTATTCTGTTTTTATTTACGATTTACACAAAGTGCCAACTTCACTGGTTTTGGGTTTTGTAGTAACTAGTAAAAGATGGAAAAAGGTTGCCATCTGCCAGCTTAGCTTAGCTCAAACACCGGGAGTAAATGGGTAGTGCTTTAGCCTGTCTCTGTCTACAGTCCCCAGATAAACTCCAGACGGTGTGCTTGTTCTATAATTTATCAATCATGTGATCTATTTTAGACTAAGACTATGCAGTTTTTGAAAGAAACTAACTGCTAACAAAACTAAGCCCCAGGGCGCATGCACAAACCACCAAGCAAGTGCTTCTTAGCATGTCAACAAACCAAAACCTCTGTTTATGGGTAGAAGAAGGCCATAAAGGTTTATGGCTGACTTTATGATTGAGCACAAGGTTGATTTCTTTGGGACTGACACACATTCAGAACCTTACCTGTTTGAATCAGAATATACGTACTAAGATCTACATGTTTTAAAAGCTGTGCATGCACAAAGAGAAGCCGAGGCAGTGGAAAAAGCTGGGGCTGAGGAGAGAGTCAGAACTGGCATGGACTGTGGTGTGTATATGTGGGCTAGCTTTGAGGCTGTATGTAGCTTATATTTGTTTTCACAGATAACTACTGCACAGTTATTATCAGACTGGGTTTCCCTGCAAACATACTTGTAAGGTAACTCAAGGAGAGGAAAAAGGACAATAACCCTCAGACCTATAGCGATTATTTTCTGAATATAACTTGATATTAAATAAAGACAATAATATTCATTTAATATCTATCATTATTTAAAGGGGCACCATCTGATTTATATTAAAAAACAATTAATTTATTGAGTTATTCGTTATTTCAATTAAATCAGATAAATAAATTAAATCAAACTTTATCAATTACATCAGTCTCAAGTCAGAACTCTCATGCAGTGATGTCAATCTTCCAAACAGAATACCATCAGACAGAACTTTAGATATAAGGGTGATTTAATAAAAGTGTATGATGATTAAATAAGACAAAATAAAGTAAAACACCAGAAGGAATAAATGTCAGGGTCATACTGATCAATGATGCCGTGAATAAAGAAAGAAGTTATGAACCCTCAAGAAACATTTAAGTATATAGAGTGGTGGTTATAGAGGATTTATTCAACAAATTAATCTACTTTAGAAAGGTCAAATCAGTTAAACCAGGACACTCAAGCCCATCTGGAGGCATTCAAAACAGTAGTCTTACTATGATGTGTGGTGCTGTATGATGATGTATGATGATGATGCTTTTGGATCGGATCTCTAACTGGTCCTGAGCTACTGGAGAACCTGAAGGACCGTTCTGGTTCAGAGTCTTCCCAAAGGGAGAATGAAAAGTCCATTCTATCCAGCGCAATGGATCCAGTAAGATGATGTCCAGACATGAGCTGGTTTAGTAACTTTCACGAGAGATAGATGCCATCTTGGATTGGACTAGGATCTTCTGTAAAACGTGAAGGTGTAGCTGGAGCTTTGAGGTCCTGATTAGATGAAAAAAATATTCATAATTAATTCCAAAATTAGATTATTTATTTTGAATATTTTTCTGAAATTAATAACAAAGGTCCATGCACTATGAAACTAATATTGAGAGTCATATATCTTCCTGGCTTGTAAAGACAACAGACGGGCGTGTTGCAAAACGTACACAAAAATATGAATGAGAAATAGAAGAGCCTTGAAAACTGTTGGCCGAAAAATATCTGGGCAGAGATAAGGAAAAGGGATGAGGAGTCCAAATAACCAGTCTTTCATAGTAGTACTTTTGCCCAAGGCTATCCCACACATATACCACAGTCCATGCTAGTTCGGACTCTCCCCTCAGCCCCAGGTTGCTTCACTGCCTCGGCTTCTATTCGTGCGACTCAGCTTTCAAAATGTGCACACATGGACAAAATTGTTGGTACCCTTCCATTAGAGAAAAAAATCCTACAATGGTCACTAAAATTAAACTGACAAAGGAAATAATAAATAAAAACTAACTGAAAATGTACTAATAAAATCAGACATTGCTTTTGAGTTGTGGTCCAACAGAATCATTTTAAAAACAAACTAATGAAACTGGCATGGACAAAAATGATGTCCAGGGTGATAAACATAATGTTTTGTTGCACAACCTTTTGATGCAATCACTGCTATCATGCAATTTCTGTAAGTCTCAATGCGACTTCTGCACCGGTCCACAGGTATTTTGGCCCACTCTTCATGAGCAAATTGCTCCAGCTGTCTCAGGTTTCAGGGGTGTCTTGTACAGACAGCATGTTTCAGCTCCTTTAACAGATGTTCAATAGGATTTAGATTAGGGCTCATAGAACAGTCTGTTTTGTTCTGAGCCATTCTTGGGTGTTTTTAGCTGTGTTTTGGGTCGTTATCCTGTTGAAGGACCCAAGACCTGCTCCTGAGACCTTTTTGACACTGGGCAGTACATTCAAGACATCCTAGAACACAACTGAGCCTCCTCCATGTTTCACAGTAGGTACAATGTTCTTTTCTTTGCACGTTTCCTTTTTGCATCTGTTAAAATTGAGTTTATGTGACTTGCTAAAAGCTCCAGTTTTGTTTCATCTGTCCAAAGGACATTCTCCCAGAAGCTTTGTGGCTAGTCACCATGTATTTTGACAAATTCGTCTGCTTTTTTATTATTTGCTTTCAACAGTGGCGCAATTCCATTGAGTCCACTTTGGATGGCAATGGAAGGTGGGATCTGATTCTGATGTACCTTGACCTTGGAGTCCACCTCTAATCTCTTTAGAAGTTGTTCTGGACTCTTTGGTTACCATTATTATCATTCGTCTCTTCAATTTTTCATCAATTTTCTGCTTGTGGTCACGTCTGTGGTAGGGAGGTTGACTACAGTCCTGTGAATTTTAAACTTCTGAATAATAACTGTAGTCAAAGAAACATGGAGATAGAGGAGTGGTCATGTAGCCTTTACCTGTAACATGCTTGTCTATATTTTTCTTCCCAGTCTCCTGAGACAGCTCTTTTCTTAGCTTTCTGTGGACCATATTCAGTGTGGTACACACCACGATACCAAACAGCAAAGTGACTACTTTTCAACCTTTAAATAGGCAGACTAAACTGATCACAAGTTTGAAAACACCTGTGATGCAAAGTACATGGCAAACATTAGTTTAACATATCCCAACAGTCAAATCATTTTCAATCTTTTTCTTGGGGTACCTTTTTTTTTTTTTAATCTCCAGGCCAGTTTCATTATTTTGTTTTTTTAAACAATTCTCTTGAACTGCAATCCAAAGCAATGTCTAATTCCCCTTAGTTAATTTTCATTATTTTTTTTTATTTATTATTACTTTTGTCAGTTTCAAGATATTTATTGACCATTGTGTTTTTTTCTTTCTTTGATGGAAGCGTACCAACTTTGTCCACATGTGTAACTCCTAAATCTCTCAGTGTCTCTGTTCTGGCTCCTCCGTGTGCCAGTGAGTGTAAGGCGCAAGGACAGGTATTGTGAATCACTTTGTGTGTTTTTGTTATTCAAACAGTGTCTCATTGACTTGTGTGCACAGTTTAAAGTGAACACCATGTTTTCTTCTACTGACGTCCAAACTGAAATGTTTTTTCAAACAAATAGCAAATTTCAAACAAAAGGCTTTGACCTTTTGGGATTTGGCTTATGATGACGGTTAAGTCATCATGTGTGCATGCGCCAACAGCGCAAGCAGCCTGTGGGAGTTTCTCCTGCTAATTTTATGTCTTTTCTTGGAAAAAGACTATTTTTTTGATTCAAAAACTGGACTGGACCAGGAACACTGAGGCCATCATAAGAAGAGCCTGAGCCGCCCCTACTTCCTGAGGAGGCTGAGGTCCTTTAACATCTGCAGAACGATGCTGAGGATGTTCTACGAGTCTATGGTGGCCAGTGCTGTCCTGTATGCTGTTGTGTGCTGGGGCAGCAGACTCAGGGTAGCGGACACTAACAAGCTCAATAAACTGATCTAGAAGGCCAGTGATGTTGTGGGGGTTCAGCTGGACTCTCTGACAGAGGTGTCGGAGTGGAGCGTGGTGTCCAGGCGGCAGGACATCATGGACAACACCTCCCACCCCCTCCACAGCGTGCTGGACAAACACAGGAGCACATTCAGGCTGCGTTTACACGGGCTGAATACGGCCAGATCATTTAAGTTTTCATTGCGTTTTGGCCTTGCGTTTACATATGAACTCTTTATGAATTGTCTGAAAACATTAACGTTTGAAAACAGGTTCCAGAGTGGAAAGTTTTGAATACACTCTCCATGCAGTGCCGTGTAAACCTGAATCAGAGTGTTTCTGGGTGAAACGCTGACGTCACCACATGTGTAGCACTCTTTCGCATGAAGGCTGCGCTAGCATACCAGGGACAACAACAGCTTCAGCAATCTACCAAGTAACGTGTGTGCTACTTGCTGTGCTCGGTTTGTTATCCAGACAAAACTATCCAGTCAGATTTGTTGTCTGAACTGATTTGTTGTCCAGGAAAGAAACTCCTGCAACTCTGTCTGTCCACTCACCATGTTTTTTTGTGATGAGTTTTTCTTCTTCGTACGTGTGTTGTAGCAGCACTGCCTCTCTGCAAACCTACACCGCCATCTAGTGAACCAGCAGTGGTTTCATTGCGTTTTAAGCCACAGAGTCTCCATGTAAACGCAGCCTAAGACCGAGCTCTGTCTTCAGTTGCTTCTGTTGAGCACTGGGTAGACCTTCTAAGAAATCTTCAGGAAATCTGTGACCCTGCAGAAAAGTTGCACTGAAGAGATGGTCAGTGAAGGAGAATCGTTTCCTCAGTATGGTGTTGTAGAGCTGCATTAGAAGAATTAAAAAATACTTTAAAATTTAACATCAGTATTTACCAAAAAAAATCAACAAAACAGTTAAAGTTAAACCTGCTACCAGATAATAAAGTTGTAATTTATGTCACTTTCACTATTTTAAGAACATTTCTTGTACCAACTGAACAGTGTCTTATTTCATGCATGTCTTATGTCTCATGGCTCAAGAATGTAAACACAAAAGAATCTTATGTACCAATGAAATTTGTACAATGTAAGAATTTATTGGTTGGGTTATAAGCTCTGTGGAACACTTCAGAGGTAAATAATGTGTTGTTGTTGTTGGGACAAAAAACGTTATTTTAACTAGTAAATTGCAACACATAACTTGATAGCATTATCAATTCTTCTTTTTGTAATTTTTCAAAGGTTTTCACACAATGTAACAGTAACATTTAGTAAGCAGTGCAATAAACCTCTGTAACTTCTGCATGCACATGTGTATTACATTCAAATTAAAGTTAGTCATATCTGTAGTATGTTTCTTTGAACTTCAGATTTTGTGTGTATCTATTTTACTTGTGTGCATTGTTTCTGCTTTGAAAAATATATTTTTATAGGTCCCTTTATATAACATTTTCAACAAAAAAAATGTAAATTTTTTTGTCAATTAAGTTTAAAATTAACTTCTAGTGGGGGAAAAAAAACAAACTTAGCCACCCATTAAAAGTCCCAATTCCTTCTAAAATTATGCTGTTTTGTAAAAAATATGCAAGAATAAAAAAAAACTACACAGATGTTTTAGAACTTAAGTCTGCAGCAGGATAATGTTCTACTGAACAAAGAATTTATCCTCTTGGCGAACTCAGTTTGTGGCTTCTATTGATAGTTTAGTGCCATGTGTGACATAAAATGGAAACTTTTTGCCCCTGGTAAGACATATCATAATCCAATCTTCAATGTAGCATAATCTCTTACTGATGTTTTTTCTCCAATGCAATCTCAAGTCTTCATTCTCTGGGCCGAGTACCCGAAGCCTCTCTGGTGCACGGGAGCATTAGTCTGTTGAGTTGTTGTATGTTGAGTATTTGCGCATGAATAAGTCCAGTGCTGCTGCAGTGACGTGATGGTATGATTGGCAGCGCTCATTGTCTAGTCACATGAGGAAAAAAATCACCGTAACAATGCTAATTCGCTGTCAATCAAAGTGGGAGTGTGAGGGGCACACTACTTCTCTGCACTCCACAGGCAAAGTTGAAGCGGTCAATCCCAAAGATGCCTCAGGTCAAGTGACAATAGACACTAATTAGACTGGCGTCCCGCCATACATAAATTATGTATTTACAACAAAGTTACCTGGTCAAAATCTTAAGACCAGTTTTAAAATTGCTAGAATATGCATTTTGCACATTTGGACCTTAATGAGGTTTTAAATAGAGCTACAATATGCAGAAGCAAGAAGGAGTGTGACAAAAAGCACTTTGAAAAAGTAATTTATTGAAAACAACAAGTAAACTGAAATAGGCTGTTTATCAGCGGATCAAAAGTTTAAGACCATCGCTCAAAAAATTACAAAAAACTCTCCAAACCAGAACAAAAATTTTTCTCAGTAGAGCTCAGTAATGAGTAGCTCCACCGTTCTTGTTAATCACTTCAAGAATTCGTTTGGGCATGCTTGATGCCAGTGTTTCCAGGAAGGTTTTGGGAACATTGCACCACGTGGTGAAGATGGCTTCATGAAGGGCATCAACTGTCTGGAACTGATGGCAACTTTTATAAACTTCTCTTGCCATCCATACCTAATGCCTAAGTCACACATTCCCGTTTCTCATAGCGACAGTGCACGATTGAGGAGGCTGGTGTGATCGCTATGATACGGGATTAAATTACTGTCTCACCCCTGGAGACACTCCGTAAATACACCGTCAGTGGCGCTGCTACAGCACTTCAGGGGGCGTTTGTCCCGCTCCAGTTAGGTTAATACAGCGATATGAGGAGGATTCCATCCCGCTGGCAGGACGTCAGCCCCGCTCGAGCTCAGTTCGCGTCACGTAAGCCCCGACTGAGCCCCGTCGCTTGTGCTGTCTTGAACGAGACACAGTCGGGGCTCATACGGATACATCCTTGTCAGTCGTCCTCATAAAGCTTTCAGGATTGAGCCGCGATTGGGCCACAATCAGCCCGACTGAGCTCCGTACATGCCCCGCTAATACCGCTCGCCTTAGGACTGCATTAGGCTTCCATCCCGCTATACTGAGAGCGGCGATTCTCCACGACAGTTTTGAACAGTTTAAAACTGTCGTGGAGCTTCTACGTTCCCCTCCGTTCATCCACAACTATACGGCGCTGATCCAGACCAAGTGGCGCATGCACCGCGACCAAAGCACGCTTTATCAGGATTATGACAATCGTGCACAATCGCCATGAGAAACGGGAATGTGTGACTGGGGCTTTAATGTTCTCTATGGGATTTAAATCAGGGGAACATGTGGGATGGTCCAAAAAAGTGATGTTATTCTCCCTGAAGAAGTCCTTGGTCAAGCGAGCATTGTGAACTGCAGCGTTGTCCTGTTGAAAAACCCAGCTGTTACCACACAGACGAGGGCCCTCAGTCATGAGGGATGCCCGCTGCAACATCTGCACGTAACCAGCCACCGTTTGACGACCCTGCACCACCTGAAGCTCCAGTGTTCCACTGAATGAAAAAGCACCCCAGATCATGATGGACCCCCCTCCACTGTGCTGGGTAGAAAACATCTCAGGTGGGATCTCCTTGTCATGCCAGTAACGTTGAAACCATCTGGACCGTCAAGGTTACATTTTTCTCATCAGAGAATAAAACTTTTTTCCACCTTTCAATGTCCCATGTTTGACGCTCCCTGGCAAAGTGTAAACGGGCAGTTTCGTGGCGTTGAAGGAGACGAGGACTTTGAATTCATTTTTTGTTTTTGAAACCCTTTTCCTGCAGATGCCATCTGATGGTTATTGCGCTGCAGTCGGCACCAGTAAGGGCCTTAATTTGGGTCGAGGACTGCTCTGTGTCTTGACAGACAGCCAATCGGATCCTCCGCGCAGGTGTAATTTTTTGTTGGGTGTACCACTTGACTTTTTTGTTCCATAACGCTCAGGATCTTTCAAAAAATGTAGAATGACTTGTCTTACTGCGTCCAACCTCAGCAGCAATGGCACGCTGTGAGAGGCCTTGCTTATGCAGCTCGACGATCCGACCACGTTCAAGGAGAGAAAGCTTCTTAGCTTTAGCCATCAGGAGGGCATGACCATGTAATTGCTTGACAGAAAATGAAAATTTTGAGTAGATTTTGGCTTTAATGGCCTGTGGTCTTAAACTTTTGATCAGGTGATAAATAACCTATTTCAGTTTTTCTTTTTTTATTATAAGTTTAAAATGTTTTGTGTTGCACTCCCCCTTCTTGTTTTTGCATGTTGTAGCTCTATTTAAAACCTCATTAAGGTCCAAATGTGCAAAATGCATATTCTAGCAATTTTAAAACTGGTCTTAAGATTTTGATCAGGTCTTTACGGTAAAAATCCCCTTTATTGAATGGGGACAGGCGCTGCTGACAGACAACTACTGTGCGGTAAAAATATATATATTTTTTATCAGTAATTTTTTATAATTTAATGACAAACTATGTTGCATTTAGGTAGACTTCCTTTGATTAATTTAGGAGGGGGCAGCGCCCCAGTACCCCCTATTGACAAACCCCACTGCAGTGGCGGCTGCTGGTCAGTCAAGAAGGGGAAGCTCATTTTTTTCCGGCCTACATCATAAATTTGTTTATTTAAATGAAAATTCTACCCTCCTTTCCTTTTCAAGAAAATGATCTGTGACCAGACCCTGTCGTACCAACTAGGTGTCTTTTCCAGGGATTTTACCAGTGTTCTCTCAATGGCCAGCAGAGCTAGACTGCATAAACGACCTTGGCCCATTGTGTTCCGGGTGTAAGACTTGAGCCGCTTTAAACAGGAGAAACTCCTCACCAGAACAACTGAATGTAAAACTTAGAAGATGCTCCGGTGGAGGTTATACTTCAAGATCGCTGATCGGCTCATTTCACTGTCAATCAAAAAGGGATTCGGCCTCAGACAGATCATCCAATCATCATGCAGAAGCCAAGCTTCTAGGCCAGCCCACTGCCTCATAGACACCCAGAGACGCTGAGCGTCCGATGGGCGGGACAAAGCCCAGCGTTTATCCAATGACCGTCCAGTTTCCACAGTGGAACAGCCCACTCTACACTTTCCCATCGAAGTCAGGAGACGCTCGGCGTCCAACTGTGTTAAAGTGCTGAGATGCTGCGGGGATGAATGAGATGGAAGTCGCGCCAGTTACCTGCAATGAGGAGCTGATTCTGAACAAAAGATGAAGGTATTCTAGCGCATATTTAGTCAATGAAATGTACACACAGCAGTACATATCACTTTTTTTGGGGACATTTTAGGGGAAGCTGAGCTTCCCTTAGAGCAGTGCTTCCCAAACTTTTCACAGCCTGTACCCCTTCAGACACTCAACCTTCAGCCATGTACCCCCAACTCTCATGCATTTATAGCACAGAGAAAAAGAAATGTTTATGTCTGCTGCACACGCACCCCCCACATTTTACATGCATAACATACATAAAATCTCTTAAAGTGAATTATTTCTCAATAAATAGATTTTTTTTACCAGCAATTTCAGTGGGCAACACCAGTTCACTTTTGAAAAAGAAATGTACATTTCTGAAACATATCCATTAATAAACTTGAAGCTTTAATGAAAAGGCTGTCTGACTGAAATTACTGTATGTTATTTTAAGAATCTTACATAATTCAAGACAGATTACCTTCTTCAAGATTCCTCAGACTCTCTGCCAACACTTCAGGCTTTTATCAAAGCTCACAATATAAACATTTACCAGTTTGAACTTGAACTACTGAAATAACTGTTTAGACCTGACAGTTTTTCACGTACCCCCTACGCCACTTCGCATACCCCTGGGGGTACACGTACCCCAGTTTGGGAACCACTGCCTTAGAGCAATCGCCACTGCGCCACTGGTTCATCATATCCAGAGTTTGTCTTTGAGAGATAGATGTTATGAGTGCTGCCAGCATTGCTGCAGAGGTTGAAGGAGTGGGGGGTCAGGCAGCCCGTCAGTGCGCAGACCATACTCAGCACACTGCATCAAATCAGCCTGCATGGCTGTCGTCCCAGAAGGAGGTCTCTTTTAAAAATGATGCTTGAGAAAGTCCAAAAACGGTTTACAGAAGATGAGCAGACTAAGGACATGGATTACTGCAGAAATGTCCTGTGGTTTGATGAGACACAGATAAACTTATTTGGTTCAGATGGTGTAAAGCATGTGTGGCAGCAAAGGAGACATGTGTGTCTAGCCTACAGTGAAACATGGTGGCGGGAGTGTTATGGTCTGGGGCTGCAAGAGTGCTGCTGGCACTGGGGAGCTACACTTCACTGAGGGAACCATGAACCAAATTGTATTATGAAATACTGAAGCAGAGCATCTCCTCCCTCTGGAAAAAGGGCAACACGGCAGTATCCCACCATGATAATGACCCAAAAACACACCTCCAAAATGACCACTACCTTGCAGGGTAAAGGTAATGGACTGGGCAAGCATGTCTTTCTACCAGGGACCACATTCAGAAAGCTTGCTTACTCACAGAAAGGGTCTTGAAAGTGGCACAAGTCACTTCCCACGCAAAGGTTGTGATTTATAAAAACAAACTTGGTGGGAGAATGTTTGCACCTGTACGTCAATTTGGATGCTGGTGCACGAACATTTTGGAGACGGGGGGAAACTGGTGGCGTGGTTGGTGAGGTGGTGAATTGAAGCCAGATTCATCTCATACATTTAATGTATCAGACTTATAGACCAGTGTGTTCATTAACACCCAAGCCCGCAGTGTTAAAGATGTGTTCTTTTAGTGAGCCATTAATGAACTACTGTATGCAATGTTCAAATATCATACTTTCACCCTTAAATGATACAGAGTGGTGAACAGCACTGATTGATTAGCATTAGTTGTGACAAGATGTGTAACACTTACTCTAATTGCTGAGAAAGCATATAACAGTGCAGTGACACTCGTGCATCATGCTGTATAATGGATGCAATGGCACTGCTGGAAGATCATGCAACTAGTGGGATCAGGATGGAGAGTATTTAGGGACCACGGAGTTTTCCTGTCCCATGATGATGAAGTAGGCCCAGTGTTAGACAGAACCACCTGCCAGAACCACCTCATCCCGGTGTCTATACAGGTGCTGACCGTGATTTCTTCTTCTTTTTCCTTTACTTTTTATTCTCCTTCTTCTGTGTTAGATATGATTAACATTAAAGAATGTTTCAGTCTAAAGCCCCTTTGGGTGTGATATAACACAGTTAAATTCTGTCCTTAGGTCTGGGATATCACAGCTATCCCTCAGCACAAATAATGCCAGCCGTTTTGGATGGCATAATAATCACGACCGGTCAGTACATCAGGGTTCCCTACACTGTGGATGAACAGGTCCACAGATTGCAGCAATTTCCTGTTTCCAATATGTAATCAATGCAAATGACTGTTTGCAGTGAAAATGATTTTGTCTAATTGAACGAAAAAAATGTGCATACAATCAGTGTAGAGATTATTTGTCCCTCAACCGTAGTTTTGAGGAATTTTGCACAATTCATTCATCTTGATGCACAGCTTCCTCCTCTTTTTTTGGTTTCAGCAGACTCAGGGCTGTATACTCACTTCTGTACATTGTATCAAAGTGTAATTTCCTCACTGTTGCCCCATGACAAGATATAATAAACTATTTGCAGAAATGTGAGGGGAGTACTTACTTTTGTGAGATATATGTATGTATGTATGTTGATGTGACACATTTTTGAAAAGACTTTAAGATTGACATGAAACTAAAAAACTACAAATATCATAAAGCACCTCAAAGATCACAAGACTACCTCATGAATATTATAAGATTGTGCATAAAAATGTATCAGAATGCAGGAATGTAATTTTTTAAGTTTTGATGTCAGAAGAAGACCCTCTGGTTTGCCTGCACATTCCCTAGCTTTTAATAGCACACATCCCCAGGTTTTTTTCATCTGACAGGTTAATACCACATTTGTTTTTTTAATCAGATGTTACCTCTCTTTTGCTCTAGTGTTAAGGTTCGTGGGGCCAACAGATAACATCTTCTCCTGCAGATTTGTGGAAGTATTGGAGCAGAGACTGGCAAATGCATTTGAAGAGGCTCAAGACAAAGTGCTGGAGACGTACAACAGGCTCACTGTTGAGGTACCAAGTAATAGAAGTTTTTGGAAGTTCATATCTACATACAATATGCCTTCAGGGAAATTTAAATTTTAGTTGAAATTGTATACACATACTTACTCATCTATGGACTTAATTTGGTTTCTTTATTATGCAATCAAAAAGAACAGTTTTGAAAGCAACAAAAACCAACTTTGCAAAAAAAATTATGATTTTAAAAATACAAAAAATGCAGGTGAACAAATTAAATATATTTGTGATTAAAATTGTTTACAAACCAAAACATTGTTCTCATGAACCACAGACTCCTTTTTGTTTCCTGAAGTTTTGTTTGTGTGAAGTTTTTTTTTCAATACTTTATTTTTGTGTTGTTTTTTATACAACAGGAAAACAAACAAGACAACTTAAACAGACAGGATCATCATGAGGGAGATTAGGTAGGAAACTTTGGCAGACAAAATAATAGTAATGATAAAACTATACAACACCTACATATGGAAAGCAAAACACATCAACAAGTGCAAACAAACAAAGAGAATAGTTGTGCTAGTTGAAGATGTAAATTTGCAGTTCTTTAGTTTCCAAGAAATATCGTTAAAAATCGTCAAGGGTCCTATTAGTCCAGTAATTTTCAAGCTGCAAAGAAAGTATAATTACAGATTCATGTAAGTTTTCCGTTTCTTCCAATACAATTCACCCTTTGTGGTTGCTTGTCTTAAAGAGAATGTTAGTTGTTCCATACATTGAATTTCATGGATGATTTCTTTTCATTCAGTGAGAGTTGGGGGTTCCTTATTCAGCCACTGTCGTGTTATAGCGTCTTCACAACTGGCTAATAGTATTTGTAATAAATCTCTGTCCTGTTATTTAAGCTTAGCTGGTATATTACCTGGGTATAAAACACAAAACCTGAAAAGTTCTAAGCTTATTATTAATCTGATTGCATGCATAACATCTGTCCAATAAGCAGCAATTTTGGGACATTCTCAAAATATGGGAAAATGACCAGCTGATACACAACCACACATCCTCCAGCACTGAGCATGGTCCGGGTTGTTCGGTTGTTCCTCTGTGGCTCTTTAATCTTAGGAGTTAAAAAATATCCTCAAAATGTTCTTCAAGGTGAATTCTCTCCAAAGATTTGAGTTGGAGGTGGTGGATTGTGTCTTACAAATATTTGAAGGGGGGGGGGTTCCACAAGGCTGACTTAGCTCAAAGCCTGGCTTATTTTCGTTAGCTTCGCTATCAGCTGTTCAAGAAAGAAGGTGGCCAAGTGGTTAGAGTTATATATATACACATATATATATATATATATTTGGATATATATAATTATATCTATATATATATATATATATATATATCTATATATATATATATATATATATATATATATATATATATATATATATATATATACACACACACACACACACACACACACACACATATATATATATAAATACATACATACATATATATATATATATATATATATATATATATATATATATATATATATATATATATATATATATATATATATATATATATATATATATATATATATATATATACATATATATATATATATATATATATATATAAATATATATATATATATATGTTTGGATATAAACTCCATGTATTCAGAGTTTCATTTTATATATTCAGAGTTTCATTTTATATATTCAGACTTCATTTTATATATTCAGAGTTTCATTCCATATATTCAGAGTTTCATTTTATATATTCAGACTTCATTGTATATATTCAGTTTTATTCCATATATTCAGACATCATTTTATATATTCAGACTTCATTTTATATATTCAGAGTTTCATTCCATATATTCAGACATCATTTTAGTTATCTTTTTTAATTTCCTAAATGGCATGCCATAGTATATATACATATATATGTATATATGAACATATATTTATGAAGATATATTTATGAAGAAATCAACATCTTCAACAAGTTTTGAACATTTTTAATTTAACCAACAACGATTTCTGGGCCACAGTAGTTTTAGGAGCTTCAGGGTGACAAAAAAACTTGTCAACGACATCAGAAACTAAATCGGTGCTCGAAATCATGCCTTCTGAAAATCTAAACTTTTGTGCGTGTGTGTACGCACAGGCTACGTGCTTTATTAAAATTAAAAAATCTATTACTTTAAATGCAATGCTTCTCCAGGCAGTGTCTCTGGCTTTAATTGCAACCATATTGCCCTGTTTTGTGATATTCCCCTTGTAGTCCTGATACAGCTCCATGGGGAGGAAGACATCTTTGATCTTGGTTATGACATGAATTCGTCATTTTAACAATCAACACGTCAGGGCTTTTTATCTCTCCCGGACACGTGCTTACAGTTTTTCACGATTGTTAACACACAGAAATCTAAAATTTGGCACAATTTGCACAACCTTAACTTCCCCTATCATTCGCTTGACCCGAATTATCCCTACATCAAACTCTCTTATGACTCCCCTCGACTCTGACTTTCCTTCTTTACACTCTGGCACCAATTGCACATCACCTTGTTGTCTAAACACTACACACAATGTTCAGTTGTTGCACACACCTCTCATGTAAAAGCTCAAAGCTTCAACCTACAATACACTCTGCAGTCAATTGCACATGAACTTGTTGTCAAAACACTACACACAATGTTCAGTTGTTACACACACTTCTCATATAACATCTCAGTGGTATCAACCTACAACACACAAGTGTTCAAAACTCAACACATTCAGGTCAACAATATTTTGACAGTTGTAAATACACTTTGGCTAATGTTAACAGTGGCACAGTTCAAGGTAGAAGACGAGCTACATAATGAAGCATATGTTCTAAATTTGAACTTAGGTCGACAATCTTTGAGGATCTGAATTTATGTCTCTCAAGTTGTAGAACCACTTAAAACTCATCCTTGTTCTTTTTCTTCTTAAAAGAAAAAACTAAACTTCTCAAGAATTCTGCTTAAATGTTCAGTCAATGTTCACAATTTACGCATATCGGGATATGTATCATGTCGTGGCCTTAGTATCTGGATATGTATTGTATCGTGAAGTTGCTGGAAATACCCAGCCCTAGTTGGCATTAAATTAAAATCTTACCCCTCTTTTTCAGATGTAAGTCATTTAGATCAGAAAGATCTTAAGTGTTTTTGTTGAGTCAAAAATTGAGCCCTTTCAGTTTGTCCTTAATGTTCTTTAGTTGGGCCTCTCGGTGACGGCGTGAGGTTGCACCTGCCGTTTCCCAAGGGAGCTGTTTCGGCCTGGCCACAGGTGCATATTTTGCGGGGGCATCGTCTCCGATGACTTTCAGAAGCAGTTAAATAAAATAAATACAGTTATTTTTCAATCCAATCAACCCCAAACAGTCACAAATAAACCGATCCCCTGCCATCAGAAGATCCAATTCGTCCGTTTTGTGAACAACAGATGATGCATGGCTCAGGAAAATGCCGGTGTGTTAAGCTGCTTATGTTGCTGAGCAGAGAGCCCAGAGGTCTTGCCATGCCCAGCGGAATATTGTGCAGGCTCTGAAAGTCACTAGTTAAGTTGGACTTGCAGGCAAAAACAACACAAAGCAACTCCATGTGAGTGTAGGTGAGTTTTGCCCCATACACACAGAATCAGTGCAAAGCTCAGGGCCATTACAACAATGCGCTCTGCTATCTTTCGCAACACCATCAGTCTGCAAAGCTTGGACACCAAACAGCATTTACCGTGATGAGAAATTAGGAATCTACTGCGTTTAGAGATTAGGGGCTAATGGGTTGGGATGTGTGTGTGTATGTAAATGTAAGACGCCCCGTAAGTAGAGTCTCTGTCCAGATTAAAATGTCCCATGTAAACCTGGAGAAAACAGTGAGACAGACATCAAGTAACATTTTCTTTCCTTACTTCTGCCATGCATCTCTGATAAAGCTTTGATCCAAACTTTTCCATTATGCATCATTTCAAAGCCAAATAGTGTACAATTGTGTACATAATTGACACATTCTCAAATCTTTTCGTTCTACTACAGTAAGTTTAGCATTTTCACAAATAAGATCTTTAACAAGTACTTGTTACTCGGATAATGGAAAACCCCTAATAAGTACTGGCAATGCTGGTTAAGAGCGCAAAAATCACCTTAACACAAAATATATACACAATAAAAAGAAGCAACTTGTATTTTATGAACTTTGGAATCCGTAAAGAATGTCAAGAGAGCCTTAAAGTAAGGTGGCCAAGAAAGGTCACAACAATTGCAAACGCCACAGCAAATGTAAGCATCACAACACATCTTTATTAACCCACAACACAGTGGCATAAAAGCAACAACACAGCAGCATTAGGCTGCAGCATGGTGGCATTAAGTGACAATGGATGTAAAAAAGGCCAACTTTTTTTAAAGTCTTGCTTCAGTCCCGAGTCCATGACAAGCAGACAGACTTTATTCTTTCAACTGTGCATCAAATTACAAGAAGGTAAATGGACTTGAGCTTATATAGCACTTTTCTAGTCTTGGACTACTCAAAGCTGCTTTACTCCGCAGGTCACACCTACCCATTCACACCCATTCACTCTCACATTCTCTAACTGATGGTTCTGAGTTTCTGTGTTAGTTATCCATCAGTATCTCTAACACATTCACGCCCTTACACGCCTATTTACACGCCACTGACGCAGCAGTGGGAGCAACTTGGGGTGAAGTGTCTTGCCCAAGGACACATCGCCATGTGTCGCCCGGAGCTGGGCTTGAACCTGCAACCTCCTGATCACTGACCAAGCGCACTATCCAACTGCGCCACCGACGCAGGGATGGGCAGGGCTCACCTACTGCTAACTAGCTTGGTTTTAAACATTGGGAGTCAATGAGAAGTGTTAGTCTATCTCTGCCTAAAGTTGCCGATAAAGTCTTGGGCAGCCTTCCTGTGTGCTTGTTGTGACTTGTTTTTACAACCTTATGTCACGTAATCTTCATATTTTATCCTCTTCTACTCCTAAACAGAGGCTTTGTATGGTTGACTAACTTACAAGCGTATCTTTGGTGGAGGTGTGATGTTTATGAACTAGTCAAGTCTTTTGATTTGCTCTTTAAGTGAAGATGAGAACTGATTCGCAGTTTTGGGTGAGCCACTCGCTTGCTTGAGGGCAACCTCTCAGCAAACTGAATTAGGACAGAATGAGTTGCCCCACAGAATAACTTCCGCTTGGGTTAATTGGGCACAAGAAAAGGGCTTGTAAGGGCATTCAGAGTCTGAGTCCCCCCTGCTGAATGAGCAAATAAGAATTCATGTCCACTTTCACATGTATGGCCTACAGTGCAGCCTGCTGCAAAGCCCACTAAAGGTCGTAAACTTGTAGTCTTTTTAGTTGTTTTAGTCATTTATTCCCTCCAAGCTGCCACGTCTAAGGATTCTGTGATAGCATTGACCTAAGTTTATGCAGCACATGGCCTGTCTGTGAAAAGATGTACTATTAAAGCATTTAGAATTTGATTTGTGGCTGTTGTTCCTCCTGCTCTGTGGGTAATGGAAAAGCTTAGGTTAATCATCCAAATTAAAGCATTCTCTTTCAATCATTCACTCTGTTCTTTTCTCTCAACAGTCTGTAATTAATTAAAACAGAATAACCAAATAAACTCTTATGTCTTGGAAAGTAGCTTGGCTTGGGGCTAAACTTAATTGCTAAACCCCTTCTGTAGAGAGTCATTATTTTGTAACTCAAGACACAATCATTCATCATTTCCCCGTTTTTTCTTCTTAGTATGTACTATTTCTTTTTTGGTTGTTGAGTTGTACTTGTGTGCTCAATGGTGTTCATTCATTCATTTTCTATACACGGCTATCCCTTTCGGGGTTGCGGGGGGCTGGAGCCTATCCCAGTTATCATCGGGCGAGAGGCGTGGTACACCCTGAATCGGTCGCCAGTCGATCGCAGGGCCACATAGAGAGACAGACAACCATTCACGCTCACACTCATACCTAAGGACAATTTAGAGTTACCAATTAACCTAATGAGCATGTTTTTGGTCTGTGGGAGGAAGCCAGAGTACCCAGAGAGAACCCACGCATGCACGGGAAGAACATGCAAACTTCACACAGAAAGGCCCTCCCAACCTGGAATCGAACCGGGAACCTTCTTGCTGTGAGGCACGCGCTCTACCAGCTGCGCCACCGTGCCGCCCCTTTAATGGTGTTCATGCATAACCAAATCATTAAACTAGAGCAAAGAAGGCAGAAACAGACACAGGTTTTCAATTAATAAGTCTTACTAAAATATTTGATGTGAATGTCTAGTGTTTCTGATCATTACTGTCTTTGCCAAGGAAGTTACGCTTTTTTTTTTTTTATAAATACACCATAGAAATCCAGCTGTCTGTGTTTAGTTTCTTTTAAATCAAATACAAAATTGAAATACTGTTTTTTTACTCACATTGATATATATTATTCATTAAAATGACAAATACAACTAATGTCTTTTTATGTCTGTCCTCAGATTCAGAGGGTATTGCAAGAACCAAACTCACCATCAGTCTCCCTGATTTATGTGGTTAGAAACCAGGATGCAATTCTTAATGGGACAGTTTCTAGCATCCTCCTCAACCAGCTAACAGCAGAGCTGGTGGGATATTTTCTGTTCTACCCACCCTTGGTCATTGCTGAACGTAAGTTAATCCTTTCTTATATGACTGCAAGCTTTCATTGTATGCCAGTTTTATTTCTTTTGCACACAAATACACAATCTAACATTTAAATTGTTTTTGATAAAGTTCTGGGATTTAGATAAATATAAGTGTGAATATATTTGACACATTTTGTCATTTTCTGTTTTGTACCTTTGAAGTGTGGAATTTATCTATAAAAGCAGCAATATTTAACCAAAAATCATATCATCAATTAGAACAACCAAAAATCATATTTATAGTTGAAAACTACAAAAAACTTTTAGCAGGAAGAATGGCCTTGGTCACCCACTCTGCACTGTGTAATCATGCAGAACATAGTTATCCAGCAAGAAACATGAAAGCTACATGACGCTAGTACATACACCACCCTTTAAGCCACAAAGAGGCCAGTTAGCCCATGGTCGTTATTTGCTAAATTGATTAAGACCCAAATGGAAGAGGGTGATGACAGAATAGCTAACAGGACAGATCAGAGACTAAGCCAAATATTTCAGAAATAAAGTAAAGGGAAATGGCCTTCTCTTTGTCAAAGAGCCCATATTTTGCCTGACGGGCTTATTCATTTGATTTCGATGACTGCTAGTGTATATTTACAATCGCTAATGTTCAAAATCTTCTAGCTCTCATATGCTGAGTACCCCTGATATTCTCAATTTGTCTGAGACACTCTGTTAGAGCTCTTGCCACTTTAAGGGCTCTTTCGCCACAGGGCTTAGTCTGATCTGATTGGTCTACTATTTTTAGGGCTGTTGTCAGCAACTCTGACCTTCTTGTATGGAATAGCACTTCTCTGAGTTTACCATCCCAAGGCAATGGGCTTTGACTGCTGATGAAGTAGTAGTGTGATGCAAATGGTGCAGGTAAATGGACTAGAGCTTATATGGTGCTTTTCTATTTTTTGACTGCTCAAAGCTGCGATAAGCCCAAGTCGCATCTACCCATTAACACCCATTCGCTCTCACATTCAGTCACTGATCGCTGGACTTTCTATGTAAGTTGTCTATCAGTATCAGCTAACAGTGCCATTTTATGTCCATTTACACACCACTGACACAACAGTGGGAGCAACATAGGGTTAAGTGTCTTGCCCAAGGACACGGTGCCATGTGACAGCCGGAGCTGGGCTTGAACCTGCAATGCAACCTTCCGATTACTGACCAAGCACACTATCAGACTGCACTACCGACGCCCCTATTAATGTCACACTGGAAGATCTATTTGGGATGGCTAGAGAAGGGAACTGTTACAGGCAGTTGCTGGTGCTGTACGGGATGGAAGATGGGGAAGTCCTGAAAACATAAAAAAACAGAATATGGCTCTTTAAAAGTAATTATACTGTTGAATCAGCTACAAAAGTATTTAAATCATAAAGTTACATATTGCTGCTTTGAACATATATAAATACTTCAAACACAATCTACTTCTCTCCCTCCCTTTTTAGCTCTTGAATACCATAACCTTAACACATCAGTGAATACCAAGGACTACTGGGTGAAAACAGGTAAATTGTTTTTACACACACAGACACACACACACACCCACACCCACACACACACACGCACTCACACACACACACACAGACATGCACACCCACCCACACCCACGCACACGCACACACACACACACACACACACACACACACACACACACACACACACACACACACACACACACACACACACACACACACACACACACACACACACACACACACACACACATCTTCAACCAAAAATGTATACATGCTGATTGTTCATGTGCCCAGATTTATATTTTGTCTTGATTCGACAGCTCATGAGATATTCCTTAATATCTAGAAATACAACTAAACGATAAAACAATAAACAGTAAAATTGAAGAGAATAGTTATTGGGGGGGACATTAAAATGTTATATTTTTGCTGCAACAAGTCCTTCTTGGCTGTCCAGTACAGAAGGAAAACGACTCTTGATGGTCTATAAAATACTGATGGCCTGAAAAAGCTAAGATTAAATGTATTAAACTATATAATCAGTTTTTATAATCAGTTATTTTAATTACTTTGTGGGCTTTACTGACCTACACCATCTCATGGCTATCCGTCATGACTGTGTGAGATTTAATTTCAGTTTACTTATCCAGCATTGTTCTTACCTTTACAATGACATCTGGAAGGCTGTCTGTCATTCTAGAGAGGTCATCTTTCAGGGCAAGTGTCTTTGACATTAGGCTTGTGAGTGTTGGTAGTAAATCCAACACTCACAAGTAGACCAGATGTGCCATTGTAGGAAAAGTGCTATATAAATAAAGTTTGATTGATTGAATGATTGATTGATTGATTGATTGATAAAGCCCAATAACTGCACTTATCTCCTTGTAAGATGTCCGATGCTAATGTCAAGGGATTCATCACAGCAATACTCTTGTCAGAACAGCTACTCCCTTCCATTTAGGTACTTGATTCCCAGTTTTACACACAGGGGATTCAGCTCATTCATTGGAATTGTGAGGGTTCTGGAAATGTCCTCATACAGGGAATTCCACCTTGTGGATGTGGGTACCGCATGATGATGTTTCTTGTTGCTATGCACAGTTGTTTACCACTAAAGTCACGCCGCTCATACATCATTGCCTCTTCACAAGGGACAATCTCACAAATAAGAAATCACATTTTAGTAATGCAGTAAACCAACCTGCTTGCAGGAAAGTAAAAGTAATCTAATTATTGTTTTTACGATTGTAATCCCTTACTTTATTCTTTATTTGAAAAAGTAATCAGATTACATTCACACGTTACAGCCCATCAGTGGATCTTGCAATCAAACTGACGTTCAAGTTCACTCCAGATGGGTCAATGTATTTTACTGCTACTTTAACTCTTACAAATTTTAGTGTGGGAGAGTGCGTTAATTTAATCCAAGGATGGCCAGCCGGCAACCAGCTGTCTATCCACTTGTGTATCCGGCTCTACAAAAGTTAGGATCATGAAACTTTTTTTTATCTTGCCTTGTATGTAACAATTGCAGACCCATAAAAAAAATCAGCAAAAAAATGAAAATGTTTTCCTTTCCTGTTCTTTGCAGTGTGCACAGAGATAATGGAAGGCCTTAAATGTGTCCAAGGATGCATGCAGACACCTGACAGATATAGCAAAAGGCTTTATTAAACACCTCTGTATATGGCCTAAGTTAGAGCCCCATTCATCCTTAGATCACATTGAAAGGTATTCATACCTGTACCTAAGGGTGTTCATTTGTGATCAGAACTCCCAGCAGGCATGTTGATTTTACACGAAAACTGAGTCAAATTAAGACAGCACAAGTCTGTGCTTGTGCTGTCTTAAATTGTGTAGATGTGGATGTATTGTATGTTTTTCTGAATTAGTCTTAACTTATTGTCTGTTATTTGTTGTTTTATAATGTTCTCCCCACTTGATTGGTTTGTATTTGTTTTTTTCATGCTTTGGTTGTGTGCTCTATTTTGTGTCGTTTGTATTTTAAAATCACAATAAGGTTTCTCTGATCTTTGAAAAGGTATCAAGAGATCAGTAAAAACTATTTTATTTGAATTTAGAGTAAGTTTTGCATACACAAACCATCAGTCTCTGTGATCAGGCAGACCAATCTTGCCAAGCTCCAGTCTACAATGATTATGAGCAATCCAAAGTGGGATGGCCCAACCAGAGTCCTTTGAGCAAGAAGAGGTGGAAACTACAATACAGTGACAGCACTATCTTTTACATAGCTTTGATCAATTTGGTTCTGGGCTACCTGGTGACGCCGCAAGTACTTATGAATTTTTTTTACAGCAAGAGGTTTGCTGATTTATATTTTTGTCAGGTCCTTTCTGTTTGGAGTTTGCACATTTACCCTGTGTTTGCATGGACTTTCAACTACCATTTCTTATCCACATACTGGAAGCATAAGCTCTATTGCTTGTGTCACTCTCTCCATACATATAAACATCAATAGGGCACCATTGTCGGTGCGGGGTCATTATTTTCATTATGCTCCCTTTTTACCCTTACCCAAGAAAAAAATGCCAAAAAGACAAAAAACAAACAAAAATGAATAAATAAATAAATAAATATTATAAAATGTTTTATACAACCATCAATTTCATAAACTAGACATGTTGTAGTAAAAGAAAAGGAAAAAAGGAAAAAAAAATGCTTTCATGAAATATTTACTCATCCACAAAAGTTTCTCCTTTTTCGTTCCCACAGTTATTCAGGATGTGGACAGATCCTCTTTGGAAGCCAACTATCAGAATTTTGCCAGTCTCATGGAGCAGAGGCTGGCTGAGCTTTTTCTATTAGCCAGCAGACAGGACTCCCAGGGGGCACGTTCTCGACGAGCAACTACTGTGGGGGGGTACACTGTGCAGGTATGTGGAATCGATAACTATCTATCTATCTATCTATCTATCTATCTATCTATCTATCTATCTATCTATCTATCTATCTATCTATCTATCTATCTATCTATCTATCTATCTATCTATCTATCTATCTATCTGTCTATCTATCTATCTGGCACACAAGGTGGCCTTAAACAAGATAAGGGTGAGTGCTTTCAAGATAAAATGGGAATGACCACAGATGACACATGAGGAGCAAAATAAGGAAACTTAAAACCAGTCATACTTTGGCATGGCAACACATTATGCCCCACAATCAGTAATTATATTGTAAAGGCACTTAGAATTCTAGGGAGCTCACCAAACTTGCTAGACATAAGCTCAGTGGGAGACTGGGAGTGTATATGATTTATAATATTTTTGAGTAGGTATGGCAATATGGCTCGACAGTTCCGCATTGCAAATTAATCCCCTGCGAAAGGATGAACCGAAAATTTGATGGGGTTAGGGAGTTTTTGTAATTCTTTATAGTAACAAATAAACTGCTTAAATATAAACTGACAAAATGTTTGCAAAACCATGAAGTCTGACAAAAAAGGCCATTTACCCAAGGAACGATGAAAATCTAGTTATTAGGTGTTACTTAATGACTCTGTGGAGCCCCCTAGAATATTTCAAATAATCATGCCATATGTTTCTTGTAGAGGTTTGAAATTTGGAAGGCATTTAACATTACACTAGGACCCACAAAAAGCCTCCTGGATCCATGTTGTAAAATTGACTGGATTTTTGGGAGATGTTTGTAATCCTAGATATTTCGTATGCATATGTGTCATGCCCAAGGGGCCCTCCAACCAAAATTGACAGGTAGGGTCAGGAGGCTGTTTTAGGTATATGTTAATACACAGCTAATAATTTACATTGCAAAAGGTCTTGTTTTAGCTTTTTTTGCCTTAGCCTCTAGGAAATTGATTTCAACTCACTGTTCTCTTAACTTTTAAAGTTATTGTTGGAGAAACAATAAAGATGTAGTCTTTAAACAGATTCTAAAAACTTGACTTTTGTTACATTTTCAGATGGTGAGCATTCGGAGATTGCCTGGTCCAAAAAACCCAGCTGAGATGACGTACTATGCGCAGCTACATGGATCCCCCATCTCTGGAACCACTGCTGCAAAGACCCTGAGCAGTCTGGACTCCCAGACCATGGCTCTGACGTTAGGGTACTTTGTACAAGTCCAGGCTGAATGTAAGCTTATTAACTTTCTTGTATTATGCTGGGGAATAGTTTGTTCTGAACAAAGCAAGTTTTTATTTCTATTACGGATGTATGTTTTGTGTGTTGACATCAACCTGCTAATGGGACTGGGGATGGAACTTAGCCACTGGCCACATTTTAATATTTAATTATGCATACTGTCCCATAAAAAAAAAAAGTCTAATTCTATAGTCATCCACAAGAGACATTATAATTAAGTTCTGAAATTGTTGTTGTCCATCAGAATTACCTTAACAACTTTGTGAATTTTTTCAACAGGTAAAGTGAGGTAGTTGTTTTTCTCCTTACCCACTGGCTCATGTACACTACTCCCAAAAAGTTTTATATATGAAACTTTTACAATTTGCCTTTAATACGGCTGTCACAAAGATCTACTAACAGATCTAAAAAAACAGAAGTAGTCACAAAGATTTTTACTGGACTGACAGAGCCAGAAGGTTAGGGCTGCGCTGTGTGTCAAACTGTCTGTAAATGTGCTCTATCCCTCCTGTTTGGAGCTTCCATTGTGACTGTCGGCCAATATTTCAATGAATAATACAACATACAAGAACATTCATTGTGCAATTAATTGCGCCATTTTAAAGAGGAAAAAGATGTTCCACAGTCTGGTGGTACGACAGCGGACACTTCTGTATCTATCGCCTGATGACAACAGGGTAAACAGGCTGTGACTGGGGTGTGTGTTGTCCTTCAGCATCCTCTTGGTTCTGCCTTAGCACCTCACCTTCCTGATATCACAAATGCTCCGTACATGGGTACTGATGGTATTTTGGGCAATCTTAGTTTATTCACTCTTTGCAAAGTCTTCCTGTTCTGGGCCATGAATATCCCCTGCTTGTTATTGGTTTTTCTAGTCAGGATACTTTACCTTTGTAAAAGTTGAGAAGAACTTGGAGTGGCAATTTTATTTCCTTAAGAAAGACAGCCCTTTTTTAGCTTTTTTAAACCAAGGCAGAGACATGTGCAGTCCACGACAGGATTTCTTTTATGTTGATTCCTCAGAACTTGAAACTGCCCTCTTGGGCAGGGTTGTGTGTCTTTGCATCCTTTTTTTCTTTGTTAGGCCAATGTTCAAGACAAGTCACAAGTTACTGGTATTCAAGTTTAAGTACAGTACAATTTGAGATGTGGTCAAGTCAAGTCAAAAGTCCTCAAAGTCCTCGAGACTCAAGCCCACACCTCTGGTCTTAAGCCTTTGTCAACAAAGCTCCTGAGCTTTGCAAATGACAGAAAAAAATAGCGCACAATCCTCAAAGCATACGCAAAGGGTGAAATGCACGCAAACTGAACACAAACTACACTGCTGCTCCTGGCTGCGCTGGTCCAATTTGCATGCATGTAAATTAGGGAATGTTCATAAATTCTGTGCAAAATTGCCCCCTTCCTATGCAAATTAACCTCCTTGCAAATACCATTTGATCCTCAAAGACCAGTGCTAATTGCCACATGCAGTTTAGCTGTGGAAAGAAAGGATTTGTCGGGGGAGAGTATATGATTTAAATGATAATAAAATCATTTGCAGATAGCGGTAGCCTGACCACATTATCCTTGCGCTCCTAGATGACATCAGTGATGACAGTGATATTGCCGACTGTGTAGGTCTCTGCGAATATTCCACCTTTTTTAAGTAAACATGAATAATTCGTCTAAATACAGTTTGCTAAAAAGACCCCCTTGACCACTTTTTGGTCAGTTGAGTTGTATTTTCTGCATTTGTTTTGACTGTTTCAATAACAAAGCCTAAAAGAAATAAAAAACAAAACAAACGGGATGAACATCAGAAAAAAAACGACAAAACGACACTAACGACACTTATCGACATATAGTCCTTTGAACACTCTGAACCACTTGACTGTGGTCAGAATAATTCATTTTGAAGTTTTTTTCTTAAGGGGCACAATTAATACGTTGACATTTATGCACTTGGCAGCTGTGCCTCAGGGGGTAAGGGTTATCCGCTAAATGCCGATTGCTTCACTAAATAAGGGGATAAGTCAGTAATACCCAAACAAACCCGAGAAATAAACACAATTCAGTTTGTCATCCTGACAATATATTTCAGCCTCAGTGGTAGGTCACAGTGGGCTTTATGTTGACCAAAAGACAGGACCACGGACAGCTCTACTGTAATGAAAATATATCAGTATAAAAGTTTCAGGACCATGGACAGCTCCGCGTTGACTTGTTTATATATATATTTATTTATCATATATTTATATGATTATTTAAGATCATCAGGACAACATAATTAATGATAAATGAATCAACATATAAAGCATTAACCATTAGAAAACGACAACAAAACGTTAATTCAAATAAGGTTATTATAAATTACAATTATTTTTCTTTCCTGCCTCTCAATTGCCATCATGTGACAGAAAAAACATATAATTACTAACAAACAGTGAAAACCAAAGATTAAACCATGAACTGTTTTAGATTTTTTTTAGAGCTGTTTTAGAATTTTTTTTATAAATATAAGAAAGAAAAAAGAACATGAATATTGACAATAATAATAAGGATAAGAATAATTATTCCTATAGTTTTTTACAGATTATTACAGAATACTCATAGCAATATAAAATTAAACAAAACAAAACCTAAAAAAAAGATTTATAGAGAACAGATGTACAGCTCTGTGGTGTGTCTATGTACAGATATAAACAGGAGTTATTGATAGTTCACATGGGGGTTTGGAGCTGTTGGACGCTCTCCTCTGGTCACAGCAGCTCACATATCATGTCTGCTATGTTTGCACAGTGTTGTATCCCACCCAGCAGGTACACCAGTTTGTGTTTGTTGGTCAGGATTGAAATTCTGTGTTTGTGATCAGAGGGTAGAATTTATTTCTGATGTCCTGATACAGAGGACGGGTAGCTAAAAAGTGGAGCTCTGTCAGTTGGGTGCAGACTCTGTCCTCTTTGGGGAGCCAGGTGTGTCGTTGCCGGCCCTTCTCAATGGCGATTGCGCCCTGCAGACAAAGTTGAAGCAGCCAATTCCAAAGACGCCTCAGGACACGTGCTGGGCAAAAGGTTAAGGATGTAGATTGACTTCCGTTAGACCGGCGCCCTGCCGTACGTAAACTATGTATTCACAACATAGTTACAACGTAAAAATTTTGAAACCCCATTCATTGAATGGTGATAGATGCAGCTGACAGACTCTTACTGTGTGGTAAAAATACATACTTTTTTCTGTTATTTTTTGAAAAGTTATTGACAAATTATGTGTTTAAATAGAGTTTCAGAGGGTGGCGCCCCAGCGCTCCCTATTGAGAGACCGCCACTGCACATAACTAATGTTATTTCTGTAAAACAGACTGTTGCTCTGATTGGCCTGGAAGAACCCAGACAGTGATTACATTTCACAACAGCAAAGAAGTTACTTTTTCCGTCTCCCGTTGGGTTCTTATCTAATCCTGTCAGGGTTTATGTCTCTGTACTGACCTGCTCAATCTGTATTATCCCTTACTATAAACACTATTTAGCGCCAGTCTAAGTTTTGGTAAGCACTGCATGAATATGAATTATACAGTTGAGGAGCTGCATTCTTCACAACTAAAACAACACATGGAGGGAGGGTGAGGGGGGAGCAAGAAAGGCAGAAAACTTTAATTCCTTGACATATTAGCATTTTAGTTTCACATTTTATATACAGACCACTCAGAAACATCATGGTTTCTCCTTGGCTTTTGACTTCTTGTGGTGCTTCTTCAGACTCAGGCTCAAACATGAACAGCTGTACAAAGTTTGCTGTCCCGCAGCCATTTTCTCTCAGGTCTCAATAGCTTACGCTACGTCGTCCTCACCTCGGCACACCCTGCAGAAAAGCTTGACTTTATCAGCAGGGGTCATTAACATATTAAGTCCACGTCCACTAAATCAGACCTTTCTGAAATGAGGGCCTATGTGAACCTGGAAACAATGCTGCTGTGCTTGATTTATTGACTTTTTGGACCAAAGAATGTCAAGTCATCAAGAAGACATCAAGAATCCATGTAAAACTGCAGAAAAGGAGCAAAATATTCGACCTTTAATGTTTATGCAGTTAACTAGACATTTAAAAATGATAATCTGAGCTGTAGGTGAATTGGATCTCCAGTCAACATCTACACAGAATTATCCTCTCCTCTTTCATGATTGCAGGCTTGCATCCGGGGTGTTTATGCCACAAAGTTTTTCAATATACATGGTGTAATCTGGTTTATTCTTGTGGGTATACTCTGACATACTATAATGGATGTTTGTCTGCTTCGGGCCTCCATATTTTCCACATTTTCACCTGATTTATACACCGTCCACTGAAAAGAGCTCTGAGACCCCCTTATGGGCCTCCACCCACGGTTTGAAAACTGCTGCACTAGTAAATTATATTTGAAGCTTGATCCTTCAAAGATTGTTTTTATATCATAGACAACACATGATGCCGGAAACCTCAGGATGAATATATTATTAAGAAAAGAGTGAGTGAGTGAAAACAGAGTGTCAGAGCTGGACTGGACCGATGAAGAATGTTGAGTTGTGATTCATCAGAAGGTTGACTCATCATTTCTTAAGTCTTCGTATTTAAACTGTGCACATGAGCTATCAAGATAATGTTTAAATTATAAAATCATACAAAGTAACTGATGATTCCTCACTATCCCTGCGATGCATGTCTGACAGCACACAGAGGAGTGCACCCAAAGGCGCTGAGCGAATCGGGAGGCATTAGACAAATGGAAAATATCAGACCTGTTCTCCACAGAGCAGATTGTAGCTGCACCAGACAGAGAAAAATGCATAATCTTGCGCAAAATGGGGCTCCCCATGGATCGTGGGGCCATATGTACATTGCATGTTTTGCGTATGGGGAGTGGCAGCGCTGATCACACACATCTGATTAACCAAAGTGGTTCTGTAGTGGTGAAAGAGTTTTAAGGCAGACATGAAGGGTGGCTATATAACAAGAAGAAACCCAAAATTTGCTGCACAATGTTGGAGAAGTTTGCATGACACAAAACCTGACGCTGTCATATCACATTAAGTGAGCCGTTATTAGAGTTAGTCTGGGTATATTTTATTTCTTATGATCCTAAAGGCAACTCTGTACCAATGAGAGATTGCTGTGGAAGAGAAATGAAGGCGCAAAGCTGTTACGCATGAAGTGATCCATAGTACACAGAACAGGTAAAAAAAGGGACAAAAATATTACCATCCATTCTGATGTTTCTTGGTTAGTCTGAGAGCAGATCAGAAAGCAGCAGACTGTAAACGGACTGATGCTGTCTCATAGAAACACGAAAGCAGTGGATTGTCTGCAATCTGTTAATTATAAAAAGCTCAGGAACATGTCTGTCAGAACCTTCACTGTAAATTGTTTGTCTGTTTTTTTATATAGAGCTGTTAAAAGCCGCCTTCATCATTAATTGTCCTCAATATAGCAATAAATTCACCAAAACATTTGACTTTCCTTGTCCTTAAAACTGTTATTTCCATTTGATAAATCCCATTAAAGATGCTGTTGCAGTGTTAATAAACTAAGGCTATGTTTACAAGGAGACTGTGACTTAAAACACAAAGATTTTTCATTTGCAAATTCAAACTCAATCCACACTCAGACAGAGATGCTGAAATGAATGAAATCGCTGTAGTATGCATGCCGGTTCAGTAGACAGCAAAATAGGTTTGCAGAGAGGCAGCTGCTACAACACACGTATGAAGAAGAAAAACTTTTCAAAAACAACAATGGTGAGTGGAAGCACAAAGACACAAGAGTTTCTTTTCTGGACAACAGATCAGTTCGGACAACAACTCTGTCTGGATAGTTTTGTCTGGATAACAAACTGAGCATGATAAGCGGCACGCAAGTTACTCGGTAGACGGCCAAAGCTTTTGTTGTTCCTGATATGTGTGCGCAGCCTTAATGTGACAGAGTACTGAAGATGTTGTGACTCCAGCGTTTCACCCTGAAATGCTCTGATTTTGGTACACATGGCGCTTCATGGAGGAGCATATTGAAAATTCTCCACTCTGGACACTGTTTCAAAAGTTTTCTGATTCGGGCATTCCGTATAGAGTGCCCATGTAAACACAAGGCCAAAACGTGATGAAAACGTACCGGATTTGACCGTATTCAGCCTCGTGTAAACAGCCCTAATTTCATCAGATATCTTAATACAAACAGCATAAGGATGTGTGATTCATGTTTTTGTCACTTATCCTGCACATTATAAAGACACCAAGTGTCAATCCCCCCAGCACTCTCCCTGTAACATTATTTAATGTTTGTAAGAGGCAAAATCAACTTTTTATAATGGGAAAACAAGGGTAGCATTTTTTTAATTATTTATTTATTTAACCTTTATTTAACCAGAAGAACCTCACTGAGATCAAAAATCTCATTTTCAAGAGTGTCCTGGCCAAGACAGGCAGCAGCACATGTACAAAGTTACAGACATAAGACAATTTCAGACACAGATACAAACAGATCAATCAGTTAAGTCAGAGTCACAGAGCAGAACATTTTCAGTCAAAGCATTTACAGCCTGCTTCATTGTCCTCTAAACCCTTTAATCTGAATTTAAAACGATTTAAAGAGACCAGCTCTCCAAGACACAGTTTTTCTTGTAACAGATTCCAGTCTGCAGGAGCAGCGTATCGCCTTGACCCATTTCAAGGCGAACTTTAGGGACCGATCACAGAACGAAGATTGTAGCTTCCAGAACTTTTCACGTGAATATAATTACTCAAGTAAGTTGGTAGCAGGCCAAGAATAGCCTTGTAAATCAGGATGTGCCAATGATTCAGTCTACGAATGGTCAGAGAGGGCCACCCAACTCGCTCATACAGAGTACAATGATGAGTTAGAGCCTTAAGATTTGTTATGAACCTTAGAGCTCCATGATAAACAGTATCCAAAGATTTAAGGCACTGAGAGGAAGCATGCAGATATAAAACATCACCATAATCAATCAGCGGCAAGAAAATAGCAGCAACAAGACGCTTTTTTGCAGCAAAAGAAAAACAAGACTTATTCCTGAAGTAAAAACCCAGCCGTAGCCTAAGCTTCTTTACAAGCTGCTCAATGTGAAGCTTAAACGACAGAGAGTCATCGATCACAAATCCAAGGCATTTATACGAAGATACAGACTCAATTACATGACCCTGATCTGTAACAATAGATGGCAGGTTCTGTGACTTCTTTTTCGAGTTTGTAAAAGTCATCAGCTTTGTTTTTTCAGAATTTAAAACCAACTTTAGGTCCCTCAGATTTTCCTGCAGAATATCAAAGGCCTCCTGCAGATAGCAAAGAGCTTGTTTCTGTGTGGGAGCCGAACAATAAATAACAGTATCGTCTGCATATAAATGAAAATTAGCATTAGGGACATTATGACAGATACTGTTAATATACAAGGTAAATAAAAGTGGTCCCAAGACTGAGCCTTGTTGAACACCATTTTGGACCTGAAGATAACCAGAGGTTGAGCCATCAGCTTTCACACACTGAGATCTGTCCGACAAATAATTACCAAACCAGGAGACTGAATGCTCTGACAGACCAATACCCTTGAGTCTGTTTTTTAAAATGACATGGTCAACAGTGTCGAAGGCCTTGGACAAATCAATAAAAAGAGCTGCACAATGTTCCTTAAAATCCAAAAAATGTATAAAATCACTGACTACTTCAAGAGCAGCTGTGGTTGTGCTATGATTTTTCCTGAAACCTGACTGATACTCTGCTAAAATCTTATTAGATATTAAAAACTCTTTGACTTGATCAGCCACAAGAGATTCTAAAATTTTTACTAAAACACACAGCTTGGAAATTGGTCTGTAATTGTTAAGCATTGTGGGGTCACCCCCTTTTAACAGGGGGAGGACAAATGCAGATTTCCAAATGACTGGTATCTCACTAGTAGTCAAAGACAGGTTAAAAAGATTAGTTAAAGGAGTTGAGAAAAAATCTGAAGATAGTTTTAAAAAATAAGGCTCTAAAAGATCGGGACCTGCTGGTTTCTTAGTATCTAAAAGTTTAAGGGCATTGTGCACCTCACTGACAGTGACCGGTCTGAAGTTAAAATGCTCTTGCACAGTTGAGTTAGAAACAGAACAGACTGAGGATTTATTTGACACAGTGTTTAATGTGTCAAACAGGGATCCAGAGCTAACAAAGTGCTCATTAAATAAATTCAGCATAGCTGATTTGTCTGTAATGTTTTCTGATCTCTTAACTACGCAAGGGGGGAACTCAAAACCTTTCTTAGGCCCAGATATGGATTTTATTGCTCTCCAGAACAATCTAGGGTTATTTAAGTTGTCAGAGGTTTGACTAAGGAAAAACTCAGCTTTAGCTTTTTTCACTGCTGCGGTGCATGAGTTTCTCAACTGTCTAAACTTCAGCCAGTCACAGTCAAGTCCAGTTTTTCTAGCTTTGGCCCATGCATAATCACGCTCATGAAGCATGTTGGAGAGCCCAGGTGTAAACCACGGATTATCTAATCCCTTCACTCTATATTTTTTATAAGGAGCGTGCTTGTTTATTATGTTTAAAAGACCTTTGCTAAAATAATCCCAGGCATGTTCCACATCGTCAATAATATACATTTTTCCCCAATCAAAAGAAAAGAGATCATGCAAGAAACCTTGTTCATTAAAACCCTTCATATTGCGTTTCACAATGATTCGAGGTTTTGTTTTTGGCAATTTAGTATTTCTCACTGTAGCAATAACGCAGTGATCACTAATGTCATTGGCAAATATAGACACAGGAGAAAATTTATGTGGAACATTTGTCAAAACAAGATCTATTAGTGTGGATTTCTCTGGACACTTCACATTAGGACGGGTTGGTTTATCAACAATCTGGAAAAGACTCAATGAGTCACACTGAGATTTAAAATCACTTGATACCTGATTCAACCAGTTCAAATTAAAATCACATAAAACCACAATTTCACTATATTTTAATTGGGATAAAAGGTTCATTAAAGTGGGAAGTGCATCCCCAACAGCTGAGGGAGGTCTATAGCAACCTACTACAGTTAAGTGCAAGTTTTTGGAAACCTCTAGGTCAACAGCCAACAATTCAAAGTACTTGCTCAAAGATAAGCTCAATTTAATCTTGACACAAAATTTTGATTTCACAAACATGGCAATTCCCCCACCCCTACTGGGTCGATCAGTCCTGTAAACTTTGTAGCCATCGATACAGATATCATTGTCCAAGGTGGATTTATTCAGTCAAGTTTCTGATATGACAATAATATCCGCGTCCGTTGAGTGCGCCCAAATGCGCAGCATGTCAAGCTTAGATATTAAACTGCGAGCATTTAAGTGAATAAAACCAAGCCCGGTCCGTGTTTTAAAATCAGAAGGAGTATTAAATCCAGGGTTGCAAAGTAAACTGTCAGTGGGCCCAGGATTAGGCTGGACATTACCCGAAATCAAGAGAGGGAGTGCGCTTGTATGCGCACTTGGTACCTATGTTCAACGGAAAGCGCAGCAACCCCGCTACACTCTCCGAGTGTGGGTCCATTTCCCAAAAGTTCCACGAAAGCAATACTATAAGCACAAAAAACATGTTCATAGACCGCATCACTGTGCGCTGAAAGACGATGGATTAAAAGTACAAGATACAGCCCAAACAGGGCCAGGCTGTTTGCCCAGAAACAAATCCTGAGCAGCAGCGGCGCCGAGGAGCAGACCAGGGGAGTTGGGTGTTCTAGCACCGGTTACTCACAAGTATCAGTGGAGAGACATCAGTAGATCCTACCGCAGGTAGGCAGCAGGAACAGCGGCATAAGAAAAGGCGATCTTTCTGGAGCACAGGTCCATGCAGCTTAATCCAGCAGGAAACGCTCAGATGAAGTCCAGCACAGGTGGCAAAACACCCGGCAGCAGCAACCGGCAGCCAGGTAGGACACGTCAGACGCCGCTGACCGGCGGGAAGGCTCACAAAGACTGAGTTGTCAAGTGATGAATAGTTAAGTCCAGATTACTAAAACATCACCGACCCAAATTTGGATAAAACACACTGTAAAACTTTGCACTGAAAAACTAGACTCTGCTTCAGTCGGTAAAAACAAATTAAAACCACTAAGAACTATTAAAAACAGGTACACAGTGACAGGACAAACAGACGTGGACACCCCTTTGCTGCCATCTTGGTAGTTCAGTCATCTCCATAGGCCCACTGGAACAGTACGGGACTTAATTTGAAAAGGTTTCAGATTGTGTTAAGTTTGTTTTAACAGCCCCTTGCAGTAACTTTAAACAATAAAAACAGAAGTGATTTCTTTCAAAATACAATAAATTACACTTGTGAAACATGTAATTGAATATAAAACAAGTCATGTTTCTCTCTGTAATTTAGTTAGATAAAGGTCTCAATCAAATTCGAGTAAAATAATCGTATTTTTTATTCATGTCATCATCATCACTGTAATTGCAAGGAAGCCTTTTACTCTATGGACCACTAGTGATCCGTGGGCCAACCATTTTGGTTGCAAAATGTTGAATTTTACCAAAATGAGAGTGATTTTCAGGCTTGATTTTGCCCAATCCTTCTGAAATTGTCGCTCTTTGTTAAGGTTTTAAATGTGAAACTTTTTTTTTGTTTGTTTTTATGACATTTAAATTGTGACTCTGGACCAATGCATATTCGTTTTGTCTACAAGAAAATAAGTTTGTGAACTGCCACATTGTTGTAACCATTATTAAACTAATAGACTCTAATTTTGTAGACCAGGCGCAGGCGCGGCACACATGCCCTGCGTCTCGCCTTGCCTGGTGTCCAGCGCACTTTGCAAGTTTCCAGCAGTGCGCAGAGAAGCGCACTGCAGGCGCAGAGAGGCGCACCCACGCCCATGTCCCTGCCCCTCAGCACAAGTGCCAGAGAGGGAGGAGAAAAGGCGTGAGTGGGTTTAACACAGCCGAGTGTTGTCTTCACCAATTAAATCAACGCCTCTCTTTGCCTTTAAATGCGCTGCAGCCGAGGTAGCGGAGACGGTCAGAGCTGCTGTCCCTTCAGCAACTGGGAAAACGGATTGGCCATCGTGGTGCGCATAGGAGGGCACAAAGCGCGTCACCGGGTTGACCAGCTCCCGGGACAGATGTAATCTGTTCCTTTGTCATTCATAGGAGTACAAAATTAAGAGACAGTTACACAGCAGCAGACTTATCCATTCATAATGCTTGTGATCCACCTGCATTCCTGGTCTGTCATCACCAAATAGCAGAACCTTATATATACTGTATACTCTCCTGGTGTCTCCGCCTCATCCTCCTTGCAATAATGTACTCCATCTTTTTAGATCACGTTAAAAATAAAGACTAAAATGGAGAAATATGGGAAATCACAGGTAAATCCTCAGTGACATACATTTATTTTCTCTCTTTTTTTCTCTGTCTTTTTTCTCCCTCTTTTCTTTGAATTTCTTGAAATGAGAGAAGCTGGATATATATTCAGTATCAGATGTTAAGGCTGTTTATTGTTGACTTGTAAGATGCGCATCAAACTTCCAGATGCCGTCAGGTTAAGTTTCCATTATGACAAACGGCTTTAATCCAACATCAGATATGACGATACAATTAATATAGATACAAATGTATATGCTGGTTCAGACGATTACATTAAATAGTGATTGCTGTGATTGTTTATTGCATCAAAATGTGCCTGACAGTCTGGAAACCTGCCTCTGAGGCTTTGTTGACGTGTGCGCAAATGTGTGTCTGTCACCAATTTACAGCTGCTGAGGGTACGCTTCGCCTGCGCCGAGAATAGACCAGGTTGGAGCTGGCAATCTTTCAGCGCACCCTCCGCACAGTTTTTTGGCACGAAATTGTCACTGCGCCAATCTGAATCTGTCGGCACCTCCTCCTGGTCTGCCATCATACCCATCTCTGCGCAGACGGTCTACCAAATTGTCAAATTGGCTGCGCACCCTGCGCTGCGCCACGAAATTAGGGCCCAATGTGTTCAGACACTGATAGCCTACTTCGAAGAGAAATTATTTACTTTACCGTTTTTGATGACAGAATCAGCTGTTGATGTTGTGTGCCCTTTTCTGACCATATATTTTTCTGACATTACAGACAGCACTGAATTTTGCTTGTTGCTCATTTTGATATTTCAAGCACAAAAATGCTAATTTTGTCTTGCACAACATAGATCCCCAATTGTACAATATGAGAGAGAATATTAAGCTTTAAACCATTTAGATACAAACAATTATGTGCATATGTTGCGGGTCCCAAGAATGAGAGACCGCAAATAACAAATATAAGACCTGTATAAGGCAGGTGAAACAGAGGAGAGAGGAACAGTCTGCTTTGTTGTCTTTCCAGATTGTCTCTGTGTGATTTATTACACAACTTATTTTAATGTTCACATAAGCACCATATCTATTCCTTTCCACTCCAGTTTCAAGTAGTCCAGTCCATGTTTCCAGTTCAAATTATTTCATTCAGTGACATTAAGACCTAAATAAATCTTAATACACAGTTCTTTATAATTTCCCGTTTTCTATTCAACACATATCTCCATCATTTATATTAATAGTCACTTTTTTGGAAATACATTATATTTCCTTTAACTGAGTTTAAACTGGATAAACTATATTTAACAGTGTACTTCTAGTGTATAATACCTCTGCTCATGCAACAGACTATCTACTTTGTCTCTGTAAAAGATCCTTGAAATGTTTGAATTACAGAGTGCTTGTGTTGCCTTCTTTCTTTAAACATAAATTTCAATATCCACAATAACAATATAAACCACAAATAAACAAAACCACGTATACAGGAGGCATATTTCCACTTATTTCCATATAAACTGGTGTAACTGCTGTCCCGCTTGACACAAAATGGAGGCTGCGTGGTAAATCTTTTAACTTATTAATGCTGTTTGTACAAAAGAATAATGTTTAAAACTTGACACAAACTCTACATAAACATTCATGTTAATATTGCCGGCTTATATAGTATAAAATTCTCAGATGCATTTACTGTTTACTGACCTGTATAAGTGTAAGGCAGGTAAAACAGAGAAGTGGGGAACAGTCTGCTCTGTTGTCTTTCCAGATTGTCTCTGAAGAAATGGGGGAGGCATCACCCCTTTCCCCAGGGCAACCGGTTACAGCACAAATGTTCCTCCACTTTTAACAAAATATTTCAATGTTGTACCCAATATACTAATTTGAAAACATAAATAAATATTAACAGAGCAGTTGCAGTGCTTAATATGAAATAATATAAATCTTAATCGTGGTTGCCCTATTTTGAGTTGCCACACATACTTGGATGCTCATGTTGATTTTTGTAATCTCTTCAATCATTTAAACTACCATCAAACTCTCACAGCAGAAAATAAAAAAACACAGAGAAGAAGTAACATATGTTTTTATTTGGTCTCAACAACCCACAGAACTGTAATATTTACTTATGTACTCCTTCCTCACCAAAATGATGCATTTATTAAGGTCTAACTTAAATATTGATTTTTAGTATACCAGAATTCATGGCTATTTATACATTTTGCTTCTTCCCTTTTTCTTGTGCTACATCACAGACTTTAACTTCAACTTAGCTCCATTTCCCTGCACAAAATTTCTGCTCAAGGTATGAAAGCAAGGTGTGATGCCACTTTGAACTCTCACCTTTTGCCACACACACAGGAAGTGATTTACAAAATCACATTAGATGTCTTAAAAAAATATTTTTTGTAATTTGTAAATTTGACATTTAACCAGCCAAATATGAATTTACTGTCAGTCATACATTAATTTGTATTTATTCATTTATATTTTGCAGCTGTGGTGAAGAGTCCCCCAAGCAACCTGTGGATAATGGCCGTCCTGACACCGCTTGTCTTGTTGGTGATTGTGATTGGCATGGTGGTCTTCATTTTATGCAAAAGAAATAGGGTCATCTTCAGAACTGGAGGCTTCAGAACCTTCAAATCCCGCTCCAAGGTCTGACACAACTTTTCTGTTTTATTCTCTGAGTTTTGTTTACAGTGCAGTGGGTTCCTCAGATAACCTTCTACAGTTTGTTTTGTGTTACAGTCTTCTGAATGGCTATTATGATAGACAAGGTAGATATTCATTATATAGTCATCTGAAAATGTTTTAGAAATAGTCTAAGAAATTTTTGTTGTTGAAGATATTTTTACTTTTTTGCACCCAACATTTTGAATATTTATAAAATATCAACTGTTTCTCTAACATTAATATTGACCAACTTCTCCTTTTGGCATTGATGTACAGGATTTCTTTAGACTTTCAGACCCTTCTTAATTAATATTGTGAGAATGTGAGAATGTTTTTGTATTAACTAGCACAAAACATAATGACACAAGTCCAGAAAAATTTAGTTTTTCTATCTTGTTCTATGTAAGAGTAAAAGATTAGGTCAAAACAAAAGATTTAGATTACTTGAATGATGTAACATTAACTTGGATATTTCCAAGTTAACCAACTTAGTACTGTTGTTCAAATCAGCAAGAAAAAAAATACTCTCACCCAAATATTCTTTTTAAATATCAAAACTAGCAAAATCTAACCTTGCAGAGTAGTCTCATGTCATATTTTAAATCTGCCCTCTGATGGATCCATCTTGCAAACCTTGTCCATGCTATGGGCATGATTAAGTTGTTACAAGAAGGAGATATGAGTGAAGGAGTTTAGTATGGCTGCCTTTGTGGTAGCAATTTAATCTAAACTGACTGAAAGAAGTCCATAACAACACTGTTGCCATTCCTTCCATTCCATTATCTTGCCACCGGACCGTGTGGTGGGTCTCGGGTGCCCTGGTAGCCCAGGGGGTGCCCGTGGCCATGGTTTCCCTGAGCATGGGCAACTACTTGGGTATTCGGTGACCACCTCACATGCATGCCTGTACAGATACTCAAGCTCCTGTCGAGACTAAGAGAAATGATTGATCCCGTCAGAACATGCTGAGTCGGGCACTCTTCTCACGTCCTGTGATGCATGCTACTCCATTTCTTATCCATGTGGGCCCACCCCCCCTACTTTCAAGACCCCACATCTCTGGTGTCCCAAGTTTTTTACAGCCTTTACTTTTTGGATGAACTTAGATCAGCACAGCACTTGGACTGCTATCTCAAATCAATAGCAGTACCTGTTTGTCCTCCCCTCCGTTTGTCTTCTTGTCCTGTCTGTCACTATTTTCCCTTCTTTCATACTGTTGTGTGGCACGGCCCTTCCCTTCAGCTCACATCAGGGGTTAAATAAAGTTTAATATGATGGAGTAGCCTACAGGGAGGGCTGGTGATGGTCACTATAGTAGTAAATCATATTCACATATCTCTGACTGCTAGAAAAAAAATGCATTGGTCTTTTCAACGCTTCCATCGGACACAGTGCTCAGCTGAAAAAGATATTGCAGACAAGGGGAAAAATATAAAGACATATTATTTTGCCATTCTTCCAACTGACTTTGGTAACTGTTTAATTTACCAGCTATGATAGCTTTATTCTCTTGTTCTAGCTTTTGTTACATATTTTCAAATTTTATCCCAACTAATATGTATGTTTAATTTAATCTGCCTAAAGATGCTGCTTCATGTAAATGCATCCTCAGCAGGGTGAAGAGAGGGGAGCTCTCCCACTCATCAGTTAGTGGCACATACCACTCCCTAAAATCTGTGCATACCTTGCGTCATATGAAGAGCAAATTCAGAAACTTTGGTCTGAGCAGATTGTTGTCTGGCAACGCTTTGAAGCTGATACTGTTATGTGTGAGACCCCTTTCTTTATCCATCTCTATGTGCTCTCCTTGTAGTTTCTACTGTGTCCCTCACTGACTTCCTGATGTACTGACAGGACCAAGAGTCAAAACTTTCTAAAACCAGTTTATCAGCAGAGTAAATCTGCTATCAGGCTGACATTAACCATTTCAGCCCCAGCACAGTTTTTTAGCCTTCTGCTTGAAAATGACATGCCCATAAAGAAAAGACTATTTTTCTGCAACCACAAGGCCTATTTTCATCATTTTGGTGTCATAATAAAAGTAACACTTGTAAGATTTGTTCAGATGTGTAATTACCAGTATTTATGTTACTAGGACAGAGTAAATGAAGATACACAAAATATTTGGAGTATTTCATTCAAGCCCCCCCATAAAAACCTTAGAAAAGATGCAGTAGCTGCTTTAAAACTCTACAAATGAATAATAAAATCATGCAAACATCACCTTTGCAAAGTAGGTTTCTTATAAAGTGATGCAGAGCAAAATTAGAGAGGTTTCATAACAAGATGGTAAAGCAAGAATACTGAAAAATACTGCATTTTGAGCCAATCGTCAAAAATATATTTTGTTTGTAAAATTAAAGCTAAATTTAATAAATGTAGTGCACTTCCTACATATAATAACGTCTTTATGATCAATGTTCAAACATTTTTTTCTCAAAAATACCTACGGATAGGCACAAAAACTGTACTATTTGATATTTAATATTGATATGACATCTATATTGAGGCTTATGCTGTAAAATTCTAAAGGCTCTATCTTGGCCTGGCGCAGAACCTTGAGGAACTATATTGTGGACCTTGGTGTTATTGTTCACATCAACAAACTGGTGTTGATCAGCTAATTTAAAGCAGTCCCTGTAATCCCGTGTAATTCCTCTAATCTAGAGCTGCAACTATCGAGTATTTTTGGAATCGAGTACTCTGTCAATTATTTCTTCGAGTACTCGAGTACTCTAACAAAATATACTTTTTTGTTTTTAAACAAATAAATCAATTGTATACAATGCAGCATGTTAGGGTTTTCAAAATGAGCAACCAAGTGCCATTTATTCCTCAGAAAAGGGTTTTTATTTTAACAACTTTCAAAGTTTAAACCAGTACTGGCTTAAAACAAAACCAATACAATCCTGATTTACAAAGCAGTAATATAATTCTGCAATTATATTTGTGAAGTGTGCTCTGGAGGGCATTGTGTAGTTTGATTAAAATCCTTGATCATGTTCTTAAATCCTGTGTCCTCCACCATGGAAAGAGGACGCATGTCTGTGATGAGCATATTTAAAATGCTGTAATAGTAATAGTTGCAGCCCTAACAACGTGCTATCGTGCTAAGCTATGTGCTAGGCTAACTCCGTTTGACATCAGACACACTGCACTGTGTTTTCTTTTCATCCCTTCTTGTAGTGACCACACACTTGGGACACTCTCTGCCATTTCTTCTGCAGACTCTCTCCTTTCTGTCCCTCTCTTTTCTCTTCCTTCATGATTTTACAAGCCGCACAGCAGCGGAGGTAGCAGGCGCGTTGTGCCACAGAAATGACCGTCTGTGTCAAACACCGTGCATTATATAGTAGTCCAGATATATATTTATATGTATAATTATATATTAAACGAGGCTTCGAGGCACAAAATTTAATTCGAGGTTATTTTGTAATCGAGTACTCGCGAATATTCGAGGAATCGTTTCAGCTCTACTCTAATCTCTGTAGAAGAACATCATGATCTTTGGTGTTAAATGCTGCACAGAAATCGAACAAGACAAGTACAGAGAAAGGTCCACCATCTGAAGCTAGGAGTAAATAATTTGGTACTCAATCTAGAGCAGCTTTTGTGCTATGGTGCACCCCTAATCCTGACTGTTGTTTTGAAGGTAGTCACAAAATTGATTATCCACCACTTTCTTGAGTATCTTTGAAGTAGACTGATGGTTGGATTTAGGCCTGTAGTTAGCTACTTTGCTTGAATCCGTCTTTGTACTGTAGAGAGACTGTAGCAATAGCTTGATAAAGTTATAGGCTATTGATTGTTTCTAACAAGGATGAAAAAATTAAGGGAAAGAGCTCCTTGAACAGCTTATTTGAGATCAGGTCTGAAAGGCAGAAAAGCAGTCTAAATCAAGTTTAATAATATGTAATGGCATGACCGGCTCAGGTGAGGACGAGAGGTTGCTCATTTTATCTGGAATTTAAAAAATCTTATGGTTATAGAAGCTGATAACTCACAGTTGAGGGTTGGAAGGATCACAGGCTCACAACAAAAGGTTTTTGATAAAGACTTTTGGTTCATTAATATCAAGACTGAATGCTAGAGCAAGAACACAAAAAAGAAGACATACTTTATTAATCCCTCACGGGAAATTCAAGTTCTTCACACTGCTATTGAGACACACAATAATAGAGAAGAGTAGGTAAAATTGAAGATTTAGTCTCTGTTGTTGTGTGTCCCAGGTCTTTTAGTCCCTTTTTGTTCAAATGCTTTTTTTCTGCAGTTTGATGAGCCTTCACCTATGCAGAGGCAGTGCCTGTCAATGAATGCAATAAAACACTTTCTAGGCTTCCACTCTTTTTCTTAAAGGGCATGTTAGGGATGAAAATATGATTTATCATGATTTATCAGCATTATCTGTTACATATACAGTATATATGTATATGTGCGTGTGTGTATACATATTAGTGCAGTCAGACGATTAAAAAATTCATCTAATTAATTACCAGATTTATAATTAAATTATCTAATTAATCACATTTTAATCTCATATCTGCTTAAAGTACCCAAATAAAGAATTTGAATTCTAGGATATTACAAAATTGTAGTGCATGACTAATCAAATGAATACACTAAGATGTGAAGATTTTTAAATCCACATTTTTATTGGTGACAGAATAAAACCAAAGTCAGGGCAACTTGTCCAGAAAATTCTAAGCTCAATCAGGCAACTCAAATTACACTTTAAGTTTGTTTCATAAATCAAATTCAAAATAAGAAAAAGATCTAGGACATCCAGCAAACCAATTAGGCCTGATGCATTATTAAAGAATGAAGTACAAATATAGATTAATAAATTCAAAAATAAAATAAGACTAAGTCCTAAATATGCCATTCCTGTTGTCACCTGGGTTTTGTTTGGTTTGACTAGAGACGCATGTGTGAAGTGATGTGCCACTGCCATGTACAGGTCCTCCAGCTGGCCAATATCAAAATGTTTGTGTGCTATGATTAATCTTGCGATTAATTATTTTAACGCATTAATTTGCGATGTAATTAATTAATGTAATTACTTCACTAAAGTGACAGCCGTAATATATATATATATATATATATATATATATATATATATATATATATATATATATATATATATAGACATATATATATATATATAGACATATATATCTATATCTATATATCTATATATATATATCTATATATATCTATATATATATATATAAATATATATATATATATATATATATATATATGTATGTATGTATGTATGTGTATATATATATATATATATATATATATATATATATATATATATATATATATATATATATATATATATATATATATATATACATATATATATATATATATACATATATATATATATATATATATACATATACATATATATGTGTGTGTTTATACATATAAGATCAATAATTTTATAATAGCCAACCTTTGTCTTCCTTGTTTTTCCTACCAGCCAGTTCAGGGCTTTGACTATGCCAAGAAGCACATGTGTCGAACCGGTGAGGAGTCAATTTCTGTAGCCAAGGACACTCTGGTGCTTGGGCTGCCTGTAAGGGATGCTTCACTGTCTCTTTCCTTGGATAGGAAGGTTCATCAGGATGGTATTGTCAGCAAGAGGCCTCCATCTACTGATGCACACAAAGGGGGGTAAGACAGTTATTAATTGGGAATTTGTTGGATGGATTATTTACTTTTGTATGTGTTGTCATGTGTCACTTTTCCATTGGACTAATAAAATAATTTAAAAAATAGAGGTAAAGATAGCCTTTATATGTTTATCTAAATGGTAAGACATTAATAAACTTTATATACAGTATGTTGCAATCAGCAACCACTGAAAATGGCAAAACACTTTTACAAATTGCAAAGCACTTTTACAAAGGACAAAAAAAATTACATAAAAAAAACAAATTAATATTCTCAAAAACTTCTATAAAAGGACAAAACAAATGTAAAAAGTGTGAAACACTTTTACTAAGTGTGGCAGAATGGGAACGTCCACATGTACGAAGTCACCCGTAGTGATTGCATCAGGGTTGATTAATTTGTTTTGGTGGAATGAACGGTGAGCAGAGAGAGGAGTTTCTATTCAGAATTGAATGTTACTTTCAGTGATGTTTTGTCTGTTTTGTCGAACGATAAGCTTGAAGACCATCAAAAGTAAGCCAAATGGTGCTAGATTGTATCACAGAAAGCGATTCTCATTAGCTAATGCCGTAATTAATGCCATCAGAGCCAGACTTCATGGGCCTGGTCAATTGTTTGGGTACAGGACAAGATGGAGTCTGACGAGGTAGTGCACGATTAGTTCAGCACAGGCTCTCTGCCAAAATACACATTAAAAACACTTCTGCATGAGTGTATTACTTCAATAAAACCTAAAATGTAAACATTACCAGTGGACTCGACTACAATGTTTAAATCACTGTAAATATCATTTATTTGGACTTTGATTCTGCTACCTGAGAAACCCACATCTGAACCGAGACCTACCAAGTGCTGGCACCTGGCGTGCTGATCTCCAACTATGGCTGAAGAAACAATCACCCTTAATGCGCTGATGGAGTGAATGGGAGCAAAAATGAACTTTTGAGCAGACTGACTGATTTAGACAAGCAGATGGCTCAGATTCATTTATCGATGAATACACTGAATGAACAAACTGCTGAAGTGCAAACGCGCGTGAGTGCCACCGAGGATAACATGACTGAAGCTGACAAGAAGATCATTGGGTTTCTCAAAACAGTTGAGGATCTTGAAGTCAAGGTGGATTATTTGGGAAACAAAAGTTGGCAGTCAAATCTACCGATTTTTGGTGTGAAGGAGGGTGCGGAGAAGAACAATGCGGAGTTGTTTCTGCAGCTCGTTTTGCCAGAGATCCTGGGATTGGATTAACAGCTAGAGCCTGTGCTGCAGATTGAAAGAGCGCATCGTATTTCTGCACCAAACACAGCGTCCAGAGGAAGACCCATCATCGTGAAGTTTGTAAATTATCAACAAAAACTCAGAGTGATGAGCCGTGCTCGAGAACAAGGTTAGCTCCTGCTAGACGGAAGTAGAATCTCGATTTATCCTGACCTCAGTGTGGCCATTCAGAAAAAGTGCAAACTTGTTCATTCCAGTGAAAAAGAAACTTCAGGCTGGTATCAGGTACACTATGCTCCCCCTAAGCCGTGGCATAGTTTACGTAGGGTTGGTGGGTTATGAAAACCCACGGGCCCTCTTCACCACACCTCCGAGGATTTTTTGTTTGTTTGTTTGTTTGTTTGTTTGTTTAAATCCTAGGCGTTATGAGCGCAGCAGCTGCCTTCTCTGCAGCAGCAGATTAGCACAGAGTGTAACGTGACGTCAGACTGGGTCACTGTATTATTTGCATATTAAGGGGGGGATACCCCTGCCGATTTGAGCTGATCCATTGGCCCATTGAAATGTGATTGGCACAGCTGCGTGTTGAGCCAGATTGAAGACGACAGATGAAAAAAGATGAAGAAAAGACAGATGCCGCCAGAAAAAGCCGCTAGTGGAGTGGAAAAACGTATTGCTCGGAAAAAAAAACATTTAAGAGAAGATGCAGCCAAATGCGCCAAACTTCCGGATCTTTTCCGCCCCAGTGGGGTCCTCACCGGGGCGGAAAACAACCGGGTGGTGGCCCAGGCCTGTGACGATGCGAGACCGAGCACGGCTGCAGCAGGTAGACATCAATACATCCATGGTAGACATGCAGGTCTACTGCAGCGATGGTGCTACATCATCTCAACCACACAAACACAGCGATTTCACCCATATAAATGGAGATTAACGGCTATCTTTAAACCGATAAAAAGTGGTTGTAAACAGTAATGGTCCACATGTAACTGGCTATATGCTTGCACTTAAGAGTGTTTCCCATACATTTGTTAACTTGTGATTATTATTTTTTATTATTATTATTTAGTTTCAAATCTGCATTTGCTTCTTCTGGACCATTTGACTGTGCTTGCTTAAAATGCTCTTCTGTGCTATTTTACATTTTTCTGAACTCCACCACTGCCTGGGCATGACATTTCAGGCCTCAGAGCCATTCTGTATGAACAGAGATAATTCTGTGGTGTGGACAGAATTGTCTCTGACGAAAATATCCACTAAATACATTCATAAAATAATCCATATATGCGTAGTCCAAATAATTGTTCAGGGCACAGACAGAAAAGCCATACATTATAAATCATTAATGTTCTTTGTCAATAAAAATGAAATCCATAGGCTTTATTATTACATTTATTGTTCAGGATTTATTGAGGGAATGCGGCATGCCAAACATGCGGGCCCCTTTGACACATATGAAAACCCATGTGGAATACACCCCAGCTACGCCACTGCCCCTATGAAATGACTGAGAGAATGGTGTCGGTAAACTGATAGTGTTTATGGAAAAGAGGAAGCCTGAAATATTTTTGAAAAATTTCTCTTCCATCTGTAGTAGCTTTCCTTATTTGTTTGTTCTTTGGATTATTGACTTCATTTTTCTCTTAGTGTTTCATCATGTTAAGCTTTTGGGGATTATACAAGAAGACACAGAACTATCCCTTGCTCTCCCAAAAAACAAATTTCCTTAAAAAGATGTCCAAAGTATGATTTAGATTCGGGGGGGGGGGGGGGGGGGGGGGTACTGTCTATCAAATCATTTTATTATTATTATTTTTATTATTACTATTATTACTACAGCTATCATTATTGAAAAGTGGAAGGAATCAATTCTAATGGCAGACAGCCTCAGTCTTAGTTAGGGGGAATTTGGCTAATATTGCTGTTAATCAGATTGATATTGGGCCTGTTTTTCTTTTGTTGTTGTTTTTAGTGATGGGATTTCTTTAATGTTTTGTTGCTGCTTTGTCTACTTTTTTTTTTTTCTCTGGGGAGATTTGTTTAAGATTACTGGTACAGGTAAATGATAAAGACCATTTTGGGCAGATAAAAATGTTAGATTCTGTTTCCTATGAGTATGTCTAGCTCCCCAATTAAACTATTCTCTCTAAATATCAAAGGCTGTAAAAATCCTGTGAAGCAGATCGGGATATTATCCCTGTTTAAAAGGGAAGCATTTTCCCTTTTAAACAGGGATAATATCCCGATCTGCTTCACAGGATTTTTACTGAGACATTAACTGAAAAAGAACATAAAAAACGTAAGATGGACTGGGTTGGACGAGTATATGTCTCTTCATTTAACAGTAAAAGCTGAGGTGAGGCAATACTGATACAAAAAAAATCTACCCCTCATGGTTGATTATTATGAAACTGATCTAAATGGCTGCTATGTGTTAATTCATAGCTCTTTATTTGGGAAAAAAATGACTATTCTTAATGTGTATGCAGCTCCATACATGGATAATTCAATTTTTACTACTGATGTACTTCTTAAATATAGCTGTCCCTTAATGATAGTAGGTGGAGACTGGAACTGTGTAATGGACATTACACTTGATAAAAAGCTAAGTAAAAGCAGAACTAAAGAAATCCTAGACAAAGAGCGTTGCAGATAATGCTGGAAGAGGTTGGTATGGTAGATGTATGGAGGTTAATGCACCCGTATGATGAAGACTACACATTTTTTTCAAATCCTCATAAAACATATTCTAGAATTGATTTCTTTTTAGTATCTAAAACAAATACTGAACTTGTAAATCGTAACACCATTGGTAACATTCATTTATCACCATGCACCCATTGCAATTGACTTTAATGTCATAAATGTAATAAATCAAAAATATCCATGGCAATGTAATAGGTCAATATTATCAGATCCACATTTCTGTTGTATGGCAAAAAATCAAATTCATCAGTTCCTAGAAGTAAATGATAATAATGAGACTGATCCATCATATTTATGGGAAACACTGAAGGCCTATTCACGGGGTATTATGATATCCTATTGTGCTGCAAGAAAAAAGAAATTAATTAAAGAACAGAGAAGACTTGAGTTAAAATTACAGGATGCAGAGTCAGAGCATAAACACTTTCTTTCTAAAGAAAGCTGGGACAAAGTTATTATCGCAAGATCTGCATATAACACTTTGCAATCCCAAAACGCAGAAAATACTTAACCCCTCCCCCCCAAATTTCTAATTTCAAAAATGAAACATAAAAATGGGAATTTTGTCTATACTACTCCTGAAATTTTAAATGTCTTTAAAGACTTCTTTTCTTCACTATACAAATCAGAAAATTCAGGAGCAGTGGAAAGTATGAATCACTTTTTTCAAAAAATTAAATTGCCAAAGGTTAGCAGTGTTGACAAGACTTTACCTCATGCTTGTATCACAGTGGAAGAGGTTGAGGGAGCTAAATTCCTTAAAGACTGGAAAATTTTGCGGCCCAGATGGTCTCCCATCTGAAGTGTACAAACCTTTTTTTTTTTTTTAAGTGTATTTTTGGGGCATTTTGTGCCTTCATTGATAGGAGAGAGATAGTGGATAGGCTTGTGAAAGGGGGTGAGAGAGTAAGGGGAGACACTCTGTAAACTGGTCACAGGGGGGATTTGAACCTGGACCGGCAAAAGCAAGTACATGGAGTGCCTGGTTGCTAACCACTCCAACAAACCAGCACCCCAAGTGTACAAAACTTTTAAATCAGACTTTTAACCTTTATTTACACAAATGTTTGAGCATTCTTTCCAGGTAAAGGAACTGCCAAAGTCAATGCGGCTTGCAACTATTAAGGTTATACCTAAAGATAAGAAAGATCCAGGGATTACATCATCATATAGACCCATCTCCATACAAAATACAGATTCCAAAATATTAGCAAATATTCTGGCAACATGTCTTAATGCTGTTTTACCAAAGTCAAGAGCTCCGGATCAAACAGGATTTGTTCAAAACCGTCAATCTAATTCAAATATCAGATGACTGCTTGGAATAATGCAGTCTGTAGAGTATAACAACAATTAAATCATAGAAGTTAGTTTAGATGCAGAAAAAGGATTTGACTGTGTGGAATGGAATTATTTACTGAGAACACTGCGTGAATTTTGCTTTGGAGATATTTTTATTGACTGGATCAAATTGCTTTACACTTCCCCACAGGCTTCTGTTTCTGTTAATGGGTTAAGCTCTCAGGTCTTTCCATTAGAAAGAGGTACAAAACACGGTTGCCCTCTGTCCCCTCTACTTTTTGCTTTGATCATGGAGCCTCTTGCAGAAACTATACGGGTTAATGATCAGGTGGAAGGTATTCAAACTGCCATCAGAGCACATAACATTTTTATATAAAAAACTATATGCTGATGATGTGCTTTTCTTCATGAACAATCCCTCTAGATCTAGAAAAGCCTTAGTAAAAGTTATTGATGAATTCACTGTATAAGTCCTTGTCAGTACCACTTGGCCAGAGCAGCTGTGTGGTTCTGTCTGAATATATGCCTTTTATAGTAGCTGAAAACGGTTTTAAATATTTAGGGGTCTTAATTCCACCAAAGCTCAATGATTTATTTAAACTAAACTTTATACCCATTGTCACATCAGACCTGCAGAGGTGGATGAACCTCCCTGTGTCTTTATTAGGTCGGATTGCAATTATTAAAATGAACGTCCTTCCTCGTTTACTGTACCCAATACAGATGCTACCTGCCTGTATTTCCATTAAGATATTTAAAATATTTCTTAGTGCAAATAGAAGATTCGTCTGGAAAAATAAACACTCCAGAATTAAGTTAATAAAACTACAATCTTGCATTAGAAATGTGAGATTGTTAGCCATACCCAATCTACACTGCGTTCCAAATTATTATGCAGACTGCATTTTAGTGTCATAAAGACAAAATGTTTTTGATTTTCAAGTAAATTCATGAATGGTCTTTGTCTCAGGGCTCTTTGAATCACTGAAGTCAATCTCAAACACCTGTGATAATTAGTTTGCCAGGTGAGCCCAATTAAAGGAAAAACTTCTGCCGAGGGATGTTCCACATAGCAGACTATGTGGGAAAGAAAAGGGATCTCTGCTGCTGAAAAGTGTGATATAGTTGAATGCCTTGGACAAGGTATGAAAACCTTAGATATTTCACAAAAAGTTAAGCGTGACCATCGTACTGTGAAGAGATTTGTGGCTGATTTAGAGCACAAGCGGGTTCGTGCAGATAAAGGCACAATAAGGAAGGTTTCTGCCAGACTAATGCATCTGATTAAGAGAGCAGCTACTAAAATGCCATTTCAAAGCAGCAAACAGGTATTTGAAGCTGCTGGTGCCTCTGGAGTCCCGCGAACATCAAGGTGTAGGATCCTCCAAAGGCTTGTAGTTGTGTGTAAACCTTCTATTCGACCCCCCTAACTAATGTACACAAGCAGAAACGGCTGCAGCGGGCCCAGAAATACATGAAGACAAATTTTCAAAATGTCTTGTTCACGGATGAGTGCTGTGCACCCTTGGATGGTCCTGATGGATGGAGAACTGGATGATTGGTGAACGGCCACCATATCCCAACAAGGCTGCAACGTCAGCAAGGAGGTAGTGGAGTAATGTTTTGGGCCGCAATCATGGGGAGGGAGCTAGTTGATCCCTTTAGGGTCCCTGACAGTGTAAAAATGACCTCTGAAAAGTATGTGGAGTTCCTGTCTGACCACTTCTTTCAATGGTACAAAAGGAAGAACCGTGCATTCTGCAACAAAATCATCTTCATGCATGACAATGCACCATCTCATGCTGCAAGGAACACATCTGCAGCATTGGCTGCTATGGGCATAAAAGGAGAGAAACTCATGGTGTGGCCCCCATCATCTCCTGATCTCAACCTTAATAAGAACCTTTTGAGCTTCCTCAAACAAAATATCTATGAGGGGGGAAGACAGTTTACATCCAAACAGCAGCTCTGGGAGGCTATTCTGACATCCTGCAAAGAAATTCAAGCAGAAACTCTCCAAAAACTCACATGTTCCATGGATTCAAGAATAGTAAAGCTGCTATCAAATAAGGGGTCCTATATTAAAATGTAACATGACTTGTTAAGATGTTTCTGATTGAAGTAGCTTTTGATTTCCATAAATGCGACCCCATAATACTATAAAGTCAACAAATGACCATATGAGTACTTTACAACGTATAAAATGCATTAAAACTCTGTTGTGCTTAATAATTTGAAACAGTGCTTTCTATGTTTTTTATTTTTATTTCTGTTATCATTCTGTTATCATTGGAGGTTTGTTCAACAACATTTGTATTAATCTCTAATGGCTAATGGCTTGAAAATTATGCTGAATGTTATTTGAATTGACTATTTTGGAAAATTTGTGAAAAATACAATAAGCATAATAATTTGGAACGCTGTGTATTGTATTATCACTGGGCGTCCCAACTGAGATTTGCCACAGAATGGGTCAAAGATGAACCATCCTGTTTCTCTGATCTGGAAAATATAGGATTAGATAATGTATCATTAAATGATCTTCCTTTTGTATGTTTCAGAAAACTGCAGAGTACAATAAAATATAATTTTATAGTTAGAAACATATTGAACTCCATGAGTTCCATTCACAAATATTTTGGGATAGGCAAATACTCCTTGTTTGCTCCCATTGCTGATAACCCTGACTTTGACTACTCTTGTTAAGATAAGGGGTTTGGAGAACGAAAAGCTGTTGGAATTAAAACCTTGTATGATTTATGAAAAAGGGAACACATTAAAGTTCTGTCAACAATTACAAGAAGAGTTTCATCTTTCTTGCACACACTTTTATCACTATCTACAGATTAGAAGCATTTTGAAATCAATCCCAGATTATAAAAATGTGGCAAAACTCACCATTTTCAATCAAATTATAATGAAAGCAAAAACAGTAAATAGTAAAATAATGACTTATTTTCATGACCAACTGTTAATAAATGAGAAGACTACAATAAAAATTAAACATAGCTGGGAAAAAGATTTTGGTGTTCAGCTCGATGACCAGATCTGGAGCAGAGCGTTATATAGTGCCAAAAAAATCACTAGATCAGATAAATCACACAAAATACAATATAAGATAATTAATAAACTACATGTAACTCCCGAAATTAGAAGCAGATATGACAAAACTTGCCCCCCAACATGTCGTAAATGTAAAGAACAAGTAGGCACATATTACCACTTAATATGGTCATGTCCAGTTATTATGAACTTCTGGTCTGCTGTCTAAAATGAGGTTGAAAAATTTCTTGGAATAAAAATTGATATGGACCCAAAACTCTGCATTCTTGGTGCTAACTCCAAATCTGGTCAGAAAGCAAAAATGGTCAATGTGATGCTTTATGCAGCACGCCTCTCAATTCTGCATGTTTGGCTGGATGAAAAGTCACCCACACTGTCACTTTGGTATGATAAATTGTTGTCTTTTCTTCTTTATCACAATATCACATGTACTACAAAGAAAATTAGATGAATTCATAAAGGAATGGTCCCCCCTCAGTGAAGATTTGCTTAGGGGTGGACTGACCAGCAAACTGATTTATCATTTGTTCATTTATTTGTTTGGTTCTTAATTTTCTGTAATCATTATTCTGTTTTTTTTTTATTCATTTACTACACATTTCTCCCCTTTGTATATATGTGTATTTGTGTATGTTGTTTCTTTTTTTTTTCCCTTTGTTTAGTTTTTTTTTTTCTTTGTTTTGTTCTTGTTCTTCTTTGGTTCAAATATGTTCATTGTTAAGGCAAATTAATGAACTAATGCTGGGACCACAGAATAAGAAAGTTGTGAATTTGAGTTGTCTGCTTACAGATTGTATCCTGTACTCCTTGCATGAACTGTGTTGATGAAATCATAAATAAAAAGTTGAAAAAAAAAAATTTCTCTTTGGACCACCTGTGTCAATCCCTTCCTCTAAAACGACAGCATCATCAGTAAATTTAACTTGCATGTCACAGGTTGCAAAGTATGCTATTCGTCTGAAACTTCTTATGGCACCATCCCACACAAAAGCCCCCAATGTGTGGAATCTACTGATTCTTGAATGATCAATAGGGTATGACAGGTTTGCAATAATGACAAAAAGTGACTAGTGGTAGACATTCCAGATCGTTTGCACTTTCAGTGATTTAAAAAATACTTTAGGGCTACATTTATGATATAATAGGCAGGGACACACATACTTTGCTGTGTACTGCGAATTATTTAAGTTGACAGACACCAGGTCATCCCCTTGTTCTTCGACCCATGGTGCAAACACTTCTGTGTATTTACTGTTGGGAAATTACCATTTGCATGTTAAAACATATAAATACACATTATATATTTACCAATGTCAACCAATATACCAATCAATATATTAAAATCAAGAGTCTCTCTCTAGTATTGTATTACCAACCTGTAACAGGAAGCCTTAATTTGGTTTTTAGCATGTGGACCCCGATTATCAGTGTCAGATATCACCATCTGAAAAACAAATTACAATACCTGACTCAACACCACACTGAAAGTAAGAAAAACCAGACTGCTATGATGTGACTTAATACCTGCTCAGGTTGAATCACAGATGACTTTCCCAGCACATCTCTGAAATATGATCAGATTGGTAAAATTACTTCCTTCATACACAGTATAATTGTTTGTTAATTATAATTAAGGGGCAGGGGGAGCTGTTAAATTATTATTAAGAAATTACTCAACGCTCTTTTCACATTTTTTTTTTAAATATTGTTAGGCCCAGCTTGTTAAAGGGCATAACAAAGAAAGGGAGGTCAACACAGTGACAGCTTTTAAATAAAGAACTTATTTTATTGATGAACTAAACAAAGGATTATAATTGGTTAAGTCAGCTTTCAGTAGTGTGGTGAGGGTGTTTGGGTGCTGTGAGACTGTGTGTGTGCGGGTGAAGCCAATCCTAAACAAGGTGAGGGAGGGGCAGGCAAGACAGGAGGATCTGGAAATAAAAGAAGAGGCAGGAAGACATACATAACTCTTTGGGCTTTGGGCTTCTTTTGCTTCAGTTTTTTGGGGGCTGAAGAACTTCTTTGATCTGACGCAAAAATCTAATGAATTTCAATGAAAATACCTCAAGTTGAGGCTTTTTTCTGCAATTTTTAAAGTGAGATTAAAAATGTGATTCATGAGATTGCTTAATTACAGGTCACAATTAATTAATAGCCTATCTCAGTTTTTTTCAATCTCCTGACAATACTAAAATATATATATAAAATAAAAAAGATTCCAAAAACTTAATTGTTGTCATGAAAAGAAAATTACAACGGAGGATTAGGGCCACGTTGAAAACTAAAAAAAAGGAAGGTTACGAGAATAAAGTCATAAAGTTACGAGAATAATCTCATAAATTATGAGAATTTAAGTCATAAGTTACGAGAATAATCTCATAAATTACGAGAATTAAGTCGAAAAGTTACGAGAATAATCTCATAAATTTACGAGAATAAAGTCATCTCAAACTAGGAAACATCTAGCCGACTTGGCTAAATTAAGAAAGATATTCACAGATTCTGACTTAGCGGCTCAATAACTCATCTACAAAAGAACATAGTTCCAAACCAGACCCCTCTTTTTGATCTCTGTAGACTGTGAGCTATAAACTCGTTTTCCTCCAAACAAGCCGTCAATACAGTGCTGCTGATGGCTCGGCGGTTTAGGGACCATTGGTAAATTTCCATATCGGAGGAAAAGTGTGAAAGAAAACTGAATAACTTCCTCATACTGAGAAGTAAAGTCTTCAAAATCACAGCAAATACACCAGCATAATCACAGACTCAGAAGTTATTCATCCTACGGGTACTACGGGTCCTACGGGTCATATTTTAATTTCCATCAAAGTAATGACATCTAAAAACCAAGTCATAACAAAACATGTATGGTGATCTCCTCTTCTTGAACTACAGCTCTTACTTCAGCAAGAATGTTTTGATTTGATTTTAATGATGTTTTGTATATTTAACTGTGTTAATTATATGCGTGAACACTAATAACTGCAATGATTTTATTGTTGGTAACTATAGTGACACTAAAGCGACACTAATGATCAAACATCTCTTCAATATTATACTACATCTCCATTTTAAGAGAAATTGTTCTTAATGAAATTTATATGACTTTTAAATATTGTTGGACACTAATTTAATGATGATAAAAACTGTAATAACTTAACTGTTTTTATCGCAGTGACACCAAACCCAGCGTGATGATCACAAATCCCCCCTGCCTTGTTCTACAGCTCTTATTTTAAAGAAGTAGTTTTCCTGTATTTTATATGATTTTTAAAAATATTGTCACATATTAATAAATGGGTTATGACTATAAAAACTGTATTAACTGTTTTTGGCTTAAGTGACATCAAACCCAGCCCGAGTGATGCATGAACATCAGGCTGTTTGATGTCACTGCAATGAATAAGATGAATAAAACGTGAACCTCTGTATTTGCTGTGATTTTGAAGACTTTACTTCTCAGTATGAGGAAGTTATTCAGTTTTCTTTCACACTATTCCTCCGATGTGGTAATTTGCTGATGGTCCCTAAACCGCCGAGCCATCAGCTTCAGCGTATTGACGGCTCGTTTGGAGGAAAACGAGTTTATAGCTCACAGTCTTCATTACAGTGATCAAAAAGAGGGGTCTGGTTTGGAACTATGTTCTTTTGTAGATGAGTTATTGAGCCGCAAAGTCCGAATCTGTGAATATCTTTCTCAATTTTAGCCAAGTAGATGTTTCCTAGTTTGAGATGACTTTATTCTCGTAAATTTATGAGATTATTCTCGTAACTTTACGACTTTATTCTCGTAATTTTTTATGAGATTATTCTCGTAACTTTTCGACTTTATTCTCGTAATTTATGAGATTATTCTCGTAACTTTACGACTTTATTCTCGTAACCTTCCTTTTTCTTTAGTTTTCAACGTGGCCCTAATCATCCGTCGTAGAAAATGACTGATTCTCATGAGAACATAAGCAACACTTAAAGGAACATTCCAACATTTTTTGTTTTCATGCCTTCATGCCCATGAAAAGCAGGTAGACACCATTCTTTTGACTGTGCATCCCATTACAAAGATCACCAAATGTAGTGTTTACTGTTGCGCATGTGCCCTGCATCTTAGTTTTTCTTTTTGTTTGAGTGTTCCTTTAATAGTCAGTATGACCACCAAACATGATATCATGTAATGTTCATTGTCCCCAAAGAATCTTTTGTCATAACAATTGCTCAGTTTGCTACATTTATTGATACAGCGCCTCATACATGAAACAGAGAATGATGTTTATATCAGAAATATATTTTTTTTCATTATTTGCACATGTAGTAGGTCAGCTAGAATACTTAGTGATAATTTACTCTTAAATGTGTCCCTCTTAAAAGTTTTTCTATTCTTTCTTCACCTGATGGCTCATCCTCTTTTGGTCTGCTCACACTCCTGTGATGGAAATGTGAAAAATAAATACAACGACTGGTTAAGTCAGCCCCCTTAAAAAGCCTGTAAATCCTTTTGAACATACTATATCTGATATAATAGTGTATCCTCAGTCCTACAATATCCACAGTCTAACATTGTCAACAGTACCTATTTGTTCATGTATTTAAAAATCATTGAATCAATGAATAGGTTGTAAAAACGGATTCATTTTGAAAACATTTACCATCTCCTATGATTTGTAAAGGGCCTCATGCATTTTTTCCCTGTAAAAATGTATTTATATTTCCTACAACATGAACATATTTTGTTTCTTATTCTAAAAGTTCAGATACCATTGGTTATTTGGCCCCAGAAAATCCTCCAGCTATCAGTTTTTAAGATACTTCAGTAGCTTCTGATCAATCCACTGTTTTTTTATGAGCACACGTGTTGAGTATTTAAGCCTCACTAGAGTTAGCGCTGACTAAACACAGCTGAGACACCTTAGTGGAACCAGTTGGGGCTTAAGTGAAATTTTAAGCTGGTTTAAGACAGGTTAACTCAAGGAAGCTCAGTCTTTGTAAGCGTGTTCAATGGCATACCCCCTTGGTAAAGGAAAAGTAATTTTTTAAATAAACTGTTAATAGCTTGTAATCACACTATACTGTGGCTTGTTTTCACCCCAAATTTTTGTTAGCTTAGCAGAGTGGGTAACACTGTCTGCAGGTTTGTTTAGCCGTAGCTTCCATGCTGTCTTTTACTGCAAAAATAAAGAGAGAGAGCTGAGCTTTGAGACTGTGGCTTATTAAATCTTGGTGCTGATTGGCTGGCACGCCATGGCTTCAGGCAAAGTACACATAGTATGCAACAATTCACTTGCTTCCCATACTATTTTGGCATGGATTTTTTGAGAAGAGCAGCCGTAGACTTCAGCTTCTTGTCAGAGAGAGATAAGGCTGCCCCACTGCGACATAGTTCTATGTCAGTCTTCTTGCTCTGCAGTTTTAATCCTTTGTGTCACAAATAACATCCATGTTTCTCTCAACTGTCGTTGTTCTTTAACATGTCTGCTGCCTGTGAAGACATAGAGGAAGAACTTTCAAAACTTTGAACTGACCGCAATTTAGGCTTTTCATAGGCAGACAGACAAGGAAAGGGGTGTTTTCAGAGATGATGTTTATCGTCGGGTTTTTATTCTCCTTTCCTCTTGACCTGCAACGTTATGTAGCGAAAGCTTAAACAATAAAAGTCAAATGTATACTAGACTATACCGTGAACTATAGCTCTGCACTTACAAAATATCAGCATGAGTTGTTGGTTAAAACGATAGCCTAAAAAGGAGGGTGTGTTTTTATTTATGCTTGCATAACAAGTCGGGTTGGAGTTTTCTGTCAGAAGGAGTGCAAGAATTCAGGAGACCAGTCAACAGTCTTTAATGATGTTCAGTGAAAATAAGTCAACATTCATTCGGTGAAACCTCGCCACCCCCGAGTTGACAATCGAAGATGGATGCCCCCAGTGTGAACAGTTATTTAGCTCCTGTAGTAATCAATTTATTTGCTCTTCTGACTGGGGTGTGTTGCTCTAGATCAGCTGTATACATAGAATTGTTAGACTTATATTTACAAAAATGCTGCCATAGTGATAATAACATTCTCCATGTGATATTTGTGAACAACAACACAGGGCCCGCTAATAACAGCTAACAATAGCCTGGTAGATCGGCATGTTTTTTTCCGACTTCAACTGGAACGCCAATAAGTCGGAGATGATGCCACTCCAAGTTCCGAGGTTACTGGAACGCAGCATTACGACAGTCGCCGCGCATGCTCATGGGTAGCAGAGTCTTAATGTCACCGGTAAAAGATTCTCCTCATAATCCCTTTAAGAAAGTCAGAACTCTGGGGTGCTGGTTTGGCGAAGTGGTTAGCAACCAGGCACCTCATGCACTTGCTTCTGCCGCTGCAGGTTCAAATCCCACCTGTGACCTGTTTGCAGAGTGTCTTCCCCTACTCTCTCATCCCCTCTCACAAACCTGTCCACTGTGTCTCTCTCTATCAATAAAGGCACAAAATGCCCAAAAAATACATTTAAAAAAAAAAAAAAGAAAGTCAGAACTCTAAAAGTAAAGTACGAATCATGTGGAGAAAAGTTAGAAGTCCAAAATTTAAATCATACTTTGAGATTTCTGTCTTTATTTTTAGAATATGATTTTTCTTTCTTTATATTTGCAGTGACCCTGATCTTTTTTGTTAAATGATTATCAGGGGGCCAGATGGAGAGTTTTGACGGGCCTGATGTGGCCCCCGGGCCGTCAGTTGGTGATCGCTGATGTACAACATAAATTGTGACTTAACTGCAACCAGAAGAACTTTTTGCTATTAAAACACTACCTAAAGATGTCCAGTAGAAGTCTTACTTTCCCATAAAACTTAGCTGTACACATGACAATCATTTGAAATATTTTGAAATCTGAAAAAAAAAAATGAAAACACAACTTTTCTGCATTATTAATTAACGTAAAGCAGACCTAGCATTCAAGCAAGAAAAAAAGCCATCAATGGCAGACTGTCTCGTACATGGTTTCACTGCTGCAAAACTTGTAGAAAAAGTCCAACAATGGTTACGGCTGTTAAATTATCTGCAGTGGTTTTATGGAGCCTCTGGAGTGTGCAGGCTCAGTGATGTCACAGCTGTCTGAATGCTATTTTTCACAATACCTTTACAACCCACCAGCTTGTCAGAGCAGGGAAATTTGCACATACAGAATTGGCAGATGAGTGGGGGAAAAAAATCATATATGCGAACAGTGGTTGTGATATTAGCATATAGGCAGAAGTGGTCTCAATGACCATATTAAACTACAACCAAGAACACAAAAACCTTTTCAAACATAATCTAAAACATCAAGCAGCATCAAGATAAGTGTAACCAGAAGTTGAGTCCTAGGTGGACAAGGACTTGTGTGTGTGTGGAGGTGGATGATCCACCAAAACAAGAAGTAAAGCTATTTAAATACCCCACCACCACCACACATGCACACACACAACCCCCCCATACACACACCCCATGCACACATGGCCATCGTCAGTGAATTAAATAACCACTACAGCACACTACAGGGAAGCACAGCACAGAAAACTGAAGTAGGGCAGCACCACCACCACAGGTCTTCTAAAGAGGGGATAAGGCAAAGTAGTGGTGTTGCAAAAGGGAGGAAAAACTGTTAGAAGCTGCAAAACTTAATTCAGAAAAATACTTTACGTAAACGTTCCACAAATTAAATCAACAGGCAAAGGAAATGGAAAAAACAGGCAAGGTCATAAAAAGCAACATAACCAAAACATTTATAGAGATAAAGATAGAGATATAAATGAGACCTATCGTAGGTGCAACCCACACAACTTACTCATTCAATGGTCAAAGAAAACACTAAAAGCCTGATTTAAAGGTATGTATTGCCCAACAGCCAACGGCTGTTGTACAGCTAAGCAGCAGTCATGTACCAGCAATACAGTTAAGAAAAGACAGTATTGCAACAGTATTCAGATTTTACTGATGCATATAGGCAGAAGTGGTCTCAATGACCATATTAAACTACAACCAAGAACACAAAAACCTTTTCAAACAAAATCTAAAACATTGAGCAGCGTCAAGATAAGTGAGTATAATGACTCATCAAGTGATTCTACTTAATGGAGACAAATATGGTTGGAATGCACTTGTGGTCTGGGCATCCATGAGTTCGTCACTACCATAAATTCTTATTTTCAGTAAGAATATCATTGGTTATACTACTATAAAATGATCACCACAACCATTCAGACATGAGGACCCTTCTGAAAATGAGATGTAGCATCTCAAGAGGCTAACCTCTAATAAATCAGATGACAGGTCTGTGTTCATGAACCTGTCCCTAACTTTAGTTCTTATTCTAGCCCACTTGTCTCCTCTTACCTCCCTTCCTTTGCCCACACACCCAACACAGCATCGTGTGGATTTGCTGTTCATCATGAGACTGGGATCCACATTCAAGATTTCCTGCTGCTTAACAGAAGGTTTTTTCTTGCCGCCATGATGGAGGGATTCATGATTGGCTATATGGATTCATGTTGAGTGTTGGATGTATATATTTGTATATATATGTATATGTGTATCTTTATATGTATATATGTATCTATGCATATATGTGTATCCACAAAATGAAGAGCTTTTGCTCTATTGTAAAGTGTCTTGAGATAACACTTGTTATGAATTGGCGCTATACAAATAAAGATTGATTGATTGATTGATGCAGAGCGTTAATAACCCAAATCATCTGTGGATACAAAACAGCATTGATGTGTCTGTGGAGACAAAACAGAGACAAAGTAGCAGCGGCAAAACAGCTGACCACAGCAGCCTCAAATGCAGCTACACCTGACATAGATGGACAAGCATGCACATGAGCAAGGAGGGTGAGAGTGAGAGAAAAATCGTGGACAGCCACCAGCAACAACCACAGCAAATCAATGCAAGAGCACATATGGGTAGCATAAAATGGCATCAAGTGATTCTGATGCCCTGGGGACCAGTGCTAGAGCTGTCCCTTCAATACCATGCACACTGATTGCCAAGCAACAGTGCATAGAAAAACTCACTATTATTTATATGTTGCTAAATTCAAATAAATAAAAGTCAACATTACATTGAAAGGTAAGAGGCCATTACTTGGTTAAGGATATGATGCACATGATGACAATCAACAGGATTCTGTTAACCACATAATATCAGCAATTTTTCCAGAAATATTTCTTTAGTGCATTCTTTGTGAGTGGAATGAGTTTAGTGCATGTGGGTTATTAACCTGCAGTGTGTTTTAGCTTTTAAAGCGTAATGTATTCAGCAAAAAGTTACAGTGCCATTGTCTTAAAATTTTTGCTGAGGTTTAAGGTGTTCTGTGAGAAAGTATTCTGAGTCCTGAAGATAAGAACCTTTGCCATGCCTTGTTTAAAAAGTATCTCCAAGTTTTGACATTGAATCTCAAGTTGCTCACACTAGTGTGACAGTGCTCTGTGAACGGGTATAAAAGAGAATGTTTTGGGATGTTGATGGACAACTTATGTAGAAACTTAAATCACCAGTGTGGATGTGGCAGAGAATACACAGATGTGATCTGCAGGTAAATGAGCTTTGAGTAGTCATAAAGATTTGAAAAATTACTGTAAAAGCTAGAGTTCTTATTTCTTGTTTACCACCAAAATGTTTTGTATTGAGTGTACCATAGAACCTAAGGACATTAAGAGACAGGATAAACAATTGTTTTGTACACATTCTCATTACTTTTGTTTTGTCTTTGAGCAATACGTTTGGACTCTTTAATCTTACACTTTAACCTTCTGGTCAATTCTGTTCAAGTTTTTATTTTTCTACACCTAGGCCTTATGCGGATTTCAAGCCCACTTTTTATGAGCCTTTTAAATAAAGCTTAGTAAGATGCACTGGAAAAATCGTATAAAAATATTTTTTCAACTGTGGTATTCTTTTGGACTAGATTGTTTTTTTCTGGTTAAAGGTTTGGAATGATGCTCGATGTAAATACAATAAGACTAACAGATCTTTTCTCTGCTCCTCATTTACCTGCCTTACAATACCGTTGCCATGGACACAACAGTCGGCTGCCAAGTGAAGACGATGCTTCAGTGTCAAGTAACGGCTCTGGGAAGTTAAACACAAGTAAGAGCTCCTCATCTCGACGACAACCCACCAACAGCAGCATCAAGAATGCCAAGGAGGAGCTGCTGAAGAGAAGCACAAATGGTAAGGCGGGGGAGGCAGGAGGTGGAGACAAGGAGGAGTAAAATATGTAGGGCATGAGAGGGATAGAGAAAAGAGAACAAAAAGAAAGTACCAGTAAAAATGGAGAAACAGGAATGACTGAATAAGGAACAAATATTTAAAATGGCACTGACAGATAATTTAAGAATTGTGATAGAAAAAAAAAATCTATCTTTATTTTTGCCCTCTTAAATAAAAGTACACAGAGTAGTGTGTGTTGGTCATGTTAACACATGAAAAGTATTCAGACTTACTTTCATGGTATCACAACTTAATTCGCTCACTATACTGTATTTAAATCAGAAGGGACTAAGTTGGAGTGCACAATTATTTATTTTACAAGTTGGTACATAAAAACATGTGCAATGTCTTCTGGCACTTAGACTCCTTTATATGATGTTTTGGTGTACTTTGGGGGTTCTAAGGGTGTATGCAAGATATGATACCCCACCTGGTGTCGAGACGGTGGTGATAATGAGGAATAAAGGACATTATGAGGAGTAGACTTCTGAGCAGCTTACTGGGACCCTGATGCAATGGCCTGAGGTGCTGATGTGGCCTTCAGGGTATGGTGAAGGGTGAGACTTATGAGTAATTGGAACTGGACACTGATGAGATGATTGGAGGCAGAGCTGGACTGGGACCAAATAATGGCCCGGGTCATTTTGGCCATGGCAGCACACCATGATATCAATGTGTGGAGACACATACCATGACATAAAGAGGCACCTCATCAAAGTGGCTCATTGCTACACGATATTCAGCTCACGATATGATATATATCATGGTATTCAGCCAACTATATGATTCAATATGATTTGGTGCACTAACATTAATCTCTGAAAGATTTTAAAGAGACACTGTGATTTTGGTGACATCTTGTGACTGTTCCATAGACTTGTATTGATTAAACTGAACTAAAAACTGAAAGCATCATTCATAAAAGTGACTCTGACTAGACAGAGACAGAGGCTACAGCTTGCAAATGCTGGAAAAAATGAATCAAAGACGTGGTGAGAATTTCGTTTCCTGTAATTGAAACAGTGCAAACCTGCAAACTGTAGCTCATAAGCCTTCAAGTGTTTTTTTTTTTAATTTCAGCCTTCTGAATGAGATTGAGAGGCAGCACACACATGTAATGACTCGTGTTTGCCTGTTTGTTTGTTTACTTTAGCCAAAATGACCACAGGTCATAAACCTGAATATACTGAAAAACAATAAATAAGTTAAAAAAATCTTTAATTATAAGGATAAGTAAGACATAATATATTACCATGATAATATATCATAAATGACTTACATAATACAGATTATGTAAACAATGAGCAAATTACATTGTCTCATATAACTGCTGCCTTGACGTAAACAGAGACTATGTTACCCTGACTGCTTAGCGCTCTGAGAATGCATTTGGTTTCTCCCCGTTATCACAGAGCCACTAACAAATTTAATTTCACTGGATAAGCCCATTGTCCTTCAAGAAAATCAACCAATGGGCTGCCACAGTTGCTTAAGACAATATACAATATACAAACCCAAAACCAGTGAAGTTTGCATGTTGTGTAAATCATAAATAAAAACAGAATACAATGATTTGCAAATCCTTTTCAACTTATATTCAATTGAATACACTGCAAAGACAAGATACTTAATGTTCAAACTGGTAAACTTTGTTTTTTTTGCAAATATTAGCTCAGTTGGAATGTGATGCCTGCAACATGTTTCAAAAAAGCTGGCACAAGTGGCAAAAAAGACTGAGAAAGTTGAGAAATGCTCATCAAATACTTATTTGGAACATCCCACAGGTGAACAGGCTAATTGGGAACAGGTGGGTGCCATGATTGGGTATAAAAGCAGCTTCCCTGAAATGCTCAGTCATTCACAAACAAGGATGGGGCGAGGGTCAGTTCGAACATTAAATATCTTGTCTTTGCAGTGTATTCAATTGAATATAAGTTGAAAAGGATTTGCAACTCATTGTATTCTGTTTTTATTAATTTACACAACGCGCCAACTTCACTGGCTTTGGGTTTGTATTTCATTGGTCAGTTTATGACAGCTCCTCCCAGGGCTGGCCCAAAATGTGCGTTGGCCCACCGGGCATTGCAATATAGTATGATGAAACTCAAGCAAGGGTGATGCCACTGAGCGATGCCACAGCGGCGGTGACCAGATGAGCTATTCATCCCGTTCAGCTCTTTCTCGCCAAAAAAAAAAAAAAAGAAGTATTGTGAATGTCTCTTAGAAATGATGCTGGATGCTCACACATTTCACTCATGTATATATTTTCACCTTTTGGCACATACACAGCATTTAGGCTTCTAGGTAAGAGTGGTAGGGGAGCAACTACCTCGTCCCCTGCCTCTCTCATCCTCCAATTTAATTGCACTACATACACAAACTTTGCGGAGAGGTGGGGCAGAGGGTGCTTGGGGGACTGTGTAAGGCCTTGACCCCTCTCTGCCGACCTCTCACCTGCCTCACCTGCCTCTGTTTTTATTGCAACGTGACATCCACTTGTTTCGTGCAGGCAGAGTGGGAGCCCACTGACCCCCCCTGGTCAGTGGGCTCCCACTCGACTTGGTTTTCCCCGTTTTAATACACCACACTACACTTGGAGTTGCACCTGTCACGGTGAAGGGATACTGTATCTTTGTCTGGGATCAAAGATTAGGAACAGCAGGGGGGGACAAAGGGTGAATCACTAGTTTAGGCTTGGTGCGTCTGGTGAGGTCAGGCCTTTTATGGCCATGACTCTGTGCTGGGGACCCCATCTCTATCAAGTTGGATGGTGTCAGTGGATTTCAGGTGTGGCTGGGCTTGAGGGCCTGCAGGCGGGGACCTTGGGCAGCGCCCAGGGGGCGGATGGGCCCTGCTGGGTCTCGTGTCTCACTGTTGTCTGTGGTGCTAGATCTGTGGGCCTGTCACTTAGAATAGAATAGAATATTCTTTATTGATCCCCCTTGGGGGAAATTTTTTTGCTTGCTGGAGACCTCAGCGTGACTAGCTGCCTGTGGGTTGCTGCTCTGTGCGGGTGGTCTGGGGGCCTCCTTGGTCATTCAGGCATTGATCTCAGGCACATCTCATGGCCTTGGCTCTTCAAGTGGGCAGGACGGAGGGATGAGAGCACATCCTGCCCAACCTGGCTTTGCTGCGGCTGGGACCTGGACACACATACGGCTGCGGGCCCCCATCCCCTGGGGGAAGGGGATCTGGCTCCTGGGGGCCGGGGGCCTCTGGCTTACCGTGGGGACTTGGGGGTGGTTTAGTGCGGGGATGGGGCTGGCTTAGGGCCAGGTGGACAGGTTGTTTGTGGCCAGTGGGTGCTGTCTGCAGGGGGCTGCTGCCCTCAACCCCCTAGAATTGTCCTTGGTGCCTTTAGGACTCATGTATTAAATCAGCTCAATTTCTCTTTCTCCCTCTCTCACTCAGTCTCTTGCTCAAAATGATTGCAAATTGCACTGAGTGGGAGGTAATTGTAGAGCACAGCCTATAAGGACTGCCTTGCCAGGATTCTGGCCTGACAAAAGCAGGGTGGCAGGGGACATGGCAGGCGACATGGCAGGCAAGCACAAGAAAGGATTATCAGAGTAGAGAGATCATTGTTTGATTTAAGTGACAATGAAATTGTTAGATAATGGTTGCGAGGTCATATGATCCTTGTGCTACTTGATGACATCAATGATGACAGTAATATAGCCTAGTGTGTTCGTCTCTGCGACCATTCCATCATCTTCAAGTAAACATGAATAATTTGTCTACATACAGTCTGTAAAAAACCCATATGACCCCCTCGACCACTTTTTGGTTATTTGAGTTGTTTATCTGCACTCAGAGGTGCAAAATGCACTTTGCTAAACTGTGTTAGCACTGGCATATGATTAGAGCAAATTCTTTTGAGGATAAGGCGCTAAAACAGGGCAGATTGCTTGAGCTAATTCTGCACAAATAACAGCATTAGAAGGAGCAATTAATTCTTTGTGGATCTGGCCCCTAGTCTATTAATGTCAACATGCTTCACACGATACAGTAATGTTTGATTCACGACTTTATTTAATGATGAAAACAACAGTGCCTTAAAGATACTTCAATTTCTGCATTTTTTGTCTCATTGTTTATTTTTCAGTTCTTTTAGATTCATTTGTGCAATGATCCGATTTCACTCCTCATTATGGGCTCTAATTTCGTAGACCAGGCGTAAGCGCAGGCACACCAACCCTGCGCCGGCCTTCACCGTGTGCACAGGGTGTGACCGGCGCACTTTGCAAGTTTCCTGCAGTGCCAAGAGAGGCGCACTCAAGGAGCGCAGAGGGGCGCAGAGGAGCGCGTCCACGCCCACGTCTCTGCCCCTTGGCGCAAATGCCAGAATAGGAGGAGAAAAGCGGTGAGTGGGTTTAACACAGCCGAGTGCTGTCTTTACCAATCAAATGACCGCCTCTCCTTGCCTTTAAATGCGCTGCGGGCGAGGCACAGCGTCTGATTGGTTTGAATGATCCCCGCTGCTCTGACGGTCTCCGCGGGAGAATGATCTCCAGCGGAGACGGTCAGAGCTGCTGTCACTTCAGCAGCTGGGAGAATGGACTGACCATCCGGGCGCGCATCTGAGGCCACGAAGCGCGTCACCGTGTGGGCCAGCTCCCGGAACAGATGTAATCTGTTCATTTGTCATTAGGAGTACAAAATTAAGAGAAAGTTACACAGCAGCTGGCTTATCCATTCACAATGCTTTTGATCCACCTGCATTCCTGGTTTGTCATCGCCAAATAGCAGAGTCTTTAGTGACATACTGTATACTCTCCCGGTGTCTCCGCCTCATCCTCCTTACAATAATGTACTCCATCTTTTTAGATCACGTTAAAAATAAAGACTAAAATATAGGAATATGGGAAATCACAGGTAAATCCTGAGTGACATGCATCTATTTTCTCTCTTTTTTTCTTCATCTTTTTTCTCCCTCTTTTCTTTGAATTTAATGAAATGAGAGAAGCCAGATATATAATCAGTATCAGATGTTAAGGCTGTTTATTGTTGACTTTGATGTGCATCAAACTTCCAGATGTCGTCAGGTTAAGTTTCCATTATGACAAACGGTTTTAATCCGTCATCAGATGTGACGAGAAAGTTGATGTAGATACAAATGTATATGCTGGTTCAGATGGTTACATTAAATAGTGATTGATGTGATTGTTTATTGGTTTAAAATGTGCCTGACGCTCTGGAAACCTGCCTCTGAGGCTTTGTTGACGTGTGTGCACATGTGCGCCTGTCACCAAATTACAGCTGCGGAGGGTGCGCTTCGCCTTGCGCAGAGAATAGACCAGGTTGGAGCAGGCAAGCTTTCAGCGCACTTTCTGCACTGTTTTTGGCACGAAATTGTCACTGCGCCAACATGAATCTGCCGATACCTCCCCCTGGTGCGCCGGCGACTCCCCCTGGTGCGCCGTCACACCCATCTCTGCACAGACGGTCTACCAAATTGTCAAATTGGCAGCGTACGGCAGTGCGCCGGACGAAATTAACACTGCGCGGGGTGTGCCAGGCTAGCGCCCCCTGCGCTGCGCCACGAAATTAGAGCCCTATATGTTTAACTGTGCATTTCTTGTCTGTATTTTGAAGTCTTTGTACAATATGAAGTCAAATTGGGCTTTTCAGCTGAAGATCACATGACAAAAAAATTACTTGTATATAAAATTCCTATATGTCAGTAATCTTAATATAGTTAGAAACATAAAAATCTACCTGACTTGTGCTATTTGAAAAAAAAATAGGATCTGACAACAAAAAGAAATACAGGTCACTTTGGCGTTTGGAGAGAGTAGTGCCTTAGAGAGGTGTGAGTCACCAAATCTCAGACTTTGTTCTGTTGTCCATTGTGGACAATGTGAATTCTTTTGAGTGAACTGCAGTCAAGTTCCTATACATAAGTTGCATACCAGCTTGTTCAGTTAACTGTCGATAGTAACTGCCTCTCTCTGTAATCAGTGAAAATACTTTTTGAAAGAGCTTGTTTTATTATTTTTATAAGGCTGTTTGTCCTATTTTCATTTTTCCAGATCCATATGAGGAGAGGTCAGGCTCACTGTGTGTCATCACAATCAAACCTATGACAGCTCAGCCAACCTACTCTCACCCCTCCTCTTCATCCCACAGTCAAGACTCAGTTGTCGTCAATGGAGAGGTAAATCCGCAGACACAAACTTACACAAACACAGCCATACACACACGCACACAATGTAAGATCATTTTGTTGGTTACCAGTTTAGGGTGGTATTACTTCAATCCATCCATCATTTATACAGCTTATCCCTTCCAATATCATGGTGGGCTGGAACCTATCCCAGCAGACATTTGGTGAGTGGCAGGGTATACCCTAGACCAGTTGCCAGGCAGGGCCACATAGAGAGACAGAGAACCATTTGTACACTCGTTTGTGTGTTTTGGTCTGTGGGAGGAAGCTAAGATGCCCAGAGAGAACTCGTGCATGTACAGTGAGAACACACAAACTCCTCACAGAGAGGCCCTAACTGACATAGGGTTCAAAACCAGCAACCATAATTGCTGTGAGGAATGAACTACTAGCTGCTCCACCATGCCACGCCATAGTGTTACTTTTAGACAGTAACTCTCAACGTTACCGTGTTTTTAAACTGATAAAACAAATCCACTTGGTTTATGCATTACATGCTGTACATGTATCTGGTTTAGTACTTTTGCATGACTGAATATTAAAAGTCTCAGCTTGCTTCTCCTTCCAAATTTCGGTTATGAACAATGTGGTGGACTGTGCCTTTTAAATATTGAACTCTAGGGCAAAGGAGCCCTTGCGTATGGGTAGCATTTGTTTGCTTGAAGAGCAGCACACTGGTGCATCTGTAGGTGTACTAAAACTAAGCCTTCATGCATCATCATTTTAAAGATTTTAAAATACTTTCTACTTTAACTTATTACTTCGTAATGTGCTCCCTCAGACTCAACATTGTTCTAATAGGGGAGTACTTTAACGAACTCTATCAACGTTTCAATACAAAAGGGTTTCAATTTAAAGGTGTCTCTGAATATTTAATCAGTGCTTGAGAGCAGTGGTTAAACTGAACATAACTGTTCAATAACTCTACTAGACAAGCAATCAGAAAAAGCCTAACTGTTTATTTTATGTGAGATATAAATAGTGATAAAATAGATATTAATAAGGACTTAGCATGTCCAATTCATCATGTTTTAGATATAATATGTTTGAATCCACTTGTTACAAACCTAATGATTTTCAATTTTGAAATTAATTGTTTGCAGATGAATCATGGTGGACTGAAGCAGAAATCAGACATTGAAAACTACAGGAACAAACTTCGTCAGAAAGCTAGAAGGAAAGGGTATGGAGAGTTTTCCCTGTCTGAGAGCAGCAGTCAAGGTTATAGTCACCGTGACGCCAGGCAGAATCGGCATGATAATGGGATCAAGGGGCCAATGACTGCAGAGGAGAAGAGGGCCTCATTTGCAGGATGTCACAAGAGGTATGATTGGAGGTCCCAGAGATAACAGGGCTATTAATATCAACTCTTGTTGCAACAGAGTTAATTTTCACGGTACAGAAATACCTTCCCGTTGTGGCCTTTAGGAATAAACACAATAAATAAATGTTTTCACTTTGTTCATACTTTTCTGAGCCCAAAATGCAAAATTGTAGCATTTACTGTTTACATTGAACATCTAGGAAATATAAGATATAAAATTTTAGGTTAAATAATCGACAATTACGTTTTATCCAGTTATGATTTTTACTTATCCATTGTATGCAAATGGAAGTTCGAATCAATTTCAGCTGTTCATAAATTGAGTTTTATAACAATGTTCATGAGTTTGTTGATATTTTGATAAAGTTAAAGAAGCTACCATTAGTAGCAATTCAACATTAGAAATTAACATGTATCTAACATAGAAATTAACAAATGTAATACAAAGCTTCATAATGTTAGGAAAATACTGGAGCATGTGTCTTTGTAGCTTGAATCAAAGACATCAGCCCAGATCAAAGTACCATATACTGCATTTACATACTAACATCTACAATGTTTTAAGTGAATATGCTACCTTATGGATTGTAAGTTAAGTAGATTTGCTGTTCCCTTTTTTTAGCAACCTTTTCCAAGATTCAAAGTGGATTTAAAGCAGCGCTATGCATTTTATCATATTGGTGCCCTGAGCATATCATGAGCCAGTTATTGTAAGCTTATGATTTCTTTTGACGTATCCATAAGGTACTCCCAACCACGGGAACCCACCTTCTGGAGCAGGCAGTCACTGAGCAGCCCAAGCCCAGTTGAGACAGAGATGGACCTGCTTGTGCTGAGAGAAAGATCAAGGAGGGGCATCCGTAACAATGGCTATGATGTGAGTCAGTGGACAAGTTATAAATTCAATGATACAAACATATTTCAATGTTTCTTGCTTTTTTATTTTTTTTATTTTTATTTTTTACATTTTAACTTCCTCTCAAAAATTTAGAGGAGTTCTACATTGCAAAACAATCAACAGGAAAAAGTAGGTAAATATATCCTTGTTAAAACAACACTATACCACTGTTATTAGATTTGGGACTGAATGCTTGTAAATAGGAAATATCAGAGACTAATTGCAAAATATATTTTGGATAATTAAATGTGGCTTGTGTTGAATCCTACAACAAGTTGTAGTGCTTTGAGTCATGAACAGTAATGACACTGTTTTTGGATTCTCATTTGTCTTTTTACTGTAGGTCAAGAGCACACATCTCATAATGTCCCACATTTCCTGTCAAAATAATTCTCTTTTAGAGGAGTACACATTAAAGGTTCACAAATAACCATTAGAGGAATTTCACAGTATAAACTAGAAAGAAGCTAGAGGGATGAAAAATTCCAAATGGTTTGAGAAAATGGAACAGAATTAAAAAATATATATATCAATATATATTCATCTACGCCACAGCAAAACAGGGTCAGCAATGCCTTAGCTGTTAATTGGAATTGTCAAACTAAATTTCAGTTAACTGTTGGGTGCTTCTATTTTTTACTTCTAGTTAATATCAATGCAAATTAATTAAACACAAAAACTATTTACAGTGAAGTTCAAATAGAGACAAAATAAATGTCAGCCAAATCCACTCCAGTTTAGATACAGTTATATTTTTATGTACACTTGAACATAAACTGAAAGTGGATTGCCTTTGACTTAGGCAGTCAACAGTATGTGACTTCAATGACCATATACCACATGACTTAATGTAGTCAGTGAACTGCATACTATGATCTTTTTATTTTGCAGGGAGAACCTGAACAATTTGAGGAGACCAATGTGGACCGTCTTCTGAGCTCTCTGGGTTACGGAGGTGGATCCACTGGAGTTGGAACAGGGAGCTTGGGAAGGAGGGCTCACCATGGCTCTGATTCTTCCACACTCAGCTCCCATCCATCCGTTGACGAAGTTCGCACACAGATGCATAGGTTGCTAGGAAACATCTTCAGCATGGCACCTCCAGACCATGAACCCCCTGCTCCTCAAACCAAGTAAATTTTTACTTTTTTTAACACATCACCCTAAAACATCTGAACTGTAACAGGAAAAAATGGGTGAGGTCCCTCATGCATGACTTGAAATACAGCCTTGAAGCAGTGTGTCTAAAAGAATGGGACATATTTCTAACAATGTTTACTTGGAAAAACAAATCAGCTAGAGATGTATGTAGGCTAACTCAGTGGTCTTGTTTATCTTCCTTTACCTTATTAGCAGCCATAACCATCATCACCATCATGCTCACAGAGGATACAATCCCTCCCACACCAGCCATTATTGTGATGGGGTAACCAGTGCCCCAGGGACAATGAACCATCCCTGTGGAGGAAGGCAGAGGAGCACAGGCTTTGACGATATGCACCAATGCAGTTTACCCAAACCAGTAAGCAGTCAATGGAAAGTTTGTGTTGATTCAATCTCATGACAGACACACTTACTTACCTCCATCTGATTATGTCTGGCACCTCTCATGTTGTTGTTTTTTTTTCCAAGATTTTCTCCTCACCTCAGCTCAGTGTAGAGATGGGCACTTCCCAATGTGGTTCTCACAGCATTAAAAGAAATTACAATAAAGAGGTTAATCCTCTACATAAATAGCTTTCTTAAGACTGCCAATCCAAAAAAAGGAAGTGTAATAATGAAAATAATAATAGTAATAATAATAATAATACAATGATAATAATAATAATAATAATAATAATAATAATAATAATAATAATAATAATAATGATAATAATAATAATAATAATAATAATAATAACAGGATGAAGAAGAAGGGAATAAATATGGATTGAGTCAAATTGGAAATACCCCCTTTTCATTGCATTGATGTTAATTGCATCTAAAGGTCTAAATAAAATCACTGAAGAATTTCATCTGAAATAACCTACCTCAAATAATATTAAAGCTCCCCAGATCCTCATATACAGTAAATTTGTTAAGAACAAGTAGATGTAGAAACAATATTTAAGTCCTTCATTAAAGTAAACACCTTGATTATTCCATTGCGCAAAAATATGCTATGTGGGTGCATGCAAAACCACAATTAAGCTTGGAGTAACTGTTTGGCAGAGTGTATGCTCTATTAGCACCTCTTGCTATATCTAAAACACCAATCAATGCTATCAAACTTAAAATATTTTTCCTAAAATTATTTTAGGCTATGAACCAAATTTTGCTGGAAAGCCTAAACCTCTTGTTGTTTCCAATGTCAACTAGTTGATTTTACCCAGGAGGCTCACAGCTGCTTACCAAATACCCAACTGATGTTAAAACAAAAAGATAAGCATGACTGTCATGTTTCATTCAGAATAATGATGATTTGGAAACCTACATTTATTCTGAAAGTTAATGCTGTTTAATGTTTAATATCCAACACACATTTAAATATCTGTTTGAAGGTTTACTGAATTTACTGTTTAGAATTAGTGTTTAATGAAAAAAAATATGCCACAGTGCTAAGTCATAGATTTTTTTTTGTAACACTGTTATATTCAGGTCAGAATTCCATCATGAAACAAAATGTTGTAATATTTAAGATAAGCATTTGTGTTGTTTAAAAATATGAAATTGCTAAAAATAAGTAAGATGCAGGAAATGTATCTTTCTTGATAAATCACAATTGAGGACTGATAAGTACAGAACTAGTCCTATAAGTTTTCAATTGAGAGCAAGAATGCTTAAGACTGGTTTTAGAATTTTTTCATTATCCAGAAAATTAACAAAGTTTTTCGGGCAATATCAGAATCTTGTTAAAACTTTGAGCAAATTTGCCTTTCAGATGGATTTGGAAAAAGCCTGATCATTATGCAGTAAAATCAATGGTGATACATTTGAAAGTTTCCCTAATTTGCTGATGAGTATTTGTATCTGCAATTTACCCTTTCTTTCCAGGGTTTCCGGTTTACACAACTTCCTGATATGGGCATTGGGTCTCCACCACCACTGATTCCCTCAAGGCCAGGACCACCTGCTGGGACATCATTGCGACGGTATCAAAACCTGCTGATTCAAAAAACTTAGTTGTGTAATCATATAATATAAAAATATTCCTTAAAAGGAACAAAATAAAGAAAATCGTAAATGGGCTATTCAATTAATTATTGCATGAAGTGAATGCTTTGAAATTACATTATCCAAGTTTGATAAAGTATATTGATTTATATAATATTTTCAAAAAGCATGGCTTCACAGATAGACTCAACTGTATTAATGTGTTTCTTTATTTAGTATTTTACTACACTTAAAGTAGTAAATCACAATTATAAATAGATTCACCCACATGCCTGCATGCACATTATTTGAAATACAACAGAATAAAGATTAATATGTTAATGTTGAGCTGATTGGCATCAACCACCTGAATTATAACAATCTTTTCTAAAAAGAACTACCATCAGTTTCACGGGACAACTGTCACTATATACCAAAGGATTCCTCTCTTTGCATGTGTGTTCAGTTTGTTCCAGATCATTTATTAATGGTCTACTTGTACAGTTGATAAAATGTTTTTTAGCTCTTTCATTTACAAACTTGTTTTTGACCATATTCTGTCCAGTGTACTACATTAATCTTTAAGTACATAGTTTATTCCTATTCACTACATCCCCGCTCACTCTCTTTCATTTCTCTATCACAGGCCCATAGCAGTGTATTTTTGTATGACATGTTGCTGTGTCTGGAGGGTTCTTTTTATTTGTGTAGAGTGTCTTGAATGCCATCTAGTGGCAATGATATTGAAAGAAACAAGAAACAAATCCAGATAACAGGAAAATCTGTTGCTGCATAAAAATAATTGTGGTGCATACTAAGAACTACAACTAGGTTAATCACATTATCAAACAAGGATGACAGAATTTATGTGTTAGGTTTATCAAGCAATCCCTTGATAAGTTCAAGGGGCAAAAGGCACCTACACAAACAGTCTCTGCAGAGAAATCGTACATTAAATGCCAGAAATAGGGGCACAGATAAAAAGTTAGACTTAAACGCCAGGTGCACAGGCTTTTGCCTCTCAAGCAGGAGCTCTGGGTGTAGGTATAACTGGTGTCTCGCCGCCCTCATGTCATTCTAGTCCTTCTCTCTAATTACTTACTATGTCTATCTTCCTGTCCAGATAAAGGCTAAATAGCAATGCAGTTGTCCTGTGCTCCTTTGAAGCAAGTATGAACATAACAAAAAGGATTAATATCCTAATATGTGCATAGTTAGAACAGTACACCTGACATTGGCTATATCAGGTCTGTCTGGGTATGCACAGATCTGGGTATGCAAAATCCACCTAATGTCTATTTTTGTTGACACAGGTAATATCTGAGTCCCATGCCTTCTCAGTTTTAACTAGTTTGTCAGGGAAAAGTGAAACGAATGTGCCTAACAATCTTTAAAATGTGAAATTCTGTCATCTGAGGACTGTGAGCCAAGAAGCTCGCTTCAGACTGAGGCTATGAAAACACTAAGTTCTTTTGTGTGAAAAATAGAAGTTGAAAAAACTGTTGTTGGACATGGGGCCTTTCTGTTTATCACTTCTTTCCAGATCCACTCCTGATGTCAGTCTCAAACCTCGAGTATCTGAGGCCTCAGACCTGCAGACCCAGCAGCTCAATGTTGCACCATTTCTACCACTGTCCAGGACCCCATTCCCAGCTGTCACTGTTGACCAGTCCATCACTAGTTACTCAGGTTTGATAGGGATCAGATTTGATGACAACAAATAAAAGCTGTTATGATCCACACTCATAGTGTAGGTAATAAATCCATCTTACTACTTGTTGATAGGAAACCCAATGACCGCAGTCTATGCGATATCAGCCGACCGCTCGGGCTACTCAGACTACTTTGTCATGTCACCACCATCCTCGTATCGTAGTCCATCCTGGATGTCCTATCCTCCTGAGCCAGAAGACCTGCCACGGCAATGGAGTGACACACCAGTGAGTCATACAACTCCTGAAGGCTGTAAACATGAAATGTGACACAAATATTTTCCAAACAGTATTGAACTTTCTTTCCTTTGCCCGTAGAACTCGCGTCACCTTGAAACTATCTGTTAAAGTTGTCTGCCTTGGACTGGAAGGATACAGCCAATACCTTGGTAAGCAGTATAAAGATGCTTTTTTTTTAATCTGTAATCTGCTTCTTTTCATTTTCTCATAGGTTTGTGGTTGTGCAAAATGTTAAAAACGTAGTTATTATTTGTCTGTTATACAATGCAACAGTAAGAACTGTTAATTTTTTTTAACAACCAACCAATATCACTTGTCTTGTCAACCTGTGCTTTCTTAGTCCTAGTTTCATAGCATATGGCAAATAATTCCATTCAGCAAAAAACAGTTTCTCCGATGGAGTTAAGAATGCTGGCCAGCCTTCAAGTGACAAACTGTGAGGATAAAATTACTTCGCTGGTGCCTAAAAAGAAGATTGGGAATGAAGCAGCAGAGAAAAGTTAAAATAGTTGTTTGGTTGCAGTAGTTTACACTGTTTTAAGAAATGTATTAAGAAAAGTATTAAGAAGTCCATACATTTGGAACATTGTGTGTGTGTCTCGGCTTCATATCCATATTCACTTACTCTCTTCTTTTTTCAGGCATCTCTTTTGATCAGCAGAGGATCTCTCCTCACAAAAACTTTGTGAAACATGTTCTTTGGCCAAGCATTTCCATCATTTTTCTGCTCTACCCTTTACCCCCTTAATTCCTTTGCCCAGAAGTTTGCATTTCCCTTTCTGCCACTTCAAGCTGCAGAAAAAGAATGAATTGCACTCCAAAGTTCCTCTGCCCCAAAAGCCACTTTTAATTCTTCAACATTTTACCAGCGAAAATATTCAGCCATAATATTCCCAATGTTTGTATTCTCATCTTTGGCTCTGCTCAACCTTACTGTCCCATTGTCACCTTTTTCATAAAGGCAGCAAGTGACTCCTCATACTGCTGAACTGAGCAGTGCTCAGCTTAGCAGGAAACTGTGCCGTGACTGCTCAATAAAAGTCTGCAGTTTGGATCAACAGGATGATTTCAGTCCAGTGGTAAGATGCACTGGAACAAGATCAGCAAATCGCCTTGTTCTTAGCAATTACTTTGAAGTAACAGTAGGCTATGCAGCACACGCTGTCTCACAAAGCTCGATACCAGTACAGCAGTGCCTGAGCAAAGACCAGAGTTGTATACCTTCTCTGAGATGTAATGGAGTATCCTGGATATTACTCTAAGGCCCACCAAAAAGAAAGAAAAGCTTGAATAAATCAAAGCTGTCCTATCTATCTATCTATCTATCTATCTATCTATCTATCTATCTATCTATCTATCTATCTATCTATCTATCTATCTATCTATCTATCTATCTATCTATCTATCTATCTATCTATCTATCTATCTATCTATCTATTTTTTTGTCTCCAGAATCCTATATATAGCTTTTACAGCTAGTAATTCTGTATTTTAAACAAAGAAGAAAAAAAAATATTGGACTGATACAGTTCAGGTTTAAATGTGCTTTTGTCTTTCATTTTTGTGCATCATTAACAATTTATTGTGGAAAAAAAGAAAAAAGATAGTGAGTTTTTTGCCTCCACTCAATTCATTTCAAGGCAACAAGATCTATAATATATATATATATATATATATATATATATATATATATATATATATATATATATATATATATATATATATATATATATATATATATATATATATATATATATATATATATATATATATATATATATATATATATATATAGATAGATAGATATATATATATATATAGATATATAGATATATATAGATAGATATAGATATAGATATAGATATATACACGCAGTGTCTCACAAAAGTGAGTACACCCCTCACATATTTCCAAATATTTCATTATATCTTTTCATGGGACAGCAGTGAGGTAATGACACTTTGATACAGTGTACAGTAGTGAGTGGGCAGCTTGTTAAACAGTTTCAATTCACTGTTCCCTCAAAACAACTCGACACACAGCCATTAATGTCTAAACTGCTGGCAACAAAAGTGAGTACACCCCTAAGTGAAAGTGTCCAAATTGGCCCTAAGTGTCAATATTTTGTGCGGCCACTATTATTTTTCAGTACTGCCTTAACCCTCTTGGGGATGGAGTTCACCAGAGATTCACATTTTGCCATTGGAATCCTTTTCCACTTACTAATGACCACATGATGGAGCTGGTGGATGTTAGAGACCTTGCACTTCTCCACCTTCCTTTTGAGGACTTCACACAGATGCTCAATAGGGTTTAGGTCTGGAGACATGCTTGGCCAGTCCATCACCTTTACCATCAGCTCCTTTAACAGGGCAGTGGTGGTCTTGGAGGTGTGTTTTGGGGTCGTGACAGGGCAGGGTCCACTCAGAACAGGCCTCACAATGGTCAACCAAAGAAGTTTCGTGCACGCTGTCAGCATCATATCCAGAGATTGTCCTTGGGAAATAGATGTACGAGTACTGCCAGCATTGCTGCAGGGGTTGAAGGGGTGGGGGGTCAGCCTGTCAGTGCTCAGACCATAAGCTGCACACTGCATCAAATCGGTCTGCATGACTATCGTCCCAGAAGGAGGTCTCTTCTAAAAATGATGCTCAAAAAGTCCGCAAACAGTTTACAGAAGACGAGCAGACTAAAGACATGGATTACTGGATCCATGTCCTGTGGTCTGATGAGACCAGCATGAACTTATTTGGTTCAGATGGTGTCAAGCATGTGTGGCAGCAACCAGGTGAGGAGCTCAAAGACAAGTGTGTGTTGCCTACAGTGAAGCATGGTGGTGGGAGTGTTATGGTCTGGGGCTACATGAGTGCTGCCAGTACAGGGGAACTACACCTCATTGAGGGAACCACAAATGCCAACGTATTGTAACATAATGAAGCAGAGCATGATATCCTCCCTCTGAAAAAGGGGCCACAGGGCAGTTTTTTAACATGATAATGACCCCAAAACACCACACCAAAACAAAGACCACCACTGCCTTGTTAAAGAAGCTGAGGGTAAAGGTGATGGACTGGCCAAGCATGTCTCCAGACCTAAACCCTATTGAGCATCTGTGTGAAGTCCTCAAAAGGAAGGTAGAGAAGTGCAAGGTCTCTAACATCCACCAGCTCCATCATGTGGTCATTAGTAAGTTGAAAAGGATTCCAGTGGCAAAAAGTGAATCTATCCTCCCCAAGAAGGTTAAGGCAGTACTGAAAAATAATGGTGGCCGCACAAAATATTGACACTTTGGGGCCAATTTGGACACTTTAACTTAGGGGTGTACTCACTTTTGTTGCCAGCAGTTTAGACATTAATGGCTGTGTGTCGAGTTGTTTTGAGGGAACAGTGAATTGAAACTGTTTAACAAGTTGCTGTACACTGTATCAAAGTGTCATTACCTCACTGCTGTCCCATGAAAAGATATCATGAAATATTTGGAAATATGTGAGGGGTGTACTCACTTTTGTGAGACACTTTGTGTATATATATACATATACATATATATATATACATATATATATATATATATATATATATATATATATATATATATATATATATATATATATATATACTCAACAAAAATATAAATGCAACACTTTTGTTTTTGCTCCCATTTTTCATGAGATGGTCTTGAAGATCTAAAATTCATTCCAGATACACAGTATTACCATTTCTCTCAAACATTGTTCACAAATCTGTCTAAATGTGTGATAATGAGCACTTCTGCTTTGCTGAGATTATCCATCCCACCTCACAGGTGTGCCACATCAAGATGCTCATCAGACACCATGATTAGTGCACAGGTGTGCCTTAGACTGTCCACAATAAAAGGCCACTCTAAAATGTGCATTTTTTTTTGCTTTATTTGGGGTCTGGGGACTCAGAACCAGTCAGTATCTGGTGTGACCACCATTTGCCTCATGCAGTGCAACACATCTTCTTCGCATAGAGTTTATCAGATTGTCAATTGTGGCCTGTGGAGTGTTGGTCCACACCTCTTCAATGGCTGTGCGAAGTTGATGGATATTAGTGGGAACTGGTACACGCTGTCGTATATGCCGGTCAAGCACATCCCAAACATGCTCAATGGGTGACATGTCCAGTGAGTATGCTGGCCATGCAAGAACTGGGACATTTTCAGCTTCCAAGAATTGTGTACAGATCCTTGCAACATGGGGCCGTGCATTATCTTGCTGAAACATGATGTGATGTTCATGGATGTATGGCACAACAATGGGCCTCCGGATCTCATCACGGTATCTGTGTGCATTCAAAATGCCATCAATAAAATGCACCTGTGTTCTTCGTCCATAACAGATGCCTGCCCATACCATAACCCCACCACCACCATGGGCTACTTGATCCACAACATTGACATCAGCAAAGCGCTCACCCACACGACGCCACACACGCTGTCTGCCATCTGCCCTGAACAATGTAAACTGAGATTTATTCGTGAAGAGAACACCTCTCCAACGTGCCAGACACCATCGAATGTGAGCATTTGCCCACTCAAGTCTGTTACGGCGACAATCTGGAGTCAGGTTAAGACCCCGATGAGGACGACGAGCATGCAGTTGAGCTTCCCTGAGACGATGTCTGACAGTTTGTGCAGAAATTCTTTGGTTATGCAAACCAATTGTTTCAGCAGCTGTCTGAGTGGCTGGTCTCAGACGACCTCGGAGGTGAACCTGCTGGATGTGGAGGTCCTGGGCTGGTGTGGTTACACGTGGTCTGCGGTTATGAGGCCGGTTGGATGTACTGCCATATTCTCTGAAATGCCTTTGGAGACGGCTTATGGTGGAGAAATGAACATTCAATGCACGAGCAACAGATCTGGTTGACATGCCTGCTGTCAGCATGCCAATTGCACGCTCCCTCAATGCTTGTGACATCTGTGGCATTTTGCTGTGAGACAAAACTGCACATTTCAGAGTGGCCTTTTGTTGTGGGCAGTATAAGGTACACCTGTGCACTAATCATGATGTCGGATCAGCATCTTGATGTGGCACACCTGTGAGGTGGGATGGATTATCTCAGCAAAGCAGAAGTGCTCACTATCAAACATTTAGACAGATTTGTAAACAACATTTGAAAGAAACGGTAATATTGTTTATCTGGAATGAATTTTAGATCTTTGAGTCCATCTCATGAAAAATGGGAGCAAAAACAAAAGTGTTGCGTTTATATTTTTGTTGAGTATATATATATATATGTATATATATATATATATATATGTATATATATATATATATATATATATATATATATATATATATATATATGTATATATATATATATATATATGTATATATATCAGTATTTCTCTTTTTAGATAATTCTCTTTGTCAGTATTTCTCTTTTTAGATAATCAGCTTTTAAGGGTTCTGTCATCATGTTCTATCATCATCTGCATATGATTATGCAGACTCATGTCAAACATACATTTTATTGATATCCCTCTCTATGAATATTTTCGTGTGTTGCTTTTTATGGACATTTTAGTTTTTATTATTATTTTTTATTTAATAATTGACTTAGGCCTGTGGCAATGTGTTGAACATGTTAACCTTAAAACAGCAGCTATCACTTCAAAAGCTGTCTGCTATGTCAGATTGTTTCTTGTTTAATTTGATGTTGAAAGGTAATTGGGCAGAGTTCAGTCTCCTCCCCTTAGCACCTCTATTTTGCCACACCTTTATGAGTGAGTTTTTCTCAGTTAGTGTTGCTTTTGATTGTGAATAGTTGCCATCTTGCCCAAAAAGTGCATTCTCTAACTTTGAAGTTATGACATCAACTCCAAAATTACACAACTGTATTTACACCTAAGAATTTTAACAATAGACAACATCTTTTCTGGAAATATAGTCTAAAACTTCACAAATAATCTTGTAACTATTATAAGATCATACACAGGGGTAGTGCAGAGTTTGAGGGCAGTTGGACCACAGAATTATACTGATCTAGACACCTGCCAGGCTCTGTAAGGCAAAACATGACAACTACATGTAAAACTGTAAATATCGGGTGACTTTCAAAGAATTATGCAAACACTGTGGTAGAGATATTTCACTTGACATTCTGATAAATGCTTTGTTCTTTCTATGGTTATACTGTATTTCTAAAAGATAAAATAACATGTAGATTGATTAACATACTGAAACAATGAAAACACTTTTTAATGAAATGTTCATGAAAAAAGAGAGAAAAGAACAGGTGTGTACACACAAACATATACGTATATATTTTATGTCATACAGACAATCTGAAAAATATGAAGTATAATTATAAATACCAGAGAAAACAAATATATAATTAAAGACATGCTTACAAGATAACTACTTTTAAGAGCTAAATGAAAACTGTTTTAAAAAAACAGATATTTAGCATTATAAAACAGACTGAAACTGCATATTCAAAGTTTAATAAATACCTTTTTAGCCTTATTGTGGAAGGGCTGCAGAGACCATATGCATCGGGACAAAATAGAGAAGAATATCCGCTAAATTTTATATTGTTCAACTTAATAATTCCCTGACACGGAGGGAGGCAGGGGAGTTGCTTTTTGGCAGGATACGCAGGGACGTATGTGTTCATAATACAGCAGCAGGACAGAGAAGATTTATATGCAGTGTTAGCCTACTAACAGAATCAGAGAAAGAGCTTAAATTAAAAATTATTTTGGAGGAGGTGTTCAAATGTCCAGATGCACTTCTGTGTTACACTCCTTACAATCTGGTTAATTTTCCCCACAACTCTGGTTGTTTTAAACTGATGCTGTCAAGTCTCCCTTTTCCAGCTTTGCACCGGTTGCACAGGACAATGTCATCAGCCCTCCCCTGATGCTCTTTGAGTTCTCCAGTCTATTCCCTGCTTTGATCAAACTTAAGTTGACTCGGACTTAATGCAGATAAAATACTCGGGGGAAGTGAGGAAAAACTCATTTCTTTGCGATTACACATACGGATTACCCGTGTAAAGTCTGGATAATTTCAGGGTTTTGTTGCAAGTCTGAGTGGTGTTATAATGTTGCAAGAAATAATTGCTTTGCTAGCTGCAACATCATATAGACCATCAATCCAGTTAGGCTGTAACATATGGTGAAAATAGGAACAGTTTATTCTCAAAAAGTTGCTGTGGTTTGTCAATATACTTTAGAGAGGGGGGAAACAATTATATTTTGGTTGATTTTATAACAGATATGCAGATGTATATAATACCAGGACTGTGTGCTTTTCACAGAACAAATTTTTTTCTAAAATTACATCATGCCATACAAAGTACAGTGTTACTAATGATAAGTATTGGTTATTCCCTGAGATGAGTTTGACAAAAAAAGTTTTTTATTCAAAAAGATTTCTGTAACACTATATTTAAAAGTTTTGAAGTTGACCAGTCTTGGAGCTGCTACTCAGTCCCCAAGCACATCTAACAGTCAAAGCTTTGCCTTTGGCATTTTAGAGGTCCTATGTCCTGCAAAATCATTTTTCTTTGCTTTTAATGTCATTAGAAGGGGCTTCAGGAGCAGAGGACATGAACAAGACACCTTTAACCAAACACTCTATTCACAGAGAAATGCGCCATGCCTTTTTTAAAAAAAAAAATATCCCCTTATAAAGATCGAGTTTTTATTTCCTGTGGTTTCTCATGTAATAGCTACACAACCCACCACATACACGTGTCATTGTTTTCCTGTCATGGGCGGATGCCATGACTGTTTTGAAAGTACACTCTGCAGCCTGTAATCCCTCCCAACCCTTTTTATTTGACTTTGTTTGGACAGCCAATCAGTGCAGAGCTCATCAGCATATCCTCCAGTAGCCTCCCTGCCCTGTTAGATCAGATTGTTTCCAAAGACGAGGGAAAGCAGCTATATCTGATTGTCTGCAGGAATCACATCTTTCATGTTTTCATTTCACCTAAATCAGATCCTTGGTTAATAAACACCTAAGACAGGGAGAAAATGATCAAACACATCAGTTCATTTGCATGAAAAAGTATATGAACCCTTTGGGATTACTTGGATTTCTGCATAATTTGGTCATAAAATATGTTCTGATCTTTAAATCACACCACTAGACAAACACAGTCTCCTTAAACTAGTACAGCACAAAAAAATGTACATTTTCATGTTTTTATTTGGCACACTATGTAAACAGTCACAGTGCAGGGTGGAAAAAGTTTGTGAACCTTTGGATTTAATAACTGGTTGACCCTCCTTTGGTGGCAATAACCTCAACCAAACGTTTCCTGTAGTTGTAGATCAGACCTGCGCAATGGTCAGGAGGAATTTTGGACCATTCTTCTGTACAAAACTGTTTCAGTTCAGCAATATTCCTGGGATGTCTGGTGTGAATCGCTCTTTTGAGGTCAGGCCACAGCATCTAAATCGGGTTGAGGTCAGAACTCTGACTGGGCTTCTGCAGAAGCCGTATTTCCTTCTGTTGAAGCCATTCCATTGTTGATTTACTTCTATGCGTTGGGTCGTTGTCCTGTTGCATCACCCATCCTCTGTTGCGCTTCAGTTGGTGGACAGATGGTCTTAAGTTTTCCTGCAAAATGACTTGATAAACATGGGAATTCATTTTTCCGTCAATGACTGCGATCCGTCAAGGCCCTTAGGCAGCAAAGCAGCCCCAAACCATAATGCTCCCTCCACCATATTTCACAGTTGGGATGGGGTTTTGATGTTGGTGTGCTGTGCCTTTTTTTCTACACACATAGCGTTGTGTGTTCTTCCAAACAACTCAATCCTGGTTTCATCTGTCCAAAGAATAATTTGCCAGTATTGCTGTGGAACATCCAGGTGCTCTTTTCCAAACTTCAAACGTGCAGCAATGTATTTTTTTGGACAGCAATGGCTTCCTTGGTGGTGTCCTCCCATGAAATCCACATTTGTGTTATGTTTTCCGTATTGTAGATTTGTCAACAATAATGTTAGCATGTGCCAGGGATTTTCTTCACCTCATTAAGTATTCTGCGCTGTGCTCTCACAGTCATCTTTACCGGACGACCACACTTTGGCAGAGGAGCAACAGTGCTGAACTTTCTCCATTTGTAAACAGTCTGTCCTCCCGTGGACACATAGACATCAGGGCTTTTAGAGATACTTTTGTAACCCTTTCCAGCTTCATGCAAGTCAACAATTCTTGTTTATAGATCTTCTGAGAGCCTCTGCCTCTGGAGATCAGCAAACTCACAACTGATGTGGGTTTTTTATAGGGTAGGACAGCTTTAACCAACATATCCTATCTAATCACATTGATTGGACTCCAGGATGGCTGACTCCTGACTCCAATTAGCTCTTGGAGAAGTAACTAGCCTAGGGGTTCACATACTTTTTCCACCCTGCACTGCGACTATTTACATATTTTGTCTGATAAAAACATGAAAACTTATAATTTTTTGTGAGGTATTAGTTTAAGCAGACCGTTTTTGTCTAGTGATGTGACTTAGATGAAGAACTGTCAGGAACACAGGCTTGAGCAATACAATAATGCAAGGAGACAGACAGGGCTCGACAGTGCGAGGAGGTACTCGCATTTGCTACTAAAAATATTACAGTGCGAGTTGTGATTTGCATTTGGTAGCACCCGTGCGACTACAAGAAATGACCGTTCAAAACATGTTTTATCTTGTGTTGAATACGTTGGAAGTTGTGGCCGGTAGTATTCCCGAATGCAGCTTGCGACATGTCTCGATCAATATTATGCCATTACGCACAGCGCTGTCCCTCGCGAGCCCCATTTTACGCACGAGGATGCATTCTCCGCCGTCTGATGTAGCCACGATGTGGACTACTGGCCTGATATTTTTCATTTAAAGTGTGTATGAAGTGTGGCTGTTACCGTTGTTGTCTGTCATTAATGTCTTTTCGCGGTGCAGCTGATGCAAGTGAACATTTGATCTAAATCCTGAAATGCTCGCCGTCTTTTGGCGCGCGCTCTTCCGTGTGCCGGCGAGCGTAAAGACAGACAGACGCGCTTCGTTGGGACAGTGAGGGATCATCGGTCACTTTGTGTGATTTTATGATTCAAACGGTGTCTGGATAGCTCATGTACGCTGTTTAATGTGAACACAAAGACAAGAATGAAGAGTCTGCCTTTGGATGAGTCAGAACTGAACATTCTTCATCAGTCCAGCTCTCATTCACTAACTGTTTTCTAAATTATAAATTCATCTAGAGGTCTCCTCCATCACATATTGTCCATTATACAAAAACAATTTTTGAAGGATCAAGCGCCAAATACAATGTACGAGTGCAGCGGTTCTCAACCTGTGGGTGGAGGCCCATAAGTGGGTCTCAGAGCTGTTTTAAGTGGACGGTGCATAAATCAGGTGAAAATGTGCCAAACATGTCTTCAGTGTATGAAACAGAAGAGAGGACCATTCTGTCTAGATGTGGACTGGAGATTAAATTTCTCTACGGTCCTGATTTTTTATTTTTTTTTAATGTCCAGTTAACTGTATATGCAGTCATCCCTGTTGAAAAAGGAGTGGTTCATAATCGACCAGTTGGTGTTCATATGTTAGGCCAGGTTTATGGGGGGGGGGGTGGTATTAAAGAAAAACACATTACTTGGTAACTTTTCATTGTGCTACTAAAAATATTTGTGTGCTACTAGATTTTTCAACTTGGTAGCACCCGTGCTACTTGGGAAAATGCTAAGCGTCAAGCCCTGGAGACAGATTCAAAGTCCAAAAAACAAGGTTTCCAGTCCAGGGCTCGGTACACAAAGATGGTTCTCAGACAGACTAGGTTCAGGCATGAGGATGGTAGTTACAGTTTGGTAAAAAACAGGCAGAAAAGAGTGGTCAAGGCAAAAAGAGGTTCCTGAACAGACTATGACTATGAGAGAGTGCCTAGAGAGTGACAATACGTACAACAATCTGGCACAAGACAAAGGGAGACAGGAGGTTAAATACATGAGGTAATGAGGGGTAATGAGACACAGCTGGGGAGGAACAATCAGAACAGGTGGGACTAACCAGAACAAGGAAGTAAAACCTGAAACACAAAGAAGGGAACTAGAGTGTCAAAATAAAACAGGAAGTGAACACGAACACATGAAACATGAAGACAGACATGGTAACTTGATAGACAAACATGGCATGATCATGACAAGATCAGAACATATTTTATGACCAATTTAAACAGAAATCCAAGTAATCCCAAAGGGGCCACACACTCTTTCATGCAACTGTACATGGGACATTTAAAGTTCCATTGAAGCAGTGTTGAACAGTAACATGTTACTTGCAGTAGATTATTGTAATTATAACAATTTTCAGTAACTAGTAAAGTAAGGGATTGCAATTGTTGATACAGCAATGATACTACAGTAACTAACATAGCTATTTCAACTGCGTTTTTTTTTTGTTCAAGGCAGACCGCAGTGATTATCATGCATAGCAACTAGTAAATATAATTACCACTACATGAAGGATGAGAGACAAAGAGTGAGCTGTTCTATCAGTAAATCATTGTTGTCAAGAACAGTGTCCTACATTGTAAGATTAGTCTCTTACGGTTGTCATTTACTTTTCTGAAGAGGGATATGGTATGTTACTTGGAAGTAACAAAAAAAAAAAAAATACATGTCCTTTTATTTTGATAAAAGTAACAAGTAGCCCTTTGACTTTTTGGGAATTATTGAGCAATAACTAATGTATTTGAATTTTTTGTGTAACTTACCCAACACTGAATTGGAGTAAACTCAACATTTGCTTGGACAACACTGACATATTCACATATAAACATGCATTTGAAAAGACAATTTAATTTCAAAAGCTTCATTACGGCAAGTTACAATGAAAATAAGGTTCTTGCTTTTTAGCCACAGTTTGAAAACTTTTCACCTTTAAAATCCTGATTTGAGAGGGAAAATAAGTGTATTGTAAGCAGTGCTATTTCACATTATCTGCACCATCTTCAATTAACAAAGATGACCATTCATGATATTATATTTTTATCATGAAACCGTGAAAATAAAAAAAAAATCACTACTGTCTGTTATTTGATTTGATTCCATTTTAAATTGAGGGGTGGGTTGATTTTGTCTGAATTTTGAAAGAGTTGATCTATGCTTCTTGTTAATGTACAATGCTTGTGTTCTAAATGGATAGCAGTGACATGAACCTTAACAATTGGATCAGTAGATTTCTTTGTATTATTAAAGGAATGACATGTTGCTATGTCATTATGGCAGGGCTAATGATGTCACACTACTGTCACTGGGGTGTTTTGAAATCTAAGTGGGAAAAATGAGTGCTGTTGGATGTATTTCTGAAAAAAAAAAACATTTTGGTGAATATGAATAATAAAGCTTAGTGATTTACTTTTGACTTTCATGTTTTTTGTGATGTGTTTTGTTAACAATTTGGTGTTTTGTCAACAATTTTAAACAATGAATATTGCTTGGTTTGATAACTGTCCTTATTTTATTCCATAAAAAGCCTAATATGGACAGCAAAGTGTTGATATCAATTATGTAATCAATCAGTTCATCCTTATTTTTTTACAGAGCACTGGTGAAGACAGGTTTAAGCAGAGACACATGAAACGTAGGATGGATCTTAAGGGAGGCAGGTCATTTTAGCTGGACAGCAGTCGGATTAATGATCTTTACAATGGGAAAGGGTCCAATGAATCATGCCATCCATGAAGGGTGACATACCTGTGGCAGCGCTGGTGAGGGAATTATGGGTGTATGCTATCCAGGGGAGCGCCATGCTCCAGGAGGCTGGATAGTTAGCCACAACACATTGAAGAGTGGCTTCCAGATTCTGCTCCATCTGGTCGCTAGTTTGTGGGTGATAGCCAGAAAAGAGGCTAGCTGCTGCACCAACCACAGTCTGCAACGATATCACTTCCATGTAACCTGACTACATGGAGCACCAGTAAGTCTACTGTCTCCAGGGCTGAAGGCAGTTTCCCAAGGAGAACATAATATATTGACTTGGAGAAACGATCAGTGATGGTAAGAATGACTGTCTTACCTTCTGAGGGGGGCAGCCCTGTAACAAAGTCCAAAGCAATGTGGGACCAGGGATGACTCGGAATGGGTTGGGGTTGCAGCAGACCAGCCAGGGGTTGATGTGAAGTCTTTCCTCGGGCACAGACGGAGCTGGCTGGAACAAACTCTTGGGAAAAATCAATAATAAAAATATGCAGGCTTTTGTTGAAGAGCTTGGAGCATTTAGATTCTGGAAGAGGAATCTAAATAAAGGACTTGTTAAAGTCGAGGATCAAAAATGGTTAACTAAGAAAAATTCAAAAAAAAAAAAAAAGTTTACATGTGCTTACAAAAGCAAAGGCCTAAGCGCCGCAAGAAGATACTATAGAGTAAGACTAAGAAGACGGCGAAAGAAATAAGAGTGAAGACAGAAGAACAAAGAGAAGAAGAATGATGAAAAGTTGGCAGGAGTTTTTAAAGCATCTTCGGGTGGGAAGATGCTGACGTCACTGACAACTTTCATCAGCTTTGCGCCAATATGCGGACTTAATAACTGAGTTTAATTCTAATGAACAAATTACTCATATCACTCAACTCATCATAAGTATAAGGTCTTAGACAAGACATAAACAAATGATAAGAGGATGATATCAAACAATTCAAACACATTAATGAAAACACAGTAACAATAGCACAGCTACTGTCATACTTATGAAATACCAACATATTGTTGTGTATAACTGTGGATAAATGGATATTGTGCCAATAGGCACTGTTAGAACACATTGTAGCTGTTGTGGAAAAAATAATCCCGTTTCTGGTGAATAATGAAATAGAGACTTCTGCCGGCTGACAAGTTTTTATTTTTGTTGCAAGGAAAAGGTCAATCAGTATCCCGAGCGGTAGCAATGTTGAAAGACCTTGATCATTGGAAAGCAAGAGCATTTAAACCTGAGGAAAACGCCTCCCTAAGGTATACTTGAGCCCCACCCCAGACCGTTGCTTGTGGACTCCACATTGCAATAGGCTTTGTGAGCTATAGGTGTGAGAGGTCTGGGCAGGAAGGAGATTGGGGACAATAGGCTTTGTTTCTCGGGGAGGGGTGTGAGGGTCCAGACATCACAGCTTAGCACACGAATGGTCTGGGGTCTCAGTCAGGTGACAAAAGGTAAGGCGTCTCCAAGATTTACATTCACAATGAAAGGTCCAGACATTACAGTTTAGCACACGAATGTAAGGCGTTTCCAAGATTTACATTCACAATGAAAGGTTCAGACATTATAGTTTAACACACAAATGTGGGGCGTCTCCAAGATTTACATTCACAGTAGCACACAATGATTACATTGTCATTAAGTCCTGGTATTCATTGCGGCATATATTAAGCATGCCTATAATTGTTCTTTAATAGGTGGAGCTGGTGGTCTTTCACATATTTCAAGACTAATCTGGGATTTTATTAACTTCACTCAGGGAGGTGGTAGAGAGGCCATTGAAACAAACATACAGATGTACGACACACACTGACTTCAAATCAACACACAGTTTAGGATTTGGAACCTTGAAACCAAGTCCTTTAAGGTTTCTTTACCATCTGAGATTGTTCTGGATGCTTTGGAATGCAAGAGAGTGTCCAAATCCTGTGAGAGTGGAGTGGGTGAATTTACCTGGCGCCTTACAGAGTCTCAGCCAATCAGGCATTACTTAATTCTTCAAGGCACAAAGAAAGTTCCTTAAATCAAGAGGAGTCTGGTCCTGGGGAAGTGCATTTAGCAGTCCAAACAGGGGTCATGCAAACTTGCAGGAAAAAGGGGCAATTTATGGCTTCCCATGTCCAAAAGGTGATGGTGGCCTTCTCAGGGTTGGTGAGAGGGGAGTGGAAAGATGAGAACAAAGAAAATGGTGTGTCCTTGATTCCTGATGCTACACATCTTATGCTGCGTTCACACCGCAAGCAACCCAGCTACCAAAATCGCGTCGCCCACTGACGTATCGTCGCGCGTCCATAAACACCTCATTTTGGTCACCATTGCCGTCGGCTGTTGCTCGGTGATGTCACGTCCGCCTGAGTTTCACAGCGATCATATCATATATCATATAATAGGATGTATAAGTAGACATTATTCCAGCTGTGTCCTTTTCAGTCATTTATCAAGCACAAAACACTGCAGCTGATGCCCTGCAGGAGCATCATCTGTGAGTTTCCTGTGGTCCATCTCGGCCGAACTAATGTCCTCACTGACTAATGATTCCAACACGGACATAAATTGTTCCTCTGTAGTCCGGATGAAAAACTGTCTGTCATGGGCACCGTCAAACACGCACACAACCCTGATTGGCTGTTGCTGCACAGCCACACACAACATCGTCTGAAAAAATCAACTTTTTTTTACTCTGACATCGCGCAACAAGGTATGTCGTAGTGTGAAAAGTGGCTGTCGCATCGTTGGAGGGTTAGCCCTGCCCCATCGCGGCTGTACATTGACTTTGCATGGAGAGTGATTGCCAAGGTAGTACAAGCAGCGTCCAGTGTGTATGCACCTTTAGATTGGATTTGCAGGTTCTGTTTAAGGTGAAGCTGAAGCTTGGAGCGTAAAGGTCTGGATTATACAGTCCTGATCAAATTCTTAAGACCAGTTGAAAAATTGCTAGAATTTGCATTTTGCACATTTGGAACCTAATGAGGTTTTAAATAGAGCTACAATATGCAAAAGCAAGAAGGGGGAGTGTGACAAAAAGCACTTTGAAAAAGTAATTTATTGAAAACAACAAGTAAACTGAAATAGGCTGTTTATCAGCTGAGCAAAAGTAAAGTGTATTTTGATTTAACATCCATTATATAAGCACTCCAACTGAGTAGAAAATCTTGTGAGAAGCGTTTTGGTACAAAACAATAGATATATCTGAGCACTAAGACAGAATAAATCAGTTTCAATCTTATTAACAGTTAAAACAAACAAGATATATGTGGTTAAACTTAGCCATATAAGTTAACATACCTTTGAGCTGTTATGCTACCAAATCTTAAGCTGTAGAAATCAAATTATAAGCAGTCTTCAATAAAACAGAGTGAATTGAAATAAAACAGAGCATAGGCGCATTTGGAGGGGAGATCTCTCCTCAACTTCCACTAAGGGGCGCTGTTGATATGTCAGAAGGCATTTAACAAGCAATTCAATGTATTCATAACTTTGGCATTTTTAAAGCTTAAATCACAGAAGTCACATCATCAGAATGCATTTTTCATGACAGGATAAAATATCACATTGTTAGATGTGTCCATTATTTCATTTAAAGAGTTTATAAGGCTTGTGGTTTTCTGTTGGTGGAAAACATCTGGACAGAGAAAAGAAGGAGCAGATGAGGGTTCAGAATCACCAGGGAGGTCAAAAATCAATATAGATGCCACCTGAGAATCTTCTGGGAGTAGAACAGAATTATTTAAGACTCTGGGAACGTAGTCTGTTCAAACGCCTTATAAGGTCTCAGCCAATCACAGTTTATGAAGGAAGTCCAGATTAATAAATACATCTCTAGCACCCACACAGATGTCTGCTCAAATGTAGTTGGCGGGAAATAGAGACTTTGTGGCTCCACATGTCTCTGGTGAGTTACGACCAGGGTCCTCCAGAGAGATGGAGGAAGAATGAAGACATTCTTGATGGTTAGGATTTTTTTCAGTTCATCTTGCTAGAGAGAGCTGTTTTTTCTTTAAAAGTGATGTCACTCAATCCTCGGAAATCGATGCAGGGTCAAGGGACAAATCTTTCTTTTTAACAAAGAAGAATCCACTGGACGGAGACGCTGTGAGAGGACGCATGCCGCTGTGACCGAACTCCCGCGAGACCGAGCGAGATTCAACATGGCAGCCCGCTGTTAGACCGTAAACAAACTTTTCGATTCCCCCTTTTTCTTTTCGTTTCTTTCTCACTAATCACTGCCTCTAACTCTAACTCCACTCATCCAATATTCTGGACTCCTGCCCTCACCGGAACGCATGTCGGATCTCGTTCACCTTGAAGATTTCATTCAGGACAACTACGACAGGTTCTGCACTATGGGACGCTCACAGAAGTCGAAGAAGCCCCGCACACAGGACTCTCCCGCTACATCTGCCGATTCTTCCCCGGTCACAGCCCCACAAACTCGCTGCTGCACTGATGTAAGTGAAATATTGCTCTCTATGGACAGTAAGTTCACTAACTTGGAGGCGAGAATCGGTATAATAGAGGCTCTTCATCAGGAATTCCAGCACCACCGCCACAGTCTGGAATTCACACAGAGCCAGATAGAAAAAATAACACAGGAAAATCAGGTACTGCAAAACTCTGTTTCCACCATGGCCACAGAGCTTGTTTCAGTCCAGTCACAGCTGGCCACTGTTACTGCTGAAAATAAACAGATGAGGGAGAATATACTAGACCTTCAGGCTCGTAGCATGAGAGAAAACCTCGTTTTTTCTGGAATCCCGGAGTCGCCCAGTGACGAACCTGAGAAGCTGGTTAAGGACTTCATGGTTAGACGTCTCAAACTTTCACCGGACACCGTCAGCAATATCACTTTTCATCGGGTGCACCGCATGGGACAGAAGCGTGTGGACGCCACCAGGCCCCGGCCCATTGTCGCGAAATTTGAACACTTCAAGCAGAAAGAGCTGGTCCAGCGACAGGGCAGGCAGCTGAGAGGGACCAACTACGGACTAAATGACCAGTTTCCCCCTGAGATCGTCCGCAGACGTAAGATACTACTCTCCATCAGTAAACAGAAGATCAGCGAAGGTAAGAGAGCAGCCCTCTCTGTCGATACATTGATGGTGAGTTGTTTAAGGATAGGGACATCACCCCCTGGCTGTTCTGAATCTTAGATCCCCACACACACACACACACACACACACAATCACACCCTCGTTCTCTCTCTCTACCCCTCTCTACACTCACTCCCCCCCCCCCACTAACCCCACACACTTCCTTTTCTACACCCCCCTCTGACTGCTTCTGTATCTCAGTTTAATCATACACACCCTTTCTCTCTCTCTCTCACACTACTGATGTACATATAGACAAAACTTGGTTTATCATATTTTATTTTTTGTTTTTGCTCACTAGTCTCAGCGCCCTGCACCCTGTAATGGCATTTTGCTCTACTGCTTGTTTTGTTGTTATTTGTGTCCCCCCCCCTACTGTTTGTTTTGTTGTTTGTGTTTTTAATTGCTCTGCTCCATTTTGTACTACAGGTCCTGCTGTGCACACCATACAGCATTCTCAAAGCAGTTCGCACTCACACACATGCACACATAGAGTCATCATTCATATCACACAGCTACAATCATTAATGCGCACAACATGGCATCATGAACATTTGTAACATGGAACATTAGGGGTATTGGCACCCAGACAAAAAGAACCAAAATATTTAATCACCTAAATGATCTTAAAGCAGATATTTGCCTACTACAGGAAACACACCTTTCAGACTCAGACCATGACAAATTAAAATCAGCACAGTTTTCTAACAGTTTCTCAGCCCCTTATAACTCCAGACAAAGAGGTGTATGTATCTTGATAAATAAAAAAATTCAATTTATCCATAACACAACCATCACAGATCCTGAAGGACGTTTTATAATCATTAATATATCCATAAACAATAATCCGGTAACAATTGGCAATATCTACGGCCCAAACAACGACGATCCTTCCTTTTTTTCAAACTTCTTCAATTCTCTATTAAATATTTCCAGTGGCCCAATAATTATAGGAGGCGATTTTAACACAACTATTAACCCAACTCTTGATAAATCTAAAATAATAAGAAATAACCATATCTGGCAATCTACTAATACCATAAAACAGTTCATGAGTGATCTTGGTCTTGGCGATGGCTGGCGATTACAGCACCCATCTTCTAGAGAATACTCTTTCTACTCACCTGTTCACCACTCCTACTCACGCATTGACCTCTTTCTGACTAGCAACTCAATTATATCACAGATCTCTGATTCAAAAATTCACCCTATAATTATTAGTGATCATACTCCAGTAACTTTCAGTTGGAACCCTATCAACGAACCCAAACGCACCACTAAATGGCGTTTTAACTCATCTCTTCTAAAAGACCCAGAATTTGACAGCTATCTCAGGAGAGAGTGGGCCTCCTTCCTTGAAATAAATGATTCCCCGGAGACATCACCTACCATTCTTTGGGAAACAGGTAAAGCAGTCCTACGGGGTAAAATCATATCATTCTCTGTCAATAAGAAAAAAAGAGAAAAGGAATATGAAATGAAATTAGAACAAAAAATAAAGCTGTTAGATATGCAGAATGCAAGCAACCCAACAGAAGAAACACAGAAAGAATTAAGAAAGTATCAGGCCCAGCTAAATGAGATTCTAAATAAGAGAGCCCAGTTTTTAATTCAAAGGCTCAGACAAGAAAACTTCCATCATAACAACAAATCTGGTAAATACTTAGCAAATCTAATTAAACAAAATAAAGAGAGAACAACAATCACAACTATTAAAGACTCATCAGGGAAGCCTACCAATTTGCCAGGGGAAATAAATGAAACATTCAAAAAATTTTACGCTAACCTTAACTCATCGACAAATGAACCTAGACAGGAAGACATCGATTTATTTCTCAACAAAGTCAAACTTCCAAAGATTGCTCCAGAACAATCGAAAGCTTTAGATACACCATTAACAGAAACAGAACTTTCTGCAGCCCTACACCTTATGCCAAATAACAAAGCTCCAGGTCCTGATGGCTTCCCTGCTGAATTTTATAAACAATTCTGGCCAATTCTATCCCCTCTCTTTATGAGAGCAATAACTGAAATAAAATTAAAGTCTAGATTTCCAACGCATATGAATACAGCAGAAATTTCACTCATCCAGAAACCTAATAAAGATCCAACTCTGCCATCAAACTATCGTCCCATCTCCTTAATCAATGTAGATATAAAAATCATCAGTAAAGCTCTAGCACACAGGATAGAAAAAATAATTCCTTCTATAATCCACCACGATCAGACTGGTTTCATCAAAGGTAGACAGTCATCCAGTAACACCCGTAGATTACTCAACTTAATCCATTATTCATCTTTACAAAAGGTAGACACCATCATAGCAACATTAGATGCAGAAAAAGCTTTTGACAGAGTAAACTGGAAAACTCTCTTTAGTACTCTTAAAAAATTTGCCTTTGGGGACTCATTTATTCACTGGATTAAAACTCTGTACACTGCTCCTTCAGCTACTGTCACCACCAATGGACTAACCTCACAGAGATTCACACTACATAGGGGTACAAGGCAGGGATGCCCACTCTCTCCTGCACTATTCACCCTCTTTATAGAGCCTTTGGCAGCAGCTATACGTCAGAATGTTCACATCAAGGGAATTCAGACATACCAAATCCAACATAAGATTAGTTTGTATGCGGACGACATTTTACTGTTTCTACAAGACCCTCAATCGTCTCTGCAGGAAACAGTGAATCTCATTGAATCATTCTCCAAGATTTCAGATTACTCAATAAACTGGAACAAATCCTCTATTCTTCCATTACACAACACCAGATGGGATGCAGCATGTCATATATCACCTATACCCTTATGTTCAGGCCACATCACTTACCTGGGCATTAACATTTCCTCCAGGCTGTCAGAGCTGATTGGACTAAATTTCACTCCCTTGCTCAAAAAAATAGAAAGTGACCTCCAACGTTGGATGAACTTACCACTATCCATATTAGGAAGAATAGCAACCATTAAAATGACAGTACTTCCAAAAATAAACTACCTTTTTTCAATGATTCCAATTCATCCAACTCTTCCTTGGTTCAAGGCTATAGATTCAATGTTCAGTAAGTTTTATTGGAAAAACAAAACACCAAGGATCAAACTTACAACTCTGCAAAAACCAAAATTGCAAGGCGGCTTAGATGCCCCACACATCCACCACTACTCTTTGGCAAATCAACTACAGTATATTTACAAATGGACACATCCAATTCAATCAGACATCACCTGGTTGGATATAGAACAAACAATCTGTGATGATATACCTATTTCAGACCTCCCATTCCTCAGTCAAACCATCAAGCACCATCCTTGTTTTAAAGCAGGAACTATTGCCTCAACACTCACAGCCTGGTGGAAATTCCACAAAATAACAAACTCTCACCTAGCACCTTCCAACTTCACTCCAATCTGGCACAACCCTGATTTTCTAAGTAACAAAAAACCACTTCACCTGCATGCATGGGCTGAGAAAGGCATCACACATCTTAAGCATATCTTTCACAATAATAGTCTGGTACCATTCCACCACCTGGTCCAAGACTTTGGCATCGGAAACAATAGCTTCTTACAATATTTACAAGTCAAATCATCTATCCAATCCAAGATAAATATAAGCTCCACCAATCTGTCTCTTCCTCCATCAACTGAGGAGTTAATTAACATACTCTCTCCAAAAAAGCTTCTTTCCAAAATATATAAAATAATACTACTACACACTGATAATTCCATTACATTGCCCTCCAGTTAATGGGAAGAGGATCTCTCTATTGCTCCTGATGCCGATTTCTGGGCTACAATTTTAGAAAACATTTATTTTATGACCAAAAATGCAAATCTCCAGCTAATACAGTATAAAATCATTCACAGAACCCACTATACTGCACAAAAGCTGTTTAAAATGGGTTTTAGGACAGAACTATGTTCATATTGCACAGAGAACTGCCCTGACACCTATATTCACGCCACCTGGCAATGCGCACCTGTTAGGCAGTTCTGGATAAAAGTCACAGAGTCCCTATCTCTCATTCTGGGAAGCCACATCCCACTATCTCCCTCACTCTGCTTACTTGGTGATGTGTCTTCACTTAACTTCCACACAAGCCAAAATAAACTCCTTCTTGTGGCCCTAGCCATTGCCAAGAAAACGATTCTCTTAAACTGGAAATCAAGGAACTCCCTAAATTTAGCCCAGTGGAAAAATCTCCTCTCGGAGTATGTCTCCCTGGAAAACCTGGCTTTAAACAACACTGCAGAACATCAAGACCACTGGTCACCTTTTCTTGATTTTTTACACACCTAAACCCCCAAGTATTTAAATCCCATTTTGCCATACCTATCTCTCTTCTTTTTTTCTGTCTGCCAATACCCCCCCCCACACACTCACACACACACACACACACGCACACGCACCCAATATACACAAACTAGCGCTGCCGTTTTGCTCTGTTTTCCGCTTTCTCTTTTTTAATATTTAAATTTAGCTCAGTTCCCTGGGACCCAGAGACAGTAAGTATACTCTGGTGAGTATACTCTGGTGATGGTAGTTGGGGTATCTTTCCACCTAGTAACCCAGATTTGACCCGCTGCTCTGTGGGGCCCGCTGGCCTTGCGGCTCCCTTATGAGGTGCTGGGGTGCCTGTGGCTTGCCTCCTGCGCCCTGGGGCTTCTGGGCCTGGGTGTGGTTGTCCGGCTCTTGGGGTGGCACTGGCCTCTTCCCGCGGTGGCGCTTTGGTCGGCTCTGGGGCTTTGGGGGGTTGGGCCCCTCCGTGGGGGGCTCGTGCCTCTCCCTTCCTGCTGTCTGCCCTGCGGCCCCTTCCCTCCTCCTTCCCCTGCCCGCCCTCCCCTCCCCTCGCTGGGGGGCTGGGGGCCTCTGGCCCCTGGGGGTCTGCCATTGATCCTGGTTCCTCCTGGGGTGACTCTGGTGCCGCAGCACGTGGGGTCATCACCCAGGCCTGGTGGGGCAGCTGCAGAAGCCCCCATGGAGTGGGAGGTTCCGGCGGTGGGAGTCGCCTGGTGCCGGTCCTGCCTCCCTTGGTGGAGTGAGGCCTGGGGTTTGTGTCGGGGACTCGCTGGCTTGGTGCCCTGGGGGGTCCCTGTGGTCTTCCCGTGGAGGCGGCGTCTTGGGGGTGGTCCACCCGGGCTGGGTCCTCTGTGGTTGTTGGGTCGGTGGCTCCGATACGGCAGTCTGCTGGGGGGGCGTGCTTTGGTGGGGCCGTCTGGTTGCTGGGGGTCATCTGGGCTGTCGCCTGTGGGCCCAGGGGCCTGCTGTTGCGGGGGCCACGTGACACTGCTCCCTTGCTCCCACTTGTCATGGCTAGCCAGGGCCGGCCCTCACTAGCTTAACCTCTTAATTGCACTTCACTATCCACACATTGCACTCCTGTATATATTTGCACTATTGGGCACATACACAACACTTAGGGTTCTTGGAGTCGGGAGTGGTAGAGGGGCAACTAGTTTGCCATCTCTGCCTCCCTCGTCCTCCAATTTTAACTGCACTACATACACTAACATGGAGGGGAGGCGGGGTGGAGGTGCTGGGGGGTCGGACGCAGCCTGTCTTAGGCTGTGACCCTTCTCTGCTCGCCTTTCACCTGCCTCACCTGACATCTGTTTTTAATGCGACACTACATCCACTTGTCTGGGGTGGGTAGTGGGGAGGGGGGGAGTCGGCGGGCTCCCACTCGACCTACTTCTCCCCAGTTTTAATGCACCACACTACACGCAGAGTAGTAGCACTAAAGCACGGTGGAGGGTTAACCCATTTTGCCCCACCGGCAACAATTGTTGCCGAAGTGTATCACTGTCATTTTCTACTCACAACAAAAAATGTCAGCACTAGTAATGCAACTTTTTGCACTTATGTGTTAGTAGACAACTTGGATAAAGATTTCGGCTCATAAAATATAGTTTTCAAGTAGTCCCTGTCACGTGTCATCATCTGCTTCCTGCTCCTTTCGGTGGAAGACATGGAGGATGCAAATTGTCCTGGAAAGAGGTCATTTTCATAAATTTCTGACGCTTTCCCCCAAAACATATTTATGATTATTTAATCATTCAAGTCTCTAGAGTAACCCTCTACCAAATTTTTTTACCTGGGATAAATATTTTTTTGTTCATGGGCTTATTTCTGTGAGTGGCAACAAAAGTTGCCGGTGGGCACATAGCTTGTAACTAACTAAAGCAAAACACTGTCTGCAGGATTGCTCATAATTTACTTATTTCAAATTGTAGAATGAGGTACACTGGTGCATTTAAGTCCTCTTGGAGTACTCTAACAAGCTAAATAAATTCACAGGTATTCAAGACCTGTGTCTGTAGGATTTTGATACGTTACCATAAATTTTCTTGCTATTTGCTAAGCAATCTTTCTCTGTCAACTAACATCAGTGTGGAAAACCATGTCAGCAACTTTAAAAAAAAGGAAATCAGGGAACTAAAAATAAATAAATACATACTAAGTCATAATAATGTGATAAAAAGTCAAAAATGTTGATGTGCAGTTGGAAGTGCACCTTTCTTGACACACACTCATCATAGCCAATGGCCATTCATACGCCCCCCCCCCCCCACACCTCACACACACACACCCGCACACACCCACGCACACAATTTTCATAAAATAACAGGCCAAAATACAAATTTATTATGTATGTTGTCCTTTCCTTCAGTACTCTGTAACAGAGGTCCTGTCCATGCTGCAGGACTTTAACATTGTGACCTAGGTACAAGCTATGTGACTACCGGCAACAATTGTTGCCAGTCATAAAAATGCTATTTTCTTTAAAACAAAGTACAAAATGGAAAAAAGAAATACATAACATGATTCAGAGGGACTCAGCTGACAAAGTTATATGCCTTACAACTCAGAAAAAAATTTGGGCATAAATGGGTTAATGTATCCTTGCCAGGAAACAAGGATACAGAATAACAGGGAGGACAGGGGGTGTTTCACTATTTTAGGCTTGGTGTGGCTGGTGGGGTCTGGCCCCTTCTGGCCGTGGCTCCATGCAGGGGAGCCCTTCTCCATCCACTGGGGCGGTGGCGGTGGCCTTCGGGTGCGACTGGGCTCCAGTGTCTGCGGGTGGAGACCCGTGGTTGTGCCCTGGGGGCAGGTGGGCCCTGCTGGGTCATGCATCCCTCGGCGGCCTGTGGTGCGGGGTCCGTCGGCCTGTCACTCGCCGGGGGCCTCGGCGTGGGTGGCTGCCTGTGGGTGGCTGCTCTGTGGGGGTGATTCGGGGGCCCCCTTTTGGCGCTTGGGCGGCGGTCTCCGGCACTCGCCTTGGCCCTGGTTCTCCTGGGGGGGCGGGGCGTGGCCGCGACCCCACTGCCGCGTGCCCACACTCCGCCCCACCTGGCCTTGCTGCGGTTGGTATCTGGCTCAACATAGAATCAGTCGCGCCCCCTTCTGGTGGGGGGGCCTGGGGCCGGGGGTTTGGCTCCTGGGGGGCTGGGGGCCTCTGGCCTGCAGGGGGTGGGGGGTGGTTGGGCGTTTGGGGTGGGGGTGGCTTGGGGCCGGGTGGACGGGTGGTGGGGGGGGGGGGGTTGTGTGCTGTCTGCGGTGGGGCGGCTGCCCCGGATGCCCTGGTGCTGTCCCTTGGTGCCTTTGTGGGGATGGGTTGGTGCCTCCTTGGGTTCTGGGTCTATGTCTGGGTCCTGTGGCTCTGGCGGCCGTGGGGTGGGCTCCGGGTGCCCTGGTGGCTCTGGGGGGGCCCTTGGCCGCGGTCTCCTTGGGTATGGGTGGCTACTTGGGTATTCGGTGACCACCTGACACGCATGTGTGTATAGACACTCCAGCTCCTGTTGAGACTAACTCTAAAGAAGCGGTTGGTCCCGTCAGAACATGCTGAGTTAGGCACTCCTACGCATCTCCTCACCTCCTATGTCTCTTCCATAGGACCCTCCCCCACCCCCCTTCCCTCATCCACTACCCGAACCAGGGTCTTCATCCCTTTCCTACCCCCCCTCCCAAACCCACTACCCGAACCAGGGTCTTCATCCCCTTCCCACTCCTAGCCTGCCTCCCCACACCCACTACGTGACGCAGGGTCTTCATCGCGATCCAACCCGCCCTATCTTAACCCACTACCCGAACCAGGGTCTTTATCCCTTCCCAACCCCCCTTCCCACACCCACTACCTGAACCAGGGTCTTCATCCCTTTCCTAACCCCCCTCCACCTCCACTACCCGAACCAGGGTCTTCATCCCACCCCCCACCCCCCCACCCCCCAACCACACACACACACACACACACACACACACAAACTCTACACATGAGCCACCCTCTTCATACACACCACATACTTCCAGTATGGATTTGCATCAGCACAGCACTCTAACTGTCTTAAACTAGCTACAATACCTGTTTGTTCTTCTCCCAGTTGTCTTGTCTTGTCTTGTCTTGTCATGTCTTGTCTGTCACTATTTCCCCTTCTTTCACACTGTGGTGTGGCATGGCCCTCCCCTTCAGCTCCCATCAGGGGTTAAATAAAGTTTTATATGATGGAGTAGCCTACGGGGAGGGCTGGTGATGGTCACAATAGCAGTGAATCATATTCACCTATCTCTCACTGCTAGAAAAAAAATGCATTAGTCTTTCCAACGCTGCCACCGGACACAGTGCTCAGCTGTAAAGATAATGCAGACAAGGGGAAAAAAAACAAAAAAACAAAGAAGAATCCAGCGCCCACATGGGAGGAAGAAGGGCAAATAGGACCAGAAGCCAGGTAGTCTCAGATGTAGGCCTCCATGGCCTCCTTCTCAGGAAAAGAGAGGTTGTACAACTTACTAGAGGGCAGGGGGGCTCCAGGAAGTAGTTCCACTGCACAATCATAGGGACGGTGAGGGGGTAGGGAGAGTGCAAGGTCCTTCCTGAAAACTGGAGTTAGATCATGATACATTGGGGGCACTTGGGAGAGGTAGGAATTGTAGTAGGTTAAGGGGGAACCCTGGTGGTGGGGAACATTGACTGCCGGCAGTGAGAGTGACAGGAAGTGCTCCAACTAGTAATGGAGAGGTTACACCAATATGGTGGGATTGTGTTTCTTGAACCTCAGGAACCCTAAAACAGAGGTGAGGGAATCACTAATAGTGTGATCTTCTCTCTATGGTTACCTGAAATAATGAGGGTGAAGGGTTTGGTCTGATAGGTAAACAGAGAGATGAGTTGACCATCCGATGCTGTCATTCTCCTCGGAGCAGGAAGAGGTTTTAGTGAATTTGGAGGCATTGAACAAGACCCTTCTGAATGAAGACGTCACCAGAATCTATGAGGACAGAGCTGGAGGTAAAAAAAGGTGGAAATCAATTCCTCTGACGAAGTTGCCTCATCCCATAACGCAAACTCATCCTTTACTGCCTCAGATAACCCAATGATGAAGACCCCCATCAGAACTGGCTTGTTCCACCCACACTCATTGGTCAAAATGCAAATTTCAGTTGCATAAGAAGCTACAGACTGTGACCCCTGTGTTAAAGCCAATAAACGCTGTCAAGCTTCTCTACCTTGAACAGGATGATCAAAGACTCTTCTTAACTCCCCTGAAAAAGACTCATAAGAATTTAAGACTGGAGAGGAAGCCAGTGGTTAATTTGTCCCCTAGGAGGCGCCGGGTCCCCCTTCACGCGGACGCGAAATTGTGCACCGAAAAAATCATTTTTTTCTCGGGTTTTAACATGTTTTTATTGTCTTTTTCACCTTAATTTCCGCATCTACCTAGTATAACATTTGCAGCAACATTTGGCACGCCATGTGGCCCATCAGAACACTTGGAATAAATTTAGAATGAGCAATTTAAATAACTGACATATTGCAAACAAACATATTTTATTGCTAACATAATTCTTTGTGTGTCACTGTCATGTAAGCACCACATCAGAAAAATTAAATACAATAAATTCAACAAAAGCCTGAGAATATAAAATCATGAATAAAAATGTCTCTATTTGGAAGGATGAAATTGAAAACATAAATGCCCAAACATCACTAGAATGATGAGTTGTGCACACTGCACAGTAATAATGTCCAACCAAACTTGGCAGGCAGCAGACACAGTTTAATTAAATTATATGTCTATTTGCCACGCTGTTGTGTGCTTTGTCCATGAATAACTTTATGCTTGTTGACCGATTGTCTTCTCTTGTAAACTGTAGTCACCACAAAGGCCTCCCAGCTCTCCTCCTCCTACCTCTCTCACTGGCTGTCCTGTCCTCGCTCCATGTGTTTTCCCTTCAAATGGAGGGGAAATTAAATCAGGACTGAATGTTTTATTTTAAAAAGAAAGCCTAAACAGAGTGTCACTCTGTCACTGTGACGCGTTGTCAATCACGGTGCAACTGTATACACACACACTCGCGTACATGGACGCACACAGCACCAAACAGCGCAGCTCGCTCTGTGACTGCCCAAGGTGCTGATTGCCAAACGCCGGTATACAAATGAAGCAATGATGCGCTAATCATGCCCACACAATCATGCCTGCGGTTTTTTCTGGGCCCAACGACCCGACTTTTTTACATGTTATGCAGCCAAAACCGGACTTGTCCATTGTAAGCCAGGGATAAAAACCTTGTTTAACTTTGAACTCAGCTTTAGTCCACACACCCCATGCAGTCTGGGTCTCCCCTTCACCCGCAGCCGCGTCCTCCTCCTCCTCCTCCTCCTCCTCCTCACCTCCTTCATCATTGCTGTCACTCTCTGATTCGTCCTGGTTATCGATATCATCCTCTTCACGTTCTCCGTGAACTGACATCACTGCTCCCTCATCCTCATCCGTGCTCCTGACAGCACAGACCCTGTTGTGCCAAGGTACTTACCCCCGCCAGAAAGTGTATCCCCTGGCCGCGGGAGCGCGCACGTCTTGTCTGCACTTTAATGATGGAACTTCACGCTAAACAATGACAAATACTGTCATGCAGACTGTTGTATGGATGTAGTGCGTGTTATCGTTTTTCTGTGTTGTTCTTTTTAGTTGTAAATTTATTAATACATCAAAATAAACAAGTCCATTGTTTGAAATGCTTAGTTTTTGAACTGTCGTCCTTTATTAAACCGTGTAGCGCCGTAAGGAACTGATCTGCCAAAGAATCAGTCTTCATATGCTTCTTCTCTCTTCATACCATGCTCATACGCTGAGTTTTGATTGCTCTTTGGGATACTTTTTCTTAGATTAGCCTCCTGCTGCTATTTACGATCATCCGGAAGTTCAATCCACACTTTCAAAATAATAGCACGTATCCATGAAAAACGTAAGGACTCGACCTAGACTCAAGAGGTATCCAAAAACAAACTTCAAAACTCCTTTTTTTCAAAGGCAAAGTTCGAAAGCTTCGCTAAAAGGTATCCCAGCCCAATGACAATAATAATGAATTTGGAAAGAATAATAACATCACTGATCTATTAAGTAGCCTACAAAGCTTGCTCTATTAAGATCATATACTACCTTCATGAAATTTATTTTGTGATCATTTCAGAGCAAGACTAATAATATTGGAGGGTTTAAAAAGACTAGCTCACTTCTTTCCTAAGTTACAGTGGGATACACATTATTTCAGGCCATATTTCGCCTGCAAAAATCTGTATCCCCCCTTAGAAGGGTCAAATCATAAACTACCATCATGAAATTTATTTTTTTGATCATTTCAGAGCAAGACTAATGGGAGAGTTTAAAATGACTAGCTCACTTCTTTCCTAAGTTACAGGGGCATACAAATTATTTCAGGCCATATTTCGCCTGCAAAAATCTGTATCCCCCCTTAGAAGGGTCAAATCGGGAACTACCATCATGTAATTTATTTTGTGATCATTTCAGAGCAAGACTAATAATATTGGAGAGTTTAAAAAGACTAGCTCACTTCATCCCTAAGTTGCAGGGGGATACAAATTATTTCAGGCTATATTTTGTCTGCAAAAATCTGTATCCCCCCTTAGAAGGGTCAAATCGGGAACTACCATCCTGTGGTAGTTCCGTCAGTACTAGATCTTGCTCTAAATAATCACAAATTACCCTTCTGAGATCTGAAATATACAGACTTAGGAAAGAGTGGCTGAGTTATGATCATAATACAGTCTTTTTAAACTCTCCAATATTATTAGTCTTGCTCTGAAATGATCACAAAATAAATTTCATGAAGGTAGTTTATGATCTTAATAGAGCAAGCTTTGTAGGCTACTTAATAGATCAGTGATGTTATTATTCTTTCCATATTCATTATTATTGTCATTGGGCTGGGATACCTTTTAGCGAAGCTTTCGAACTTTGCCTTTGAAAAAAAGGAGTTTTGAAGTTTGTTTTTGGATACCTCTTGAGTCTAGGTCGAGTCCTTACGTTTTTCATGGATACGTGCTATTATTTTGAAAGTGTGGATTGAACTTCCGGATGATCGTAAATAGCAGCAGGAGGCTAATCTAAGAAAAAGTATCCCAAAGAGCAATCAAAACTCAGCGTATGAGCATGGTATGAAGAGAGAAGAAGCATTACATATGAAGACTGATTCTTTGGCAGATCAGTTCCTTACGGCGCTACACGGTTTAATAAAGGACGACAGTTCAAAAACTAAGCATTTCAAACAATGGACTTGTTTATTTTGATGTATTAATAAATTTACAACTAAAAAGAACAACACAGAAAAACGATAACACGCACTACATCCATACAACAGTCTGCATGATAGTATTTGTCATTGTTTAGCGTGAAGTTCCATCATTAAAGTGCAGACGAGACGTGCGCGCTCCCGCGGCCAGGGGATACACTTTCTGGCGGGGGTAAGTACCTTGGCACAACACCGGCATCTGCCTCCAGAACAACTTTGGCCAGTTTGAGGTCTGGTTGACCGACTGGTTTAAAAAAACTTGAGAGTTTTGATTGTCGCTGTGACATTTTAGCAGGCTAACACTAACAGCGTTGTCAGTCAACTGGCTGGTTACTGTGGCTTGCGCGCGGTGCCGGTGCGGAAACAAAACCATCCCAATGCGCACTGCGTTGTGACACGTACGGCATGAATCACTTTTTTCCCCCGTTTTACCTAATTTCTGAGTTAAATGCATAAGAAATAAGCCAACAGGCGTCACTTCAGAGAGAGTTAAAGCACAGAGAAAACATAGATAAAAACACATTTTATTTTATTGACAAGGAAGGTCCCTGAGCAGATCAAAGAGGTGCCAGAGCGGGTCAAATAGGTCCTGGATCCGATCAAAGAGGTCCCGGAGCGCGCTCCGGCTAGCTCCGGCACAAATTAAGCACTGGAGGAAGCCTGCCATAAAGCGGTGGCCAATTTAGCGGCATGCCCGCGTAACAAATTAATTATGAATGTGATTGTACCCTTGTCTGAAGGGTAACTAGAGGGCTGTAAATCAAAAACAAGAGAGCAGTTTAACAAAAACTGACTACAAGCTTCCCGAAACAGGCTCAGGAATGGGAACGTGGGGCTCTTTGTGAGGGAAAGCAGGTGAGCTATGAGGAGGAGCAGTACTCACAGTTTACTCAGAGAGGGGAGGGGTGGACTCCTGAGAGGAGGGAATCCGGGCATTAATGAGAGCTACTTGTTGAGTTAATTCATTCAAAGACTCCATGACTCCATTGATCACCTTCTCATGTCGTCCCAAGATGTGTCAAGGAGGATTCTTTGATTCATGAGAGCTTCTCATATTGCCTCTGGCGTCTCTGGGTTCATCCTGGCCAGAGTATTCTGTGACGTGTGCAGGTAGGATTACACATAAACCCAGAAGTTGACGGGAGGCAAAACAACAGTTTTTGTGATTTTATTTTGAAGCTCTTCAAGGTCCAATGTTACGGCCTAGAGAGGCCCTCTCTTCTCTGCTCTGCCCCTCTTTGCTGGTTGTGCTTTCTGTGTTTCAGGTAGTAGGGGAGGTGTCTTCCCGAGACACCAATCTGGCACACCTGAGCAGGCTGGGCTCAGGAAGCTATAAAGCAGACCTGCTCACAGACCTCACTCTCTCTTCTTCATGGCCTGCAGACTGGACTGACCTGTGTGTGTTTGTTTGTTTGTTAATTTGATTTGTAGACTGACATACCCAACACAGCCTGCACACTGACAACCATAGTTTATTTATTTCATGGCAATTACTTTAAATACTTATTTCATTAAACGTTATGTTAAAACTTGGTAAATTATGTGTGGTCTCCCTTATGTCACAAACTATTGAGCCAGGCTGTGACACCAAACAAACAGTGAAGATAGGATAAGGCAGTGTGGCCGGCGTCACAGAAAGCAGGGGACATGGCGTGGACAATACTCTGGCGCTGAGTACAGGTCTGCAGCATCCTGAAGAACCATGTCTGATTGCCTCCAACAAGTCACAGGTGCACAGGTGAGTGAGTGTGCAGGATAAGGAACATGAGAACAGCTGCAGCACTCTACCTCTGCTCAGGAGCAGAGAGGGGAGGGGCAGCTCAGGAGTGGATGACCACAAGATATGGAGTAAAAATTGAGTCCAAGTCATACTCATGATTTTAAAACATAGCTTTGGCCAAATGAATACTGATTCAATTTCAATCCACCATATTTTTGTTCTTCCAGCATTTTCATTGCCAAGAAGTTATTTCTCACACTCTGAAAAAAGAAAGCACTTCCGCATTTAAAAATATTGCTTGGTAAACTCACAAATACTCTCCATCTAATGCAGATAAGATAGACACTTCTAGATAATCTTGAATATTTCAAAAAGATTTGATCACCTCTCTTATAATACCTGACTCCAATGTCCTCTTAACCTAATTATTTTCACTTTTGTACTATAAATGAACAAGCAGTTCGGATCGTTGGCTGGATGGGTGAGTGGGTGGGGGGTCTTCCTCCCTAATCTCTATTTAACCATAATTATTTCATTTTTCATTATGTCCTTTTATTCATTTTATATATGTTGATTTTCTTGTTTTATTATCATCAATATTTATTTCCTGTCATGTCTACTTCAGGTGTTCTTCAGTTTGGAGGATGTTCATAGTTATTGGTTGTATTGTCTACTGTTCATTTTTCTGTTTTTTTTAAATAGCATATTGAAACTATTTTGCTGTACATTTGTGTGTCAATCAATCAGTCAGTGTTTATTTGTGTAGCGCCAGTTCTTAACAAATGATATCACAAGGCTCTTTACAACAGAGCATACCCTAGGCAATTATACCCTAAGCAATTAATTAAGCAAATGAGCAATTATTAGAAGTGATTAGGAATAAAGTTAAAAAGTTGGAAGATGTTTACATGCAGCAGGGTGAAAAGCGGTGTACATCCCTGAAGATAAGAGGAACTGCTCCAGAGACTACTGACCAAAAAAGGAGAAATGTTTGAGAAAGCGCAAATGGTTAAAGACAAAATAACAGACTGCTGTCAACAGAAGATAAGGCTGAGGTTCATGTGTCACAGCGACAACGCCTGAATGTTTGTGTGCTTCCAGGAACCAGGGTTCCTTTGTTATAGAGACAATGGTGTGCTCTGCCAGGAAGGCCCTAAGTGTGTGTGGGACCTGCCAGAAAACAAAGGCAGAGGTGGATTCAGTATCTCTATCAAAGGGATAGAAAAAGCAGAAGTGATGGTTTATTCCAAGGCAGCCTCTCGAGGAAGCAAGATCAATCCTGACAGTTCAGGACCACACTGGGCGGGGTCCCTCAGGAAAAGACGGTGGTGCTGATAGAGACTGAGACAGCGCTGGTGGTCATGGTACCTGGACTAAGCCATCTCTGACTCCATCTCATAAGAAAATTTGACTCTCGGTCTCCTCTTCTGAAGATCTGATCAACTATGGTCAGTATTTTGGATGTTCTTGTTTATTACCAATAAGTACACTTACTGAATATTATTAATTGTAATCTTTGCCTATGCTAAACTGTAATACAAAGTAATTATCTTATGCTTTTAAAGTTAAGAGTAAAGTCTTGTTATTTTATCAGCTACACATATCACCACCTACTGTGGTCTCAAATGGTGTGCATGTCACACAGTGTATATGGTTTTAATAGCTTGCTCTAGCTGTAGCCCTTGGGATCTTTTCACCTCCAGATCCCGAAAGATGAACCCAGCAATTAACCAAGTGCAAGGATTATGACAGAGTAGCTGTCGTCAACAAATGTGAACTCTGTTAGATATCCACAAAGGCTATTCTGTAGAGGTTTAGGAGTGTATACAGGGCAGATATTTGCATGTAAATAGTCAGAAAGTGGGCTAAATATTTTCTCCTCAGGTTAAAAAGTTAATTGTTGTTCGGCCTGAGCGGATCACTGCTGACTCCAATAAGCTGGACCCATTTAAAGAAGAACTGGCAACTACCTGTACCAGGGCAGTGGGGATCAAACACAACCCCAAACTAATCAAGGTCTTTATGGACTCGCATCCTAACATTCTTGGGCTGTCAGGAGCCTGCTGTGGAGGAGGGGGTACTGTCACATCTCCCGGTTAGGTTCCCCTTTTGTCTCTTCTGCATTCATCATGTCTTGTCTTTCCTTTTTTATTTTCAAAGTACTCATCTTTGTCTCTCATTTCAGATTTTCTTGCCCTCCCCTTGCTGTGTCTCCAACTGTTGATTCCCTTCAGCTGTGTTCTCTCCCGCATCACCTGTGTCTAATTAACTTGTGTGTGTATTTAAACCCTGCTTCTCCTCTGGTTCTTTGTAGGGCTGTCTTTGTACCTTGTGCCTCCTGATGTAGCCCTCCATTTTTGTGATCACCTTAATGCTGTGTTCACACCGGACGCTACTTGTACTACCTCGGCAATCACTCTCCATGCAAATCTCAATGTACAGCCGCGATAGGGCAGGGCTAACCATCCCGCGATGCATTTGCTGCGTACAAGACGATCATTTTACTCGTTGCGCGATGTCAAAGTAAAAAAAAGTTGATCTTTTCAGGCGATGTTGCGTGTGCTGTGCGGCAACAGCCAATCAGCGGTGTGTGCGTGTGTGACGATGCCTGTGGGAGGAACAATTTATGTCCGTGTGGGGACATTAGTTCCGCCTAGACGGACCGTGGGAAACTCACAGATAATGCTGCTGCAGGGCATCAGTTGCAGTGTTTTGTGGTTGATAAGTGAATGAAAAGGATACAGCTGGAATATGTCAGCTTATAAATCCTATTATATGATATATGAAATGATCGTGGTGAAACTCGAGCAGATGTGACGTCACCGAGCGACGGCCGACGGCAACGGTGACCAAAATGTGGTATTTATGGACGCACATGCTACGTTAGTGGGCAATTTTGGTAGCTGGGTCACTTAAGTGGGTAAAGCTAGAAAGATATTCGCAACGGCTCTTCTTGGCAAAGTAAATGTGTTCTGCACAATATGGCAGCCAGACCATAATTCTGCTGTTGCAATGCTGGACACGACAAGTTAAAAAAAAAAAAAATGCAAATTAGAATATTAATTAAACTTCATTTGAATTTTCTAATCAGAGTTAAACACATCAGAATAAAATGTGTCAAAACAAAGAAATCAAAACAAAGAAGAGAAAATTTAAGAGCTTTCTAATAGTTAAGTGAAGTGTTGTAATTGAAATTGAATTTTTCAAGAACAAAAATGCCAGTGTGAAAACCCTGACGAGAAGGGAAGTTGCCCAACAAACAAAAACCCCATATTTAAAACTGTGATAACATAAATCCACCTTTTCAGAACAAATGTGTAGTTTATAGAAAAACAAAAAATCTAACACTGAATTTGTGTTATGTCATTGTAGTTCCGGTGTCAGAAAGTGCAAGTGCAGGAACGTCAGTTGCAGGGGTCACAGCTACCGCCAAGGACTCTGGAATAAATCGTGAGATGGAATTTAAAGTAACAAAAGTCCAGTTTAAGTATGCCAACAATCAAACAGATGACATGAGGACGGTGTTTGAGGCAGTCACCACTCAGCAAAATAACACTTATGTTGGAATAATTCAAACTACAGAGTTGCTCGATTTGACACTGAAGGGGAAATATTTGGTGACAGTAACTGCAACTGACACAGGTGGACTTTCCACAGCCATTGTGCTGGAGATTTTCTCGATTGATCAGTCGTACAAAGTTGAACTTGAATTCACACTCACTGAAGCACAGGTTGAAGACAAACGCGATGACATCATCAGAGCTCTGCAAACTGCCACCCTAACTGCTGTTAATATAGTTAAGATCAGGCCAAACACTGAAGAAACCACCAGGGAAACAACAGGAGCCATCATTGAGGCATATTTTGTCTACTCCAATGGGACAGCTCTAATCCCTGATGATGTGGGAAAGATGATCTCTGATCCTGAACATTATCTTACTCTGGTCAACCTTGGACTCAAGAATATTGGAACAGCTCCTCCGGTGACTACATCAAACACTCTGACGTATGTGCTGCTGGGCGTCGTGGGGGGTCTCGTCGTTGTGCTGGCTATCCTCACCACCTCTTTACTGTGCACCCGCAGAAACTACAGGAGGAAGCTGAAGGCAGCCAAAGCTATGAACTCTGCTTCCACAGTCAACTCTGACAACCAGAAAATTGGTGCTGTGGTGCCTGGAACCAATAAATACACAATGGAAGGAGCAAATCCTGTCCTCAACCTGAACACTGACTCCACACTGGCTCTGGACTTGGATGAGGACAGCTATGATGTGGACAAAGTCAGCCTCAACTCCCTTGACTACAGGGAAGACATGGACACATATATGGACTCAAAACCAGCCATGAAAATGATCCGGGAAGAGGATGAAGAGAAGGAGCAAAACGATGAGCCTCCAATTTACATCGAACCTCTGGATGCTGTGCTCGCCCAGCGAGGCCCAAAGAAAGGCACTGATAATCCTCTTCTGGGTTACAATAACCCTGCATTCAACACAACAGACTTGCGATGGAAAAGAAGAAGGATGAGTGTCTACAGGGGGCCTCAGATGGACAAATGCTGCCTCTTTGTAATCAGGCTGATCAAATTATAAGGAGAACCATGAACTCTCTCACGCAACCGTCTGCTCTGACCTAAGGTCAGATATTTTATATGTTTGCACAAGATAAATAATGATGGGAGCCAAGTGTTTCTCTGTCTCTACATTATGTAATCAAAAACAACAATAAAATGCTGGGATCTAAAAAAAAAAAAGAAAAGAAAGATATTCACAGATTCGGACTTTGCGGGTCAATAACTCATGAATAAAACAACGTACTTACAAACTAGACCCCTCTTTCTAATCACTGTCACGAAGACTGTGAGCTACAACCTTGTTTTTCTCCGAACGAGCCGTCATCCAAGCCCCGAAATTTCAATTGGTCTCAATACGCTGCCGGTAAAGGCTCGGCAGCTTAGGGACCGTTGTCAAATTACCATATCGGAAGAAAGGTGTGAAAGAAAATTCAATAACTTCTCAAAACGGAGAAATGAATACTTCAAAACCACAACAAACATAAAGGACCATGTGTGATTCATACTACAGGTCATATTTTTCAAGAGTTATGAATTAAAATACATTACAGGACGTGATCACTGAAAATACAGCAAATGCCATCAAAGTTATGAGCCCTACCAACAAAATGAGAACAAAACATTAAAGGTGATCTACTTCACTTTGAACTGAAGCTGTTACTTTAGCAAAAAAGTTCTGATTTGATTTATTGAATTGTTTGAATAAATGTGTAAGGACAATAAAAGCTGTATTAACTTAACTGTTGTTTACTGTAGTGACATCAAACTTTGCCTGATGATCAAACATCTCTTATACTCTGTGCTACAGCTGGTATTGTAGAGAAATAGGTATCAATGTAATTTATGCGATTTGTTTTGTATTGACATTTATTCACTAATATGTAATGTCAACAAAAACTTTAATAACTTTTGTTCGTTATATTGCCACCAAAGTCAACCCTGATGATTAAGCATCCCCTTTGCTCTGTACTACAGCTCTAATTTTAGAAAAATAGGTTGCACTGTATTTTATATGATTTGTAATGTATTGACGAATATGAATTAACAGGTTATGACTATAAAATCTTTAATAACTTAACTTTTGTTCATCATATTGACACCAAAGTCACCCTGGTCATCAAGCATCCCCTTTTCTCTGTATTACAGCTCTAATTTTAGAAAAATAGGTTTCACTGTATTTTATATGGTTTTTGTTATACTGATGAATATTAATTAACAGGTTATGACTATAAAAACTTTAATAACTTAACTTTTGTTTGTTATATTGACACCAAAGTCATTCTGATGATTGAGCATCCCCTTTGCTCTGTACTACAGCTCTGACTTTGGAGAAATAAGTCTCACTGTATTTTATATTTGTTAAGCATTTTTGTTATTAGGGCAAAGCCATGTTAACCAGCAACCAATTAGAGATGTATGACGTGATGACGTCATTGTCCCACGCAGGCCACCATGTTTGTCTGCTGAATAAACGGCGGATGTGTTATATGCTCCAGCCAACAGAGAAGACGGTTGTCAGGTGTTTCTGTCTTAACGATGCTAGTCGATAAAGTTGTTCACTGTGTTTAACCCAAAGTAAAACGCAAGTACTGCTGCGCAGGGATGGCGAACATCTCCACAGGTTATGGGCCCAGCCACTCAGGCCACAGGTGGAGCAGACTTTTATTCGACAGCGAGGAGAAAAGTTAGGAACTGTGGGAAGCAAGGTTCCTCGCCCACATGGAACTGCGTGGTCTCAGGGGGACCATCACGGCGGAGCTGGATATCGATGACGGGGATATAGAAGCTTGCGCCGAAGATGAGGAGAAGAATAGTGAGGCGTACGCGGAACTTGTGCAAGTTTTAGACTACAAAAGTTTATCGTTAGTGATGAGAGATGCGGAACGAGACGGAAGAAAGGCACTCAAGATTCTGCGAAAGCATTACGTTGGCAAGGACAAACCACGAGTCGTAAGTCTTTATTGTGAACTGTCCACTGAAGTCAAGCCAGCACACTACTAGAAACACTTGGTCAAGCCAGCCCACACGTTGTTTTGCGGTGCACGCATATATGGAACATTACGGTAATAGCAACAAACGCCCAATTTCAAAGTAAAAGCAACCTTCGACAAAAACCCGCTCCTGCGCAGCTAGGAGAGTACAGAGAAATATGGAAGAGGAGACGTGACTGTGGACCACGTGATGAGAACAAGTGGGGCAACAAAAGCGCGCGGGAGAGGCCGAGGAAAGAAAGTAGACCTGGCTGACATGGAGTGCTACGCGTGCGGGAAAAGAGGACACATAGCCCGGGCATGCCCCAACGACGTGCAGCAGAGGAGAGATGATCGAGCATGGGACACACCACAGCGAGAAAGGGCGCAGTCGTGGACGCGGCCAAGGTCGTGACCAAATCAAGAAAGCTGATGAACAGACAGGTGCAGAGTCTTCATTTTTCTTTAAGATGAGTGACTGTCAAGTGCAAGGAGAAAACAAGAAAGGGCTCATGGTCGACTGTGGCGACACATCACATTTGATCAACGATGCCACCAAATTCAAAACAGTGGACAAGAGCTTCAGACCCGAGGATCACATGATCGAGCTCGCCGATGGAACCAAGGTGAGCGGATTGGCAAAGATAAGGGGAGACGCAGAGGTCTTTTTGCTGGACAGCGAGGGAAGATGAGTGAGAACGAGGCTCAAGCAGGCGCTCTACATCCCCCCGTTCCCACAGAACATCTTTTCTGTCAAGGCAGCGACAGCCAACGGCGCAGAGGTCCGCTTCAAAGACGGCGATGACTGGCTGGTCAACAGGGACGGTACAAAGTTCAGAATGGATGTGTATGGCAGGCTGTATTACCTCAGCACAGTTGAGAATGAAAACATTGATGAGGTATATGGTTGTCATCATATGAAAACGTGGCACAGGATACTAGGACATTGTAATTTTGATGACATTACAAAGTTAGAGAATGTGGTTGAAGGGATGTCTATTAAGGGCAAAAATGATCAAACAAACCAAAACTGTGAAATATGCACGCAGGGCAAATTCACACAAAACAGAGCAGACAGGCAGATGCAAAGGCTACATCAAAACTTGAGCTAGTGCACACAGACTTGGGCGGGCCCATGGAACCAGCAGATAAAGATGGGTACAGGTATGTAATAGCATTTACAGATAATTACAGTGGAATGATTTTTCCCTATTTTCTGAAGGCAAAAAGCTATGCAGCGCAAGCTACAGAGAAATTTATAGCAGATGTAGCTCCCTATGGGAAGATTAAGTGTATAAGGTCTGACAACGGTACAGAATTTACCGGGCAGGAGTTCCAGTCCTTACTTAGGAGTAATGGGATAAGGCATGAGACGAGTGCACCCTACTCACCAGAAGACTACATTTTGTATTCACTCAATATACAAGTAGCCTATAGATAAGGGAAAAACTTTTTTTGGGGGGGGGGGGGGGACATGTTTCTGATTGATGTGATGTTTTGGCCCGCCATTCAGTTGCTCAAAAAATTTTTGGCCCCAGGCCAAACTTACTTGCTGAGTTTTGTATAGCCTAAGTGGTTCCCAACCTTTGTTGTCTTGTGTACCCGCTGAACCTTTTTGTCATATCATGAGTAACCCTTCACTCATATGTAGCAATATCAAACTGATCAACTTTAAGGAAACTCTACAAGGACAAAGAACATTCCTCTCTGACTCTGGGCCTCCCTGCATCAATGACTGTAAATCTCCTAAAAGCATCTGGCGCTACAGAGTCTGTCGTTAATGACTGCGAGGTACCCCCAAACAGACATCGGTGTGGATGTTTACTTTTCTTCCTAAACAGCGATTGGCTGAGACCAAATAGTATGTTCGAAGAGAGTCCGTTCTCAAAGTCATAAACAATTCTTGGTGACACCTAAGTTGACCTTGGACCTCCCTGGACATCTTGGACCCCTCATCCACTCCAGATGTGGTCTCTGTCTAGCACAGAAAACCACAAAACTTTCAAACTGTTTAAATGAAATAATGGACATGTGTAATAATGTAATATTTTGTCCTGTCATGACAAATGCTTTCTAATGATGTGACTTGTGTGTTTTTAGCCCTAAAGATCCCCAAGTTAGGAGAAAGTTGGGTTATCACTCTGTTTCATTGAAGAATGCTTATAATAGGATTTCTACGCCTTAAGTTTTGGTTGCAAATCATCCTAAGGACATGTTGACTTGTATTTCTTAAGTTAACCACCTCTATTTTGTTTAATTGACTGTTTAATAAGATTTGAATTGTTTAATTCTTTCTTATACTTTAGATATACAGTATTTGGTATCAAATTGATCACCATGAGATTTCCTATCCAGTTGGAGTGCTTATATTGGATGTTTAATCAAAATACAACTTAATATTGGCCAAATATTAGTTGATAAAAGTTTTGATCACCACAGAAGGCCCTCCTACTCTGAGATCCTCATCAGGAGTTAAAACAGAGAGACATGCGGTCTTGCTCTCTCTGCTTCTCTTGTCCTCTTCTCTTGTAAGCTCTTATCTGCTTACTCTTGTCCGTCTCCTTCTTCCTCCTCGTCTTCGTCACCACCTTTGATTTTCGGCTCCACATATTTTTCCTGAACTTTTTATCTAAGCTTTGTAGCCCGCCGATTCTTTCTTTATAAGCCAGTAAGACTTGCTTCATAGTAAATGGACTTTTGTTATTAATTTCAGAATAGTATTCGTTTGGCCAATGAATTCTTGATTTTTGGAATTAGTTACAAATCAACTTTTTATACAATCGAGACACCAACGTCCAAGCTCCAGCTTCACCTTGAGCAGAACCAGTCCAATCTAAGACTTCTCTCCCAGGGAATCTGGGACAGATCAGATTACATCGGAACATCCTCCACTGGATCCATCGCGCTGGGTAGAGTGTGTGGACTTCAGAACCAGAAAAGTCCTTCAGAATCTCCAGTAGCTCCGGACCAGTCTGAGATCCGATCATAAAAGCTTCACGAAGTAAGGCGTGGTTCTATCTTCTTTCAGATGGGCTTGAGTGTGTCTTGGTTCAATTCTCTAATAATTTCCCCTTGATTTGACCTTTTACAAGTAGGTTAATTCGGAAATTAATCCTTTATAACCACTCCATATGCTTAAATGTTCCTTGAGGGTTCATATCTTCTTTCCTGATTGACAGCATCATTGATTTAGTACATCTCTGACATTTATTCCTTCTTAAGTGTTTATTTTATTTTATTTTGTCTTCAATATTCATTTTAATAAATCACCCTTATATATTTAAAGTTCTGTCTGTTGGTATTCTATTTGGAAGATTGACATCACTGCATGAGAGTTCTGTCTTTAGATTTGAGATTGATTAAACTGATAAGTTTGACTTAATTGATTAAACTGATAAGTTTGACTTAATTGATTAAACTAATAAAGTTTGACTTAATTGATTTATCTAATTTAAGTAAAATAATTAATAAATCAATTAATTAAGTTAATTTTGCCTTTTTTGTATAAAAAGGATGGTCCCCCTTTTAATTAACGAGAGCAAACCTGGTTATTAAATGAATATTAATTACTTTAATTAATATCCAGAAAATAATCACTACACATACAGTACATGTTCATAATTCTTCTAAAGCAGAACATAACACAACTGATTAATAAATGAAAATTTTATCTCCTTAATTTGAACATTTAGTTCACATAAATTTTCTTCTTTTAACTCAAATTTAGAATAATAATATATAAAAATTTGACTTGAAAATGAATATGTAATCTAAATAAATACAGACAAAATCTGAATAATCAACCTGCCTTTGTTGTATATAACTGTTTTAATGTTTACTATAAAACACTGGTGCTCCTTTGAATAAGACCCCTTTAAACAGGCATTTAAACTTTACAAATCAGGAAGAAAACACTCAAAATAGTTTCTCTGTGGGCTTCTCCCAACCCTCTCCTGAATCCAGAGCAAGTGGATGTTTCAGCTGCAGGTTGGAAGCTGGTTTCATTTTAGCTCAGCTCTGGTTATTGTTTCCTTGGGAAAATTAGTTGTCGCACACACATACAATTCTATTGACAGGCTTAACTCAGTACTTTCAAGTTGAAAATACATCATGTAACCCTGCAATGTTTCGTATCCCTGGTTGGGAATCATTGTTCTGTACTATGCTCTTAACACCACTTTTAATCAACTACAGTGATAATGCTTTAATTTTGAAGGTAAAATATCATTGGTTAAATATTTAAGTATTTTGAGACCTGATGATCTTTTGAGCACCCGTTGTTGTGGGCTGGGCCGAGTCAAAGTCCAGGGCTGTTTTTCAGTCCCAGTCCGCCACTGGCAACCTCCCAAAGCATTTGTGGACGTATGCAGTGCAAACGGCAGCTCAGATCCGCAATAGGTGTTACAGTAAGCATCTAGAGCAGACACCTTATTGTGTTTTCACAGGAAAAACACCCAACCTGTCTAACATGAAGGTATTTGGATCTGAATGCTACGTATATACGCAGGATAAAAAGAAGCTTGATCCCAAGTGTGACAAAGGGAATTTTGTCGGCTATGATAAGTATAGCCCGGCTTACAACATCTACTACCCGGAGACAGGAAAAGTCCTAAAACATAGGCTAGTGAAAACAATCACTAAAGGCAGCACAGATAGCCAGACGCAGACCAGTTATAACATGGAGGATGACGCAGAGAGCTATGGAGAAGCGACACCCAAGGTAGTGAGCCAGGATCAGGGACAGCCTGAGGAGGCTAGTGTGGAGACTACTGAAGCAGGTCCAACCAAAGCAGCTGGTACAGAGAAAGAACGGGTAGAACAGAGATATCCTGTGAGGGAGAGAAAGGCCCCAGAATATCTAAAAGACTACCAATGTAAAGCAGAGTGTGATGAAACAGAAAATGTGGATTATTTCTACTGAGTGACCTATGGTGTACCTAAAACATTCAGTGAGGCAATGAATTCAGAGAAATCAAAGTTGTGGGGCGATGCAATGAAAGAAGAGATGCAATCCTTAACTGAGAATGAAACTTTCACTCTGACACCACTGCCACAGGGCAAGCAAGCAGTGGGAGGTCGCTGGGTATATGAAAGAGTGAAAGAAGGCCCAGATGAATCTGAGACTTGTAAAGCCAGATACGTGGCAAAGGGGTACGGTCAGGTGGAAGGGATTGACTACAAAGAGACATTTTCACCCACTGCTGATATGACCTCTGTCCGAGTTTTGATGCAGGTAGCTGTGCAGGAGGATCTTTTCCTTCACCAAATGGATGTGAAGACTGCTTACCTCCATGCTCCCATGGACTGTGAGATGTATATGGAGCAACCGGAAGGGTTTGAGGTCAATTCAAGAACAGGTGATCACCTTGTGTGTAAACTCAACAAATCATTGTATGGGTTAAAACAGTCCGGTCGTAACTGGAACATGTTACTACATGATCACCTTACAGAGAATGGTTTTGTGCAAAATGATGCTGACCACTGTGTCTACACCAGAAAATCTGGGGATGAGAAAGTCATACTGCTAGTGTGGGTTGATGATTTAATCATAGCAGCGAGTAACAACGCCATACTCAGAGATGTGAAAGAAATACTGAAGAGAAGGTTTAAAATGAAGGATATGGGTCCACTTAAACACTTCCTAGGTATTGATTTTGACTACAGTACTGGAGAAATCAAAATGACACAAAAGAGACACATTGAGAAGATGTTAGCAAGATTTGGAATGTCTGAATGTAAACCCAGATCCACCCCATTTGAGCAGAAATTACATTTTGACAATGATGATGATGTAATTGATTCAACAGGTTACAGAGAGATAGTGGGTAGCTTGATATATATCACGACATGTACCAGACCCAACTTGAGTTGGATAGTTAGTAAGTTATCACAACACCTGGCAGAACCAATGCAACAGCACTGGACTGCTGCAAAACACATATTGAGGTACTTAAAGGGTACTATGCATCAGGAACTACACTACCAGAGATGTGAGAAACGCTTACAGCTCGAGGGGTATAGTGATGCTGATTGGGCAGCTGACAAGAATGACAGGAGAAGCACCACTGGATATTGTTTCAGTTTAACTGAGAATGGTGCAGTATTATCATGGAAGAGCAAGAAGCAGCCAACAGTGGCATTATCCAGCTGTGAAGCTGAGTATATGGCTCTAGCAGCCGCTACTCAAGAGAGTATGTACCTTGTACAACTTCTAAAAGGGATGGATGGTAGTAACCAGCATTTACCACTCAAAATCTTTGAGGACAACCAGGGGGCGTTAGCGTTCCCCAAGAACCCGGTATGCAGATAGAGAAGCAAGCATGTTCTGCAGGTCTGCACACACCGAGGGGAAAATTAATGTCGTTTACTGTCCTACTGCAGACATGGTAGCTGATGTACTTACCAAACCAGTGTCAAAGGTCAAATTTGAGAAATTCATGGGTTATTTGTTTGGAGAGTAATGGAAGCTGGCAGATAAGATTAATATAATGAAGAAGTGATGTAAAGAATGTATTTTTTTTTTATTTGAAGAACTACCAGTGAGACAAACCATGAGAGGTTTTGTTTTGTGAGTTATACAGTAACTGAGTACAGTGCAAGTGAGTTATGTTTTTCCACTATGCAGAAGAGAGTAGTAAACATGTCTTTGAGTGGGAGTGTTAAGCATTTTGGTTATTAGGGCAAAGCCATGTTAACCAGCATCCAATTAGAGATGTATGACGTGATGACGTCATTGTCCCACACAGGCCACCATGTTTGTATGCTTATTAAATGGCGGATGAGTTATATGCTCCAGCCAACAAAGAAGACGGTTGTCAGGTGTTTCTGTCTTAACAATGCTAGTCGATAAAGTTGTTCACTGTGTTTAACCCAAAGTAAGACGCAAGTGCTGCTGCACAGGGATGGCAAACATCTTCACAATATTATTTTCTTATGAACCTTTTGATTAATAGGTATTTACTCTTAAAACTTAATAACTTTACTTTTGTTGGCTGTATGGACACCAAAGTCACCCTGATGGTCAAGCATCACCTTTGCTCAAGCAGCACCTTTGCTCTGTACTAAAACTCTAATTTTAGAAAAATAGGTTTCAGTGTAATATGTTTCGGTCATTGCAGATGGGTACTCTAGTGGTACTCTACGTGCTATTACAGTCTTGGATATGTCACCGATTTGTAAAATTATTGGCTTTGGTGAATTATTATATTTTGGTGAGGCATCGCTTTTTCAATATTACATCCTTGGGTCCTGTTTTTGGCTATTTTAAGCAACAATTTCAGCAGCTTTTTTTTCTTTTCCTATTATCCCCATTTTTGCTCAATTCTGTTCATTTCGTTCAGCCCTTATAAAATGAAGAAAGTTTCTTAAAAAAATACAGATTTAAAGCCTTGAAATGACAAAAAAATATATATATATATAAATATATGTGTGTGTGTGTGTGTGTGTGTGTGTGTGTGTGTATATCTATCTATCTATCTATCTATCTATCTATATATATATATATATATATATATAAATATATATATATATACACATATATATATGAATATATATAAATATATATATATATACACACATATATATGAATATATGAATATGTATGTAAAGGTGTGAATATGGGTAAAATAGGAGACTTTGTAAAATGTGACAGTTAATCTTTAGCATGTTTAACTTTACATGTGCATACTTTTATACCTAAAAATCATCACTGAGCTCATCATAGGTAAGTATGAGATAAAAAAAAAAGATTGGTTCTGTTTTTTTTCTCAAGATTTACCCTAAAGTATTATGGCAACTCCATTTAGTTAGTTTGTTTTTCATTGATCTGGTTAAATAAGTTTTCACTGATTTTGGATGGTTCCTTCCTTTCTCCTTATTTCCCAGTATTTTTCTTTTTGTTATTTCCTCTTCATCCCCTATATTTTGCGGGGAATGTAATACAGAGACTAGATTTATCTAATCCCTGTATGGCAGGGATTAGATGCATCTAATCTACAGTAATCATCAGGGTGACTTTGGTGTCCTCACTGCCAACAAAAAAAAAAGTTATCAAAGTTTCTATAGTCATTACCTATTAATTTATATTCGTCAGTATTACAAAATCATATGAAATACAGTGAAACCTATTTTGTAGAATTAGAGCTGTAGTACAGAGCAAAGGGGATGCTCAATCATCAGAATGACTTTGGTGTCAATATAACGAACAAAAGTTTAGTTATTAAAGTTTTAATAGTAATAACCTATTAATTAATATTCGTCATTAAAATAAAAATCATATCAAATACAGTGAAAGCTATTTTTCTAAAATTAGAGCTGTAGAACTGAGCACAGGGGATGCTTGATCATCAGAATGACTTTGGTGTCAATATAACGAACAAAAGTTAAGTTATTAAAGTTCTAATTGTCGTAACCTGTTAATATTCGTCAACATAACAAAAATCATATAATATACTGTGAAACCTTTTTTTCTATAATTAGAACTGTAGTACAGAGCACGCAGGATGCTCTATCATCAGAATGACTTTGGTGTCGATATAACAGATAAAAATTTAGTTATTAATGTTTCTATAGTCATTACATGTTAATTAATATTCATCCATAATTGAAAAATCATATAAAATACTGTGAAACCAATTATTCTAAAATAAGAGCTCTAGTACTTGGCAATGGGGATGTTCGATCATAAGAATGACTTTGGTGTCAATATAACGAACAAAAGTTAAGTTATTAAAGTTTTAATAGTAATAACCTGTTAATTAATATTCGTCATTACAACAAAAATCATTTAAAATACTGTGAAACCTATTTTTCTAAAATTAGAGCTGTAGTATTGAGCAAAGGGAATGCTCGATCATAAGAATGACATTGGTGTCAATATAACGAACAAAAGTTAAGTTATTAAAGTTTTAATAGTAATAACCTGTTAATTAATATTCGTCATTACAACAAAAATCATATAAAATACTGTGAAACCTATTTTTCTAAAATAAGAGCTGAAGTACTGAGCAAAGGGGGTGATCAATCATCAGAATGACTTTGGTGTCAATGGAAAGAACAAAAGTTAAGTTTTTGAAGTTTTTATAGTAATAACCTGTTAATTCATATTCGTCCATATTTGACTAATCATATAAAATACAATGAAACCTATTTTTCTAAACTCAGAGCTGTAGTACAGAGCAAACAGGATCCTCAATCATCAGACTGACTTTGGTGTCAATGTAACGAATAAAATTTAAGTTATTAAAGTTTTAATAGTCATAACCTGTTAATTCATATTCGTCCATATTTGAAAAATAATTTAAAATACAGTGAAACCTCTTTATCTAAAATTAGAGCTGTAGTAAGCAACAGCGATGCTCAATCATAAGAATGACTTTGGTGTCAATATAACGTACAAAAGTTTAGTTATTAAAGTTTTAATAGTCATAACCTGTTAATTCATATTTGTCAATGTAACAAAAATCATATAAAATAGTGTGATACCTATTCTTCTAAAATTAGAGCTGTAGTACTGAGCAAAGGGGATGCTTGATCATCAGAATGACTTTAGTGTCAATGTAAAGAACAAATGTTAAGTTAATAAAGTTTTAATAGTCATAACCTGTTAATTCATATTCATCAATATTTGAAAGATCATACAAAATATAGTGAAAGCTACTTTTTCAAAACTAGAGCTGATGTACAGAGTAAACGGTTTGCCCCAATCATCAGACTGACTTTGGTGTCGATATGACATACAAAAGTTAAGTTTTTGAAGTTTTTATAGTCATAACCTGTTAATTCATATTCGTCAATACATTACAAATCATATAAAATAAACTGAAACCTATTTTTCTTAAATTCGAGCTGTGGTACTGGTCAAAGGGGATGCTCAATCATCAGAAAGACTTTGGTGTCAATGGAAAGAACAAAAGTTAAGTTTTTGAAGTTTTTATAGTCATAACCTGTTAATTCATATTCGTCTATATTTGAAAAAACATATAAAATAGTGTGAAACCTTTTTTTTCTAAAATTAGAGCTGTAGTACAGAGCAAAGGGGGTGATCGATCATCAGAATGACTTTAGTGTCAATATAACGAACAAAAGTTAAGTTATTAAAGTTTTTATAGTAATAACCTGTTAATTAATATTCATCAATACAACAGAAATCACATAAAATACAGTGAAACCTATTTTTCAGGCCAGACGAGCTACACTGACAATTCTCATACAAACCCATTTTTAAAATCTGTGAGTAAAAACTTGCAGTCTGTACAAATATCTTTAGTTTTACACAAAAATACAAAAATTGGTATCAGTTCTTGCATCCTGACATTTCATGAATTTGTGCTAAACAACTGTACCTAGCATTTACTGACCTGACTTTAAGATTCTCTTTAGTGTTCAGGAACCCACATGTATGGGAACCCACATCCAAATCAACATGGAACCGATTCTGAAACCCAGTGAGATCTTTTTTTAGGAGGTGTTTAGGGCCTACATGGGTCTTATATCAATGCTCAGATAGGTCCCATGTAGAGCTCAGTTAGTTCCCACTTGAGGCCCGTGTAGACAATCCCAGGTGGGGCCTCTTCGGAAGTTGAGGACAAACCCACTCTAAACCCTTATTTGCAGCCCACTTTGGCGCCACACAAGGCCCAGTGAAATCTTCCATTCAGGCAGAGATGGGGCTGATATTGGGCACTTATGAAATGCCTAGAAAGACCCCATGTAGAGCCCAGGTCCATCTCACTTGAGGCCCATATGGGTGATTACAAGTTGGGAATCTGAGGAACCTGCCGACAAACCCACTTGGAACCTGTATTTCTAGCCCACATAATAGTAATAATCCATCTGGGGCCCACAAGGACATGCTGACTGGGAAGTTAAAGGAACCTCACCTTCACACAGAATCCCCACACATAAACACAGAGAATGTCCCTGTGTTTAACTACGCGTGAAGCTGCATGTCTGTGTGTGTGTGTGTGTGTGTGTGTATTCATAAAGTTAAAAGGACCACACTGTTCGCACTGAATCTCCACCCATAAAGTGGTGGCAACCCAAGTCAGTCAAAGTGCAGCACCTGTCTGTGAGTGTTGGTTACCATGACAACAGAGGCCTGCCATGCCTCTGAAGTCTCATCTCAATCATAGTGTGTCTCTACCTTAAACTGCGTGTGAAGCCTGGCGCGCGCGCGTGTGTGTGTGTGTGTGTGTGTGTGTGTGTGTGTGTGTGTGAATAAAGGACATATGGGAGCTCAGTTTTAACAGGACCCTCGCTTAAAAGGTGTTTGGGGACATCAGTCTGTTAGGTAGAGAAAACACCACCAGGAATATCGAGAATACAGCTCAAGGTCAGGTGCCAGGTGATGGTCATCACCTAATCAGGCCACACATGAGTAAAACACAAGAACAAACTCTCTTGACATCTCTACTGTGTTCTTCAACCATTTCACTATGCCAATGCCCAGCTGCCTGCTGGACTGCAATGAAAAATTCCCAGCCGCAGCCCAAGCCCCCATCAGGATTTCTGTGGAAATGGTCTCGTTTGCAATACAATCAACCAACCTGAGTGCACTGTTTGCATTTATTACCTTTAACATACTAATAAAATGTTGCACAGCTTAAAAACACTGTCATGGCTGGCTTAAAGCCAGAGATAAAGACCAGGAGGAGACACGGAGATGCAATAATTCAAAATTTATTTACAAGCTGACTTACTGATTTACAAATCAGTAAGTCAGTGGTGTAATGCGTGCATGCATGAGTGAGATGTTAATGGGATGTTGTCTGTGAAACAAATATCAAAACGGAGCATGGTGGGGAAGCAGCCTGCAAAAAGAACTCCCCAAAAGTTGAATGACTCCAGTATGCTTTATCTGGATCAGGAACACCTGGCCCAGGTGTTCCGAATCTTCATCGACCCCTCTAGCCACACCTACCTGCACCTGAAACAAAGAGTCCCAGCCAGCAAAACAGAAGTAGATGGGGTCGTCACAACACAAACAATAAAAGTGCACTGTGTACTATATGAGTAACTAGGAGATAGACATCCAGACTTGTATCTATGCATGTAAATGATACAAAAACTTGTAGAGGCCAGAAATCTATATACAACATCAACAATTCAGAACATTCAAGGCACCAAGGAACAGTAAACAATGATCTCGGTGAATAATTAGGACAACTGTAAACTACAACTCTGTTTAGGGGTATTTTGTATGTGCCTCAGAAAGTACTTGGTGAATTTTGAATTGCACCTCAGACTTATATTGTGCACATGTTTTGGCCAAACTATCAGAAACAAAAAAATCCAAAATGGACCTCTTCATTGGACCACTGGGGCATCGGTGGCGCAGCCGGATAGTGCGCTTGGTCAGGGATCAGGAGGTTGCAGGTTCAAGCCCAGCTCTTGGCGACACATGGCGATGTGTCCTTGGGCAAGACACTTAACCCAAGTTGCTCCAACTGCTGCGTCAGTGGTGTGTAAATGGGCATAAAAGCACGTGAATGTGTTAGAGATACTGGTGGAAAACTAACATAGAACCTCTGAACCATTGGTGAAGTGAATGTGAGTGCGAATGGGTGTGAATGGGTAGGTGTGACCTGCGGTGTAAAGCAGCTTTGAGTAGTCAAAAGACTATAAAAGAGCTGTATAAGCTCAAGTCCATTTAGCATTGTTCTGCTGCCTCTCTGCAGCTCGTTCTTGACTGGGCTGTTCCAGTCTCTGTAAAACAACATGTTCCACACTGTGTTTCATTTTACGTGATGGGTTGTGTGGAGAAGAAGAGACAGATGGATGGGTGAGGGTGTGTGGGATGACACAAGAGCTCAAAAGTGAGCAGGATTAGGGGATGGGAACAACAGAGATGAACTGCTGGTCTCTGCTGAGGATGCCCCTGCTGATGATGCTCAAGACACAGGTGAAAATGCAATGTTCTGTGATGGGGTGTTAAAACAAAACAAACTGGAGGCGGTAGAGGGACAGTGAGGGATTCACTTTGACTGAACAGTCTTGGGTCTTCACTCTTTAAAATAAATAGAAAAATGTTTGCTTAAGATAAGTTACACTGATGTTATAAAGGATGTATACACTGAATACAGCCATTAAAAACAAGCATGCTATTTTCTGCCTTCACAAATTATGCCTACAGCATAGTAGGCCCATTCATAATTTTTCATTTTTCCAACTAATTACTGAAGCAGAACAGAAGCAAAGGACAAACAGGGAAAACATGAGTTAACGAAACATACACAGCAAAGCAGGAAAAGTATAGATATGTTGTTCGTTTTTTACAGGTGTTTTTGTGAGCTTGTGTAGCTTATTTTATTTTGCTTACCTTACTCTCAAAATTGGTGTCAGTCTCTTGATGTTTGAGAAGTGGGACAGCCATCAGAGTTCCTTCAGGTGGATGACAATTGGCTTCCACCGTGGTCAACGCTCTTTCCACTTGCTCTCTTCTTCGCTTAACAAAATGGTCCCTCAGGTTCTTCCACATTTTACAGCAGAAATTTGGATCTTTGCCCAGGACCTCCCATATTTCCGACAGTACATGCACATGTGAGATTCTATGTCACTGACTAGAACTTTCTGGTTCATGAACTCATTAATGAAACAACATAGCTGCTTACCCATCACTGATTTGGACTTTCTGGGTTAGTAACTCATTTATAAAACAACACAGCTGCTAACCCGACTCCTCTTTTTAATCTCTGTCATGAAGACTGTGAACTCCAACCTTGTTTCCTCCAAACGAGGAACAACTTCAATTTGTCTCAATACACTGCAAGTGATAGCTTGGTGGCGTAGGGATCTTCACAAAGTTACAATTGCAAGGGAATGCTGTAAAAGAAAAGTTAACTTCACCATGAAGAGATGTAATGTTTTTCGAACACAGCACACAGAAATGCCCTCATTCTATTCAAAAAATGTGTAATCAAATTTACATGCTTAACAAGGCCAGGGCAACCTTAGCATTTGTCTGTATTGTCTAATGAGCCAGCTGGCTCTGCATGTATGTGTATGATAGGGGTGAAACGAAATTTTGTGCCACGAAATTTCGCGAAATAAAAAATGACGAAATAAAATTCAGAGACGCTCGAAATAAAAGGACGAAATAAACCCCCCTCGCCTCCCGTAGCAAAGCACTCGCTGCAACACGGAGGAGGACTTAGCGACGCTCCTTCATCAAATAAATCAGTTGTGTGGACCTATTTTGGCTTCTCATGTAAAAGACGAGAGAACAGTGAGAAGATTGAGGACAAAACAACAACCGTGTGCAAAATATGCCGCTACAGTTCGCCGTACACGGCGGCGAGTACAACTAGAACTGAACTGCAGACAGGCAGCGGCTGTATTGTGAAGGCCGTCGGACGTTAAATAAGGTGACTCCGACTCGCGAATACCTGCTTTTAATTAACAGTCACGGTGGGCAGTGCCCACGCCAACTACAATTTTAATTCATGAACAAAACAGTGAGTAGTAATCTCTTAACCTCCTGCTAAGGGCTCTCTCCCTTCTTCTTCTTCTTCTTGGTGTTTTATGGCGGTTGGCAAACAACTTTTTGGTGCATTACCGCCACCAACTGGTATGGAGTGTGGATCGGGAATCTAACTAAAATGTACTTATTCTACTAACTAAAAATAATGGTAAAAAAAAAAAAAAAAAAAAAAAATTATATTCTCGTCATCAAATTCGTTCTCTTAAGATACTGTAATAGTGCATCATAACATTTATCACTTGAATTTCTCTGCAAAATGTCTCTTAAATCCAGTCTCAACTTCATTTCTGTGAGTTTGACAATAAGTTCCCTTCTTTCAACATCATACTTTGGACAAGACAGTACCACATGCTCTATAGTTTCCAGCTGGTCACAATAATCACAGTTTCCTGAAATATGTTTCTTTATTTTAAAGAATGTGCTGTTAAGTCCAGAGTGACCAAATCTTAATCTTGAGATAACTGTTTCTTCTTTGCGAGATCTTGTTGTCTGTCTCATTACTCCTACTTGTCTTTGAATTCTGTAGTACCATCTGCCTGTTCTTTCTTCTTCCCATTGTTTTTGCCACCTTTCTTTTAATTTGTGCTTAATTCTGGTCTTCATCTCTGTTTTACTGAAAGGAACTTGTATGTCAATGTGACTCTTTTTTGTTGCTTCTTTTGCACACCTGTCAGCTGCTTCATTTCCACTCAGGCCTACGTGAGCTGGTATCCATACAAATGTTGTTCTTAGTCCCATCATTTGGATTCTGAATATTGTTTGTCATATTTCCAATAAAATATCCTTTCTGCTGTCTGAGTGTCCATATTTAATGCTGGTCATAGATGAGCTGGAGTCAGAGCATATAACTGTTTTCCAGGGTCTAACCTCTTCAACCCACTGAACTGCTAACACTAAAGCCATCATCTCCCCTGTATACACAGATAACTCGTTAAAGATTCTTTTGCAGACTTTAATGTTAAACTCTGGAACTATGAATGAAATGCCTATTCTGTGGGTTGAACTTTTGGATGCGTCCGTATATATCTGGATGTGATCAAAATAGTTGCTTCCTATGTAATCTTTTATCAACTGTGGCTGTAAAATGAATCCCTTTTCTTTGTTCTTTTTGTTTAGCAGTGTGAGGTCCACGCTAGGTTCAGGAAGTATCCAAGGCTGTGTCACTGGGAGTGGAACTGTTGGACTGATGTTTACTGCTGTTACATCGTGTTCTTTTGCCTTTTTCTCTATTATCCACCCAAAGCTTTTTGTTTCTCTCCTTTCCTTTTCCCAACAGGGTTTCAGTGTATCTTTTGTTGGATGATCTTCACTGTGCCCTTTTAAATTAACCCAGTAACTTAGAGCTAGTTGTTCTCTCCTGAGTTCTAATGGCATTTCTCCCATTTCTATTTGTAATGCAGATGTTGGTGTTGTTTTAACTGCACCTGTACACAATCTTAAAGCCTGGTACTGAATATTGTCCAACTTTTTTAAAGATGTTTGTGCTGCAGATCCATATGCCATACTTCCATAGTCTAATACCGATCTTATTAGTCCTATGTAAATGGTCTTTAGTGCTGTTCTGTCTGACCCCCATTCACTTCCAACAAGACATCTCATCACATTTAACACTTTCTTACATTTGTCTATAATTTTCTGAATATGGACCGACCATGTTATTTTCTCATCCAGCCACAATCCTAAAAATTTAAATTGTTTTACTCTTTCCAGATCTTGGTTATATAATTTCAGTTTTATGTTACAACCAACTCTTTTTCTTGTAAAGAACATTGTCTTTGTTTTCTCTACGGAGAATTTAAATCCCCACTTAAATGACCATTCTTCTATTTTAACCATTGCTTCCTGAACTTTTTTCACAATAAAATCCAAATTCCCACCTCTCTTCCAAATTGCCCCATCATCGGCAAAAAGAGAAAATCCTATCCCCCTCTCTAAACTCAAAAAAACATCATTAATCATAATGGAAAATAACAAAGGACTTACTATACTGCCTTGAGGCGTTCCATTTTCTATGACAAAATTTCTTGACAAGCTTTTACCTATTCTTACTTGAATTGATCTTGAAAATAAAAAGTCCTTAATCCACCTATACATTGGGCCATTGACCCCAAATTTACTCAATTTAATTAATAGTCCATCTTTCCACATCATATCATAAGCTTTCTCTATATAAAAAAAAACTGCTACAACACTTTCTCTATTAATTTGTGCTTTCCTTATCTCATGTTCTAGACATAAAGCTGGGTCCATGGTATTTCTTCCTTTCCTAAATCCACTCTGATATCTTGCTAAATACCCTTTGCTTTCTATGAAATACGTTAATCTTTCATTTATCATCCTCTCCATTATTTTACAAATATTTGATGTTAGGGCGATAGGCCTATAATTTCCTGGGTTTGCATTGTCTTTTCCTGGTTTAGGTATTGGCACCACCACTGCTTCTTTCCATATCTTTGGTAATTTTCCCTTCTCCCACACTTTATTGTATAATTCTAATAAGATGATCTTTGATGATTCACTGAGCTGATTTATCATAATGTAAGATATCTGATCTTTTCCAGGAGCTGACATTTTAGTTTTCCTGAGTGCATGATTTAGCTCTGCCATTGAAAATGGTACATTTAATAGATCATTATTGTCGATACTGGACTGCAGTACTGCCTCATTTTCAGTTATTGTGGCTTCCCTTCCTCTTTTCCCTTCTTCACTAATATTATTTGAAGAATGGACCTTGACAAAAGTATTTGCCAACATGTCTGCTTTTGCCTCATCTGACACTGCTGTATTTCCATTGTCCACCAAAACTGGATATCCATAATCTCTTTTAATACCATTCATTCTTTTTATCATTCCCCATACTTTAGTAATATCTGTTTCTCTTCCTATTGAGTTGCAAAATTTCCTCCAAAAGATCTTCTTAGCACATTTAATTGTTTTCCTTACATTAGCTTGCAACCTTTTATATTCAATAAAAGTTTGGAAACTATGAGTTCTTTTTAACACTTTAAATGCTTTATTTCGAGATTTTATTGCATTCTCACATTCTTTTGTCCACCAAGGCACGATTTTCTTTTTCTTCTTACCTCCTTCCCTTTGAATTGCTTGCTTTGCTGCCCCTAGGATAGATTCACAAACAGAAAGATTTAATTCATCAACATCTTGATTAATGTCAATGTGTTGCATATCTGTATCACATATCTGTTTAAATTTACTCCAGTCAGCCCTGCTAAATGCCCATCTATCTAATCCATTATTTCCATGCTCTTCTACATTCATTCCCACTTCAATTTTGATCGGATAGTGGTCACTTCCTATAGTTGTGTCTCTAATAATTTCCCAATTACAACTACCTGCCAATGTTTCTGTTACTAATGTAAGATCAATAGCTGATTCAGTGTTATTACTAACATTGATTCTTGTTCCATATCCATTATTCAGGCACACCAGATTTTTAATTTCCATTAGTTCTTCAATCACTTCCCCATTTCCATCATTAGAGTTACCCCATAGCGTATTATGAGCATTAAAATCACCACACCAAACTACTTTTCCTTCTATATGTACAGCTACTTCCTCCAGTAATTCTAATGATAGCTTCTTACAGGGGTTGTAGAAGTTTACTATTTTAACAACATCTTCTTTCGTCCACACTTCAATTACAATCATTTCACAGTTTTTCCCTTTCCCCAATACTCTATACTGCATTCCCTGCTTCACAAATATCATACACCTCCTCCATTTCCTCTGCTCTATCTCTGCGTATGCTGCTATAACCTCTAATTACAAAATCCAATACCGGCTTCAGCCACGTCTCTTGAACACAAATAATCTCTGGTTTCTTCTGAATTCAATCAACAAATCCTTTCAACTCTTGACCGTTTGCTATCAAGCTCCTTGCATTCCACTGAAGGATAAACATTAGGTCCTGTCCACAGAGACCCCAGGCTTCCCATCTACCTCAAGTCTTTTGTTAATCTGCTCCCAGGATACATCTTTTAAAGCCAGAAATTTTTCAGCTCCCCTCACAATTATTTTGATCTTCTCTGTTTTGTGTTTGACTTGATCCGTACAGTTGATGACATAAGCAATGAATAAAATCAGCTTATCCACTGTCAGTTCTGCATTAGCCTGTGTTCTTTGAAGTCCACCTGATGCTGCCTTCTGACTGTTGTTACCTGTTTCCTCCACCCTCTTTTGTGCTTGTACTTTCTTCACTGCTTCAGAGTAGCTTATGTTGTTAACTGCTTTCACTTGTTGGATTTCCACGGCTCTTTTCCTGACTTCACACTCCCTGTATGTCACACTGTGTTGACCACCACAATTACAACATTTAACCTGCACATTCTCTCCACAATCTTCAAATCTATGCTCACCTCCGCATTTTGCACACCTTTGCTTCCCATTGCAAGCTTTTGCTATGTGCCCATACCTCTGGCACTTGTAGCACCGCAGCGGAGGAGGGACATAAGGTCTCACAGGGAAACTCATACACCCTACTCTTATTTTCTCCATAAGCACTGTTCCCTGAAACTCCATCAGCACCGACAAACTGTCAACTCTCTCACCATTTATTGTTTTCGTCAGCCTCTTTAGTCTCCTCACCTCACCTCCCTGAATACTCCGCTGGAGTTTTTCCAGATCCTCACCAAGAGGAATACCTGTAATCAATCCCCGGCTAACCTTGTTCTCACCAAGCACTCGTTTTTCACTTACCACCTTTTTGCACACATTTTCAATAAGTAACGCTTTATTTTTCTGTTCTTGATTTTTACACTTGATAAATAATCCCCCATCTCGAAGAATTTTAGCCATTTCAATATCACCTACCTTCTTTCTCAGCTCTCTGGACAACGCCATAGGGCTAAGACTCACCTGTTCATCTTCCTTCCTGAATTTAAGTATTACCCTAAATTCCTCCCTGTCCACCTTTTTGCGAACAGCCCTGGTTCCTTCATCTGAGCTATACTCCTCTAGCTCCCTTTTATTTCCCTGGTTGGCATACCAGCTCTCTCTTACCTCCTTTCCCTGCCTCGCGTTAGCTTTCCCTCGTCCTCTTCCACTCCCAACAGGAGTCCACTCATTAAAATCCATCTCATCCTCATCATCTACCACCTGTGTTGCCATCCCAATCCAGTCACACACCAGCTTATGCCAACCGCCAAGTCGAGAATTGTTGTCAAAATCCAAACAATGTTGAATCGTGATTTCAAAATTTCCCGCAGCAACTCAGCGTCCGGAAGTCAACTTTCGTCTCGGCTCGGGCTCTCTCCCTCCTTGCTAACACACACTAACTCTCCTGTTCTGAACTCTGACCCGCCTACCTGGCCCCTTCCCTGACCGTCAGTTTATAGGAAACATTAAAATCCACATTGATCTCATAACAAACCGTAGAACTGCTACTGTATGTTTGTGTAAGTCTGCATAAAAAAAAAAACAATGTTTGATTTTTGCATCTACTGTTGAGTTGACAGAATTTGATCATACTTGAAGATCAGAAGTATATACACTGCTATAGGCTAAATATTATAGTTCACAGTTCAGACATTTATAGGTCTAAACTGCAGCTCTGAGGACTGCTATTTGTTTTCCTTTTCATTCAAGAATGTACTTATCCTGATTGTTACAACAACAGAGCACTTTTTATTGAGATTTGATGTTTGTATTTGCACTGTAGTCTAAGCAAGGGGAAAAACTTAAATTTTGCTTTTTTTCAAAGAACATTTATTTTGCACTGATGCAGCAATATTTTTTGTATGTCTGCATTAGGAAGAAATTAAAGAAAATGACATTTTTATACAACTTCCTACCGTTGGAGATTTTCCTTAATCTTTATTTCGTATCGTGAGTATTTCGTATCGTGAGCCCTGGTCGTATTTCGTATTGTTTCGTGAGCTGACCATTTCGTTACACCCCTAGTGTATGATCATAACTACTAAAACTATCAGGATATGAACCCCAAAATATAAACTGACAATTAAAGCGATAAGGACCCATATGCATATTCAATATACCAAATAAAATTCTCTTACAAAGTATCAAATTAAAGCTGGTAAGCAAAGTAAGAAAACACAAGGAAATTAAAAGTGTGCATGCAAGTCACAGAAAACTTCAAACAAATAAGAAAAACAGACTAACCACAATCACACGTGAGAACGCTGGAGAACAGTGGAACCATGAAAGACTTACACATGAGTGAGACTGGAAAAACAAATGACCCAACACAAAGAACAGGGAACAAGGAGACTAAACATATCAGGGAAACATCAAGCACAGGTGGAGGGAATCCTCATAAGAGGCACACAGAAAGGAGGGCAGGAAGAGACCACAAGGAACACATTCATTGAACACACAACATTTTAAAATAATACAAGGAAACACACAACAAGGCACAACATGAACACTTACATCAAAAGAGCTGGCTCTCTGAAAAGCCTGTTACAGGACTGTTATAGGCGCAAAGTTCAAAAGCCAGCATCTGTGATGGTATGGGGGTGTATTAGTGCCCAAGGCATGGGTAATTTACACATCTGTGAAGGCACCATTAATGCTGAAAGGTACTAACAGGTTTTGGAGCAACATATGTTGCCATCCAAGCAACGTCTTTTTCATGGACGACCCTGCTTATTTCAGCAAGATAATGCCAAGCCACATTCTGCACGTGTTACAACAGCGTGGCTTCGTAGTAAAAGATTGAGGGTACTAGACTGGCCTGCCTGTAGTCCAGACCTGTCCCCCATTGAAAATGCGTGGTGCATTATGAAGCATAAAATACAACAATGGAGACCCCAGACTGTTTGAAATACCTACTTTCAGTCCCCAATGTTGGTCTTGTCTTGTTTGTCTTTTTGCTGATAAATATGTGTCTCTTACTCAATAGATAGCCCATTTCCTGTCATAACCTTGAGCTGTGCTTCAAGTTAGAATAGGTGCCTACCCCCGATAGGTGGTGGTAGGCAATACTATAAAAGTCAGGTTCTCCATGCCTGCCAAAGCAGGAGGTTTATTTTGAATAGCAGGACCTTTCTTTTGAAGGACACCACACAGGTGTTGGCTTCAAAGTCCCGTCCACCAATGAAACTAAATATATGATGGGGAAATTTCATTTTCTTGGTGAAAACAACAAAATGAAAAAAAAAAACTTTTTTTTTTACT
>JAZDUH010000536.1:8332500-8422500 GCA_036419115.1 Scarus forsteni | reverse complement strand
AAGGTACATTTGTTTGGACAATTATAATGATAACAACAAAAATAGCTCATGAGAGTTTAATTTAAGAACTAAGAACTATTCATTTTCCATGGTTTTCTTGATACTAACCAAAATTACTTAAATTCTTACATCAATAGCCATGGCATTGTACCGCCAAAAACACTGCTTTTAAGCATTCCATGTTTTCTTTTCTGTTTGCTTTAAACACATGATACACACAAGAGTTAATACTTGATTGCATAACCATTGTTTTTGATGACTGCAGCCATGCGTCTTGGCATGCTCTCCACCAGCTTCTGACATTGTTCTGCTGTCACAGCAGCCCATTCCTGTTGGACAAATTCAAACAAATTTTCTTTGTTTTTGGGCTTGTGGTTCTCCATTTTGAGTTTGATGATTTTCCACAGGTTTTCAATTGGATTAAGATCTGGTGATTGAGCAGGCCAAGGCATGGTGCGAATGTTGTGGTTCTCCATCCAGGTTTAACTGACCTTGCCGTGTGGCAAGGGCATTGTCTTGTTGGAAAATCCAGTCATTCGAGGCAGGAAAGAGTTTTCCAGCTGATGGAAGAAGACTGTTTTCAAGGGTAGTCCTGTACATGACCTGGTTCATTCGCCTTCACACAATTGCATTTGCCCTGTTCCACTCAGACTGAAACAACCCCAGATCATGACTGATCCACCCCATGTTTTACTGTAGGGCAAGACAGTCTGGGTTGTAAGCTTCTCCAGGCTTCCTCCTAACCAGTAAGTTGGCTGGAGGGGCATCAATTCAAAATTGGATTCATCACTGAAGAGAACCTTAGCCCAATCATCAACAGTCCAATCCTTGTGGTCTCGAGCAAAGAGTAACCGGCCTTCCTCTGCCTTTCATTGATGAAGGGCTTCTTGCGTGCTCTGTGTGACTTCAAACCAGCTTCAACAAGTCAGTTTCGAACTGTCTTTGCTGAACAAGTCACATTTCTCGACAGTGCCCACTCATTTTAAGGTCCCTGGAGGTCTGACGGCGATTCCTGACACAGGAACGGATGAGTGCACGGTCATCTCGTGGGGTAGAAAGACGTTTCCTGCCACGGCCAGGTAGCAATTTGGTAGTGCCATGTTCAGCTTGTTTTTTTTGTTGTAATGAACGGCTGTCTTGGAGATCTTCAGTTTTTTCGTTACCTGTCTCTCACTCATGCCAATTTCCACCAGTGCCAAGATGGCTGTCTTTGTGGCTTCACATAATTCTTTTGTTTTAGGCATTATGTGAGAGCTGACAACTTCTGAGTTGTGCTACGGCTTGAATGTAAGCAGGAAACCACTCTAGGCCTTTGCATGTGCAGTGCTGCTTGTGACATGAAATGGCCTCTTATATACCCTGGGAATCAATTAAGCTTAAGAATGTCAAATAGGACATAAAGTATTATGTGACCAGCTGCATTTTTTGTTGTGTTCATTGTATTATACGCTTAGTGGTACCAGATATTAGAATGAACATATATACATATGTATACGTGTATATATATATGTGTGTACACACACACACACACATGTATGTATATATATATATATATATATATATATATATATATATATATATATATATATATCTATATCTATATACACACACACACACACACACACACACACACACACACATGTAAACATATACATATGTATATGTTTATATATGTGTGTGTGTGTATATATATGTATGTATGTGTGTATGTATGTGTATGTATGTATGTATGTGTATGTATGTATGTATGTATGTATGTATGTATGTATATATATATATATATATATATATATGTATATGTATGTGTATATATGTATGTTTATGTGTGTGTGTGTGTGTGTGTGTGTGTGTGTGTGTGTGTGTGTTTGTATGTATATACAGTATATGTATGTGTGTTTGTATATAGGCTATATTAGTATAAAGACATGACAAAAATTGTTGGTACCCTTCTGTTAACCAAAGAAAAACCCACATGATCACTAAATAACTTGAATCTGACAAAGGTAGCACTACAAACCCAAAACCAGTGAAGTTGGCACGTTGTGTAAATCGTAAATAAAAACAGAATACAATGATTTGCAAATCCTTTTCAACTTATATTCAGTTGAATACACAGCAAAGACAAGATACTTAATGTTCGAACTCAGGAACTTTATTTTCTTTTGCAAATAATCATCAACTTAGAATTTAATGGCAGCAACACATTTCAAAAAAGTTGTCACAGGGGCATTTTTACCACGGTGTTACATCACCTTTCCTTTTAACAACACTCAGTAAACGTTTGGGAACTGAGGAGACCAATTTTTGAAGCTTTTCGGGTGAAATTCTTTCCCATTCTTGCTTGATGTACAGCTTAAGTTGTTCAATAGTCTGGGGTCTCCATTGTTGTATTTTATGCTTCATAATGCACCACACATTTTCAATGGGGGACAGGTCTGGACTACAGGCAGGCCAGTCTAGTACCCGCACTCTTTTACTACGAAGCCTGTTGTAACACATGTGGCTTGGAATTGTCTTGCTGAAATAAGCAGGGGCGTCCATGAAAAGACGTTGCTTGGATGGCAACATATGTTGCTCCAAAACCTGTTAGTACCTTTCAGCATCAAAGGAAAAGTTCGGTTCCTGCAGCTTTTACATTGTTTATAGAATGAAGAACAACAATATACTCACCCAGAAGGCGTTCCTGATGCAAACGGTGCTTCGGGAGATATTTAGATCCAAAATCGAGCAGCGGACACCGATATAATGGTAGCCCGTAGGGCATAGATCGCCGCTCCTAAAAACTGCATTAATCGTCCCAAAACTCCTGTTTTTCACCAATATTCCATCATGATTCGCGCCGAATGGACGGCCATTGCTGTCTGTGTCTCTCCACACAGCGCTGTGTGGCTGAACTAACCTCTGAACAGACGAGTCTGTTTGCATGCCCTTCGCGCATGCGCAGTACTCTCTGGAGCGTTGAGATCGCTTCCTCATTTCTATTAGCTCCTTATCTGTATAATCTGGCTCCAAACTGTAAGGACGTCCATCACATTCAAAGTCCTCCTCCACAACATCTTCATCCCATAGATATTCGTCCATTTTGCACAAAACTGGAAGAAGAAAGTCGATTTGTAGCTGCCAGTCTTCCCCTGAAACAATGAGCCGCACTGCGCATGCGCGAAGAGCATGTAAACAAACTCGTTGGTTCAGCCACACAGCGCTGTGTGGAGAGACACAGACTGCAATGGCTGTCCATTCGGCGCGAATCATGATGGAATATTGGTGAAAAACATGAGTTTTTGGACGATTAATGCAGTTTTTAGGAGCGGCGATCTATGCCCTACGGGCTACCATTATATCGGTGTCCGCTGCTCGATTTTGGATCTAAATATCTCCCGAAGCACCGTTTGCATCAGGAAAGCCTTCTGGGTGAGTATATTGTTGTTCTTCATTCTATAAACAATGTAAAAGCTGCAGGAACTGAAGTTATCCTTTAATGGTGCCTTCACAGATGTGTAAGTTACCCATGCCTTGGGCTCTAATACACCCCCATACCATCACAGATGCTGGCTTTTGAACTTTGCGCCCATAACAGTCCGGCTGGTTCTTTTCCTCTTTGGTCTGGAGGACACGACGACCACAGTTTCCAAAAACAATTTGAAATGTGGACTGGTCAGACCACAGAACACTTTTCCACTTTGCATCAGTCCATCTTAGATGAGCTCGGGCCCAGCGAAGCCGGCTGCGTTTCTGGGTGTTGTTGATAAATGGCTTTTGCTTTGCATAGTAGAGTTTTAACTTGCACTTACAGATGTAGACGAACTGTAGTTACTGACAGTGGTTTTCTGAGGTGTTCCTGAGCCCATGTGGTGATATCCTTTACACAGTGATGCTGGTTTTTGATGCAGTACCGCCTGAGGGATCGAATGTCACAGCATTCCTTGTTGGTTTTTGGCCTTGCCGCTTACGTGCAGTAATTTCGTCAGATTCTCTGAACCTTTTGATGATATTATGGACCATAGATGATGAAATCCCTAAATTCCTTGCAATAGCTTGTTGAGAAATGTTGTTCTTAAACTGTTGGAGAATTTGCTCACGCATTTGTTCACAAATCGGTGATCCTCGCCCCATCCTTGTTTGTGAATGACTGAGTATTTCAGGGAAGCTGCTTTTACACCCAATCATGGCACCCACCTGTTCCCAATTAGCCTGTTCACCTGTGGGATGTTCCAAATAAGTGTTTGATGAGCATTCCTCACCTTTCTCAGTCTTTTTTGCCACTTGTGCCAGCTTTTTTGAAACATGTTGCGGGCATCAAATTCCAAATGAGCTAATAGTTGCAAAAAATAATAAAGTTTACCAGTTGGAACATTAAATATATTTTATTTGCAGTGTATTCAATTGAATATAAGTTGAAAAGGATTTGCAAATCATTGTATTCTGTTTTTATTTACGATTTACACAACGTGCCAACTTAACTGGTTTTGGGTTTGTAATACATCAAAATTCTATGAAAATCAAATAATGAAAGGCAGATGTTGCTTTTAATTGTACATGCTTTTAATTGTGGTTCAGCATAATTATTTAAAAGACAAACTAATGAAACTGACCTTGACAAAAATGATGCTACCCTTAACTCAAATGTTTTGTCACACAACCTTTTGTGGCAATCACAGCAATTAGATGATATCTGTAACTCTCAATGAGACTTCTTCACCTGTCCACAGGTATTTTGGCCCATTCTCTGTGAGTAAACTGCTTCAGCTGTCTCAGGTTTGAAGGGTGTCTTCTCCAGACTGCACGTTTTAGCTCCTTCAACAATTGTTTATTACGATTTAGATCAGAGATCATAGAAGGCCACTTCAGAATTGTCTGATGTTTTTTTCTTAGCCATTCTTTGGTGTTTTTAGCTGTGTGTTTGGGTGATTATCCTATTGGAGAACGTATTTCCTGCAACTGAGACCAGGCTTTGTGACACTGGGCAGCACATTTCTTAGCAAAATGCTTTGATAGTCTTGAGGTTTCATTACACCGTGCACAGATTACAAGTACACTGTGCCAGATGAGGCAAAGCAGCCCTAGAACATGGCTGTGCCTTCTCCATGTTTTACAGTAGATACAGTGTTCTCTTTTTTTATGCTTCATTTTTGCAGGGCTCTAGAGTGCGACCATTTTGATGGCACATGCGCCCAATATTTGTATGAGTGCACCTAACATTTTTTGTTGGTTGCACCGGTGCACCTGGCGCTCCCCCGGTGAAAACATTGACTTCTGTCACAAGAGCATCAGTTCCCTCTCTCTCAAAATCATAGGTTTAAAAGATGAGAAAGCACATTTCAATTTACCTACAAACGTAATATATTATAAGTTGAGTAAAGTAACTGCAGTAGGGAAAAAAAACGCAGACAAAACGCAGTGCCTGCTTCCTTTCATTTCTGTCTTTCCGTTTACAGCAGGGCCAGGCCCGCCTCAACACATGCACACTCACGCACCTACGCGCACACAAACAGCCTCAGTAATCATCCAATCAGCTGTTAGTATGCAAATAAGCCTAAACGGTGCATGTGGTGTCGGGTTTCAGCACGTAATGGTAACTCTGAAGAAGCAGCGAAGCTCTGCCAAATTCATCTAGTGACTGACAGATAATTAATAATTAACAACAATAACAAGTAAAACAAAGTAACATTAACTATAACATCTATATTTGTGCAGTCCTTTCTCCTGTTAAGGGGAGAGTTTCTTAGTCACAGAGGTGAATGTCCACGTCTACTGAGGACAAATTACCTGTCCCTGACTGTACATAAAGCTGGGCGGTAAAGTGAAAAACACATAAAGAAAAGAGAAAAAAATAATGAAAAAATGAAAAAAAGTCATAAATTGTTCTTCCCTATATGTCGTTTTTTTATAAATTAGTTTGAGATTTTTTTTTATTATTTACCTTAGTTTAAGTTTGGTAAATATTGCCTATAGTGTGTGAAGGCTTATTCAAGGTTCAAATATGGAGAAGAGGATAAGACCATCCAGTTGAGGTAAATGTATTGTTGTTGGTTGTTAAAATCTGGATATCTATTTCATTTTTCAATTCAGTATAGCACCCTAAATATTAGCTCTTTTAATTTTGAAGTATTTTATTTAGCTGAAGATGTTTGAGTTTGAAATGGTAATTTTCAGTTCAGCAAAGCACTTCACACACAAGCACTTTTATTTGGAAATGTTTTATTTTCTTAATGTTTCAGTTTGAATTTTCAAATTTCATTCAGGAAAGCACTTTAAATGCTCTGTTTTTCTTTCATTATGCAATTTTGCTTCAAATAAAGACAAGTATTTCTGTACATCTTATTCTTGTTTAAAATGCATTAACAGTATATCAAAGTTATGGAGAGTGATGAAATGGTGACCTAATGGTACTAAAGGTGACACTATGAGAAATTTGGGTGCACCTAGTTTTTTTGCTGGTTCACCTTTAAAAAATGTAGGTGCACCATTGTAACCAGTTCAAAAAGTAAGTCTGGAACCTTATTTTGAGTCCGTGAACATAGAGCTTATGTGACTTGCCAACAGTGGTGTAAAGGAACGAAGTAATAGTACTTAGTTACAGTACTTAAGTATGTTTTGGGAGTATCTATACTTTACTTGAGTTTATATGTTTGTTGCAACTTTCACTTTTACTTCACTACATTAAAAATAAAAAAATGATACTTTTACTCCGTTACATTTAAATTGTCAACTTCGTTACTCGTTACATTATAAAATGTGAATATAAATTACACTTATTTTCACATTTTATTTTGAAGAGGACCGTATGGACTGTTCGTGCTCTCGCACGAATATCCGACTCTCTCGACTCATCCAGCGAGACCACGCACACAGACTGCGTATGATCGTCAGTGTCGACAGCAACCGACAGTGTGATGGAAGCAGCCTAGTCGTACTAGCAATTGCGTGAATACCCCATGGATGTATTATAAGATTATATGGACCTACTGAAATCGTTCGCTGCCATCTGCAAGTTGTCTGTCAAGCTGAACACACCTCTGCCTCCCTTTGCAGCTTGTGAACGACTGTTTGGCATTGCAGGACTTTTATTCAGCCCACGAAGAGCACGACTGAAGTCATGCAATTTTGAAAATCAACTTCTGCTAAAGATGAACTGCAAGTTTGTGGACTTTACGTAAGGAAGGAATGGAGAGAGGGAGTAATAGGTAAATGGAGTTGAGGGAGGGAGGAAGAGTTAAACTTAATAAAGCTTGGGAGAGCAACAAATATTTGTACCTGTTCTCTTTGTTTGTACTTTTACTTTTGATACTTAAGTACATTTAATAGTAGCTACTTTAAGACTTTTACTTAAGTGATTTTTTAATGAGTGACTTTCACTTATAGTTGAGTATATTTTATATAAGATATCTTTACTTTTACTCAAGTATTGGTTTCAAGGACTTTTTACACCACTGCTTGCCAAAAAGTTCCAGTTTTGTCTCATCTGTCCAAAGGACATTCTCCCAGAGGCTTTGTGGCTTGTCAATATGCATTTTGTCAAAGTCAAGTCTCACTTTTTTATGATTTGCTTTTAAAAGTGGTGTCCATCAAGTCTACTTTGGCTCAAACAGCGATGAATGATGCAATCTGACTCTGATGTACTTTGAACTTGGAGTTCACCCCAAATGTCTTTGGTAGATGTTCTTGACGCTTTGGTTACGATTTTTATTATTCATCTCTTCGATTTGTCAATAATTTTTCTCTTGTGGCCACACCCAGGGAGGTTGGCTGCAGTCTCATGAACCTTAATCTTCTGATTAATATGTAATATGGTATGTAATAATAAGCTATATAATAACTGTAGTCACAGGAACATCAAGCTGCTTGGAGATGGTCTTATAGCCTTTACCTTTAACATGCTTGTCTATTATTTTCTTTGTAATCTCCTGAGACAACTCTCTCCTTAGCTTTCTGTGATACATGTTCAGTGTGGTACACACTATGATACCAAACAGCACACTGACCACTTTTTACCCTTTAAATAGGCAGACTGACTGATTACAAGCTTGAGGACAAATGTGATTCTAATTAAAGAGCATACCTTAGTTTCCCATGTCTCATTTTAAAATAATTCTGTGGAATCACAATTCAAAAGCAATATCTTATTTTCAGTAGTTGATTTTCAGCAATTTTTCTTGTATTACTATTGTTGGTTTCAATCAATCAATCAATCAATCAATCTTTATTTGTATAGCGCCAATTCATAACAAGTGTTATCTCAAGACACTTTACAATAGAGCATAAAGCTCTTCATCTTATGGATACACATATATGCATGGATACATATATACGTATAAAAATACACATATACATATAAAAATACACATATACATATATATACAAATATATACATCCAACACCCAACATGAATCCATATAGCCAATCATGGATCCCTCCATGATGGCGGCAAGAAAAAACCTTCTGTTAAGCAGCAGGAAATCTTGAATGTGGATCCCAGTCTCATGATGAACAGCAAATCCACACCATGCTGTGTCGGGTGTGAGGGCAAAAGAAGGGAGGTAAGAGGAGACAAGTGGACTAGAATAATAACTAAAGTTAGGGACAGGTTCATGTACCATAGACCTGTCATCTGATATATAAGAGATTGAGATGCTACATCTTATTTTCAGGAGGGTCCTCATGTCCGAATGGTTGTGGTGATCATTTTATAGGAGTATCATCTATTATTTTCTCAATGAAAATAAGAATTTATGGTAGTGACGAACTCATGGCTGCCCAGACCACAAGGTCATCCCGACCATATTTGTGTCCATTAAGTATAAATGTATTAAAGACCTCTTGAGATGTGACATCCCGTGTTCAAGAGGAACCACATGACTATGTGGTGCTAAATATAGATACTCTAGATGTATCAACCATGGATAGGGAGATCATGTTAATATCTACATTAACAGCTATAATGATAATGGGAATGGAATGTTCCTAATGAAATGGCCAAATATGTGTCATGTTTGTAATTTTAGTTATTGCGGCTTTGTGACTCCACAGCAGCAGGAAGTCTCCACCAAGGGTTCCAGGCCACCTACAAGACAAGAGCCAGAGACGAGTACAGGGCCCATCAAAAGGGGCAAAGGCAGATGTGGAGAGAGAGTGTGAGAGGGAGAGATAGAGCCCAATGTGCCAGATGTTTCAAGTTATTTCGGTGACCATGTGGGTTTTTCTTTCTTTAACAGAAGGGTACCAACAATTTTTACCACATCTGTATATCTGTGTGTGGATATCAAAAGTGTGCTCAGAAGAGCCCGAAGGGCAAGGACCCTATTGTTCTGTAGCATTTCTTCATATTATTATTACGCCTGTCTGGTCGTTAAACCTTAATTTGACCCACTAAACATGCTCAAAAACTCACCACAACTGGCACACATATAAGAATCGGCAAAAAATTTGATAAAATGAAAAAAATTACCCCCAACATTCCAAAATGAGCTCTCTAGTGCCCCCTATATACAGTAAAATGGCCCTCACGGCCACTAGGAATATCATGGGGAGATGAAACAAACACCAAAATTCAGGGCTCATCGACGCCCACAAATCACATGCCGACACCCCTGACTTATCTCAACAGGAAGTGGGCAGTTTGGAGTTCAAAATAAGAGCTCATATTCATCCCCACTTCGCAGCATGATTTGAAACCCTTAACAAGCTCACAGCCAGGCCAAAACTTACACACATGCCAGATGGGGTACAAATCTTCATAAAATGAAAAAATTGAATCCATTACATTCAAAATGTGCTCTCTAGTGCCACCTATGGACTAAGAAAGGACTAAAACTGTTTCAACTTCCACTAGGAATGTCATAGAGAGATTAAAGCAACGGCAAATCGTTAATCACATCCAGACACACAAATCACTCACTGACATCCCTGACCTATCTCATACAGGAAGCTTGCAATTCCCCTTTCAAAACAGAATATCAACTTGTCCAGAAAACCTTTATCTCTTCCTAGGCCATAAAACGGATCTGCTTGAAAAGTCGACAAATGACAGAGGGGACTTTGCTGATCCAAAGTTCTGAAGGAATTTATAGTTGCTCAAACAGTTCCCGAATGATGAGCCCTCAAACTTGGTGAAGCCTGAAACAGCCCTCCAAACTCTTTCCATTCATATGAATGAGGAGAAAGAAACAGAAATCAGAAACATGGTGGTAGTAAGGTCTCCGAAATCAAAACCAAAGGGACCACATTTTTAAAAATTACATGACTGGATTCCTGACAAAGTTAACCATCAGGAGATTATGTTTTTGGAGAGATCGGGTCAAAATTTTGGCATCTGTGAGGCGATTTTTCACAAGTTGCCCCTTAATCTCAGTGATATAGAGTGACTTCACTCTTCTCTGCCTTTGATGTCTACAGTTGATCATGTGACTGAAGGAGGAAAAGCTGAATGTGTAATACACACCCATTATAATGACTGAGGAGAATAAAAAGTACACCGCTTAAACCGTAAGATCTCTAGAACACCAACAGACAAACATGTCAAACTAAGATCTGTACGTGAGTCACCTCCCGAAGGGAGATCCAACCTTGAGGAGTAAAAAAAGAAACATTAAAGACTTGCAGATGATGTCACTCATGGACAGGTTCAGTGCAGCTGTTCATCTGACTTACTGAAGGAGCGAAAATGATCTGTGTAATACTAACCCTTTATGAAGAGAAGGAGCAAGAAACACATTAGACTTTTACTGTGAAATCTCCAAACACCAACCGATAACAAACATGTAAAATTCAGATCTGTACATTGAAGTCCTCCTAAAGGGAGGACCAACCTTGTTGAGTGCAACTATAATCTTAAACAGGCCAACTAAATCAGTGTCTATCTGTGATCAAATGGAACCCCAATATTGCCAAAATGTGCTCTCTCACAGCACACACTGTGATATCTCCAAAACAAAATACAAACAAACAATACAAACAAAAACAGATAACAAACATGTAAAATTTAGATAAATAAAATTTTTGAGGAAAAGAAACTCATTTACAAACAGGCCAACTAAAATAAGGTCTAACTTGGATCAGATTAAACCCCAAAATGTGCTCTCTAGCATCGCACACTGTGATGTCTCCAATACACTAACAGATAACAAACATGTAAAATTTAGAGGACTTAAAATTTGTGATACACAGGGAGCTGGCAATTTTCCTTTCAAAATAAAGCTAAGACGGACAAACACATTTTTTCTTTAAACATTATATCCTCCTAAACCATAAATGGTATCAACTTGAATGCGCTGGGATGACACACAAGACATTGATAATCAAAAGTTCTGAAGGAATTTGTTGTTTCAATAATAGTTTCTGGATGATGAGACCTCAAAATTGGTCGTCCCAGCTCCTCCTAGTCAAATGAATGGGGCAAGAAGAAACAGGCCACCAAAATGGACCCCACGTCCACTTGGAATGTCATAGAGGGATCAAACTAATGCCGACACATAGGTCTCATTGAGACCCACAAGCACTGACACTACTAACCCATCTGAAACAGGAAGCCAGCAATTTGCCTTTCAAAGTAAAATCACATCATAATTTATGTCTAATTAGGGTTCTCACCCAAAGGGGAAGGATCAGTTCTAGCTAGAGCTCTCAAAGGTCCTTGCCTGAAGGGCAAGGACCCTATTGTTTTTTGTATTGTTTCTTTCTTTGTAATAGGGTCCTCGCCTAGAGGGGAAGGACCTCTTCTAGCTAGAGCTCGAATAGGTCCTTCGTGCAAGGAGCTTTTTGTTTCTGTTGTGTTACTTTCTTATTATTATTATTACGCCCACCTGGTTATTAAACCTTACTTTGACCCTCAAAACATGCTCAAAAACTCACCAAAAGTGGCATGCAACTCAGATTCAGTGAAAAATTGGACAAAATGACAAAATTAACCCCCAGCTTGCCAAAACGTCCTCTCTACTGCCACCTGGAAACTAAAATGGACCTTACTGCCACTAGGAATGTCGTAGAGAGATCAAACCAACGCCAAAATACAGGTTTCATCAACGCCCACAAATCTCAAGCTGACACCCCTGACCTATCTCAAACAGGAAGCCAGCAGTTTGCCCTTCAAAATAAAATTTCAGATGGAAAACATGCCAGACAAAAAAATAGACTAAATGTTATCGGCTTGAAAAGTGAAATGAGAGAGGAGGCATTGATGATCAAAAGTTATGAAGGGATTGTTGTTTCTCAAATGGTTTCCAAATGACAAGACCCCAAGGATTGTATATGCTGATACAGGCCTCGCAGATCCTCCCATTCAAATGAATGGGGATGATTGAATAGCAAGTTACATCCTGTGTCAGTTAGGCCTCTACAAAAAAAATAAAACAATTTACAGCTCTAAAAATTACATGACTGAATTCCTGACAAAATTTTCCATAAAAAGATCTTTTTTTTTTTTTTTAAGTTTGGGTCAAAATAGAGATGTAACGATATGAAAATTTTGTATCACGGCTATTGTGACCAAAATTATCACGGTTATCATTATTATCACGGTATTGTTGCAATGTGCTCAAAATTTTCGACAAGTACACTAACACGAAATTTAAATCACTTAACCCCTTTAATATTATAATCATAATGGTTCTGTTTTGTATTTTTGTCAATAATGTGTCAAGAAATGCCCTTTGAGTACATTTTTTACCCTTCTCTCATGAGAAAAGTTAACAATCCTGGAAAGTATTTGTCATTATTATGTTATAAACGGTGTGATTACAAGAAAAGAAAACAACTGATTTGAACTTCAAACAGGATTCTCTTTATAAACAATTGTAAATGAACATGTTCAAAGTTTTGAGATAGCAAAAAAATAATCTTAACCTATTTTACATACACTCACACAGTTTAGTGTGCCTGCAGCATTAGTGTCCATGTTACAGCTTATAGTAGAATGTCCAGGACTTTTTTTTAAAATGACGATAGTCCCTGAAGCAATTAACCCCCTTCAGATCTCCTCGGTATTTTCTCCTCTAAATATTTCCAAATAACGATCGATTAAATCCATAAAACACGAACTTTGACGAAAAAAGACGATCTATTTCAAAATACGGCGAATATACGGCAAGAACACTGTCCAGAATGATACTTATTCTGTTATTTATAAGATTTATACATTTTTGGATAGAATTACTGATAAGTCACCTGCTATTCTCTCAGGTATGGCTCACTGAATCCTCGCTCTCTCTCGCTCTCTCTCCCTGTGGCTCCGTCAGTTAATTTACTTGAAGAGTTCCTGCCGTTGAAATGGCGCACGTCTTTTTCTTTTGCTGCAGCTTCATGTTTAGACACAGACTGTCTTCTATCAGTTTCTCCTCAGCATCCTTGTGAAATCCAAAATTCAACCACAGTTCGGAGTCCGTTTCGACTAAAGTCTCCACTGTGTCTCTAACTTTCGCTCTGACGCAGAGGACAAACAATGCAAACTGCGCATGCGCACATCGGTTGAGGATGCTTAATCGATGATGGATGCATTGTGCCGGCTTACCAGGCAAAGAGCAGCATCACCGTGAGTTGCTGACGCTGTGTGGTGATCAAACACGGTAAAACGGTAATTTTAAAAAGACACGATAATGATTACCGTGGGAAATTTTACCGCGGTTTACCTTTTTACCGGTAACCGTTACATCCCTAGGTCAGAATTATGGCATCAGTGAGGCAGTGTTTCACAAGTTGCCACTCAATCTCAGAGCGATTTGGCCAAAGGATGACGTCAGTCTTTTCTGCCTTTGATGTCCACAGCTGATCATGTGACTGAAGGAAGATCAATAGAATGTGTAATACACAGCTATTATAAAGACTGAGGCTCTGTCAGGTACGGAGCCCCCTAGGGGACATAAGTGTGTATGTTGGTTTATTTTTCCACTTTGTTTTTTGTCCTCAACTTTATTTTTTTTCGCCTCACACTTTATTCTTTCTCCTACAACTTTGTTTTTTATATCCTAACACTTTATTTTTTTCTTCTAAATTTTTGTTTTTTCTCCTAAATTTTTATTCTTTCCCCTAACACTTTGTCTTTATTTCCTTACACTTTTTCTTTTTCTCCTTCGACTTTTTTTTAAGGAACACTTTTGTCTTTTTTGCTGTTGTCTTTGTGTTTTTGTTCCTTCAACTTTTTTTTAAACTTTAAACTTTTTTTTCAAACTTGTACTTCAACTTTAAACTCGTACTACGAGTTTAAAGTCGAAGTACGAGTTTAAACTCGTACTACGACTTTGATAGACAGCACTGCGGAGCCCGTCCAGCAGGAGGAGTCAAGCACTGCGGTGGCTCAAGCAGGAGCAACAGCAAACGCGATTTGTGGCAGCGGCAGCTCGTAGTGGCATTTCCGGTGGCAGCCTGAGCTGCCAGCTGCCACTGATTGCGGCAGCTAGGACTGACCTCTAGAGGCAGCTGGTGGGGCAGCCGCTACGACCTGCCGGTGAATATGGCACTATATACGGGGCTCCACAGGCAGCTGGTGGGGCAGCCGCTACAACCTGCCGGTGATTGTGTCACTAATACGGGGCTCCACAGGCAGCTAGCAGGGCAGCCGCTACGACCTGCCGGTGATTGTGTCACTTTATACAGGCCCCACAGGCAGCTAGAGGGGCAGCCGCTACGACCTGCCAGTGATTGTGTCACTTTACAGGGCTCCAGAGGCAGGTGCCGCAGCACTTTCGGCGGCAGCCTGAGATGCCAGTGTAGCTGCCACTGATTGTGGCAGCTCGACTGACTTCTAGAGGTGATTGTCATTTTATACGGGTCTCCAGAGGCAGCTGCCACGAAATCCACTCCGACCTGCCAGTGATTATTGGGTCTTGTATGAACATAAAGTCTACAGAATGTCATTATGAAAAAACACACAGAGATCAGGTCAAAATTTTGGCATCTGTGAGGCACACACAGTCAGGTGGTGTATTATCAGGAGAGAAAAGGTCAATAATACGTTGATAGTCAGTTTGGGTTTCTCATGTGAGGATTTTATAATTTCTGCAGTTGATAAACTTGTGATGCATAATTGTTGAATATTATTTTATTATTAAATTCACCACAGTCACTTCGATAAATCTTGAAAATGTGTTGCCATACGACAGAGAAAACTTAAGATGTACTCACTGTGACCCCAAACATCAACTAGAGAATTTGCATTTCCTTGCAGCAAATGGGTTGAAATGCTGAGTCTGAATGCTGGAACTGTGAAATGAAATTTCTAAAGCCAGTGCAAATAAAGCTGAAAATGTGACATAAGCAGTTGGAAACAGTAAAACAAAGCTTACAACTGGCTATGCTAAATAAAAATGTTAAAAGTTGTGAAAGTAAGCTAGAAACTGAATAAAGGTGAGCCAAATTTGCATAAGGCCGCTGATATGTTTGCCCACCCTGGGGGACTTACAATTTTTAAAAGAGGTAAATGGATAAGACCTAAAATGACAAGGACTGTAATCAGTAGCAGAATTTTTAATTATGTTCTGAAATAAGCATTCTAAAGAAAGAAATAGAGTATGGATACATTTCTGTTCATGTACATATGTGTGCATATGTGTGAATAAATTATTATGGTCATTGGTCTATATATGCATTTGTGCATGTATGTTTGTATGATGGATCTATGTAAATATCAGAGTATGTGCATATGTAAATGAAAAGGTATCTTTCATTATGGGTATATTTCTGTTTATGTGTGTATGTCTGAAGAAAATGATGCATATGTATATATGTATGCATCTGTAAAATGACTGAGAGTGACAATGTGTTAAAGCAAAAATGCAGTATGTAGGTGAAACTATGCCAAATGTGTAGAGCTCAGAAGTTAAAGCAGTTTTAGCTGGACTGTATAAATCTCCCATTTATGTCAATGTAAAACATCAGCAGAATAGTTAAAAATGTTCAAAAATAAGCATTATAAAGAAAGACCGTGAGAATTGATACATTTCTGTGGACATATGTTTGCATATGTGTGGTTAAATAATTATGTTCAATATTCTATATATGCATTTGTGCATGTATGTTTGTGTGATGTTATTTATTTATGTATTTATTAGAGTATGTGCATAAATGAAACGTTAGATTTCATTATGGGTATATGTCTGTTGATGTGTGTATGTCTGTATAAAATGATGCATATTTATGTATGTATGTATTATGCATCTGTAAAATAAGTGAGAGATAAATGCATTTGTTAAAGCAAGAATGAAGTTTGTAGTTGTACGAGTGCCAAATCTGTAAAGCTTGAAAGATGAAGCAGGTTCAGCAGAACTGCATAAATGTCCAATTCATTTCAATGTGAAAAAAGTCTGTCAAAGTATTTTTGTCTTTTAAAACTATTACAGTTAAGCATTTGAGAAAAAACAGGAGACTTCTGTTCAACAATCTGATTTGCACAATTTTTTTCTCTGAACATTACGTCAAGTCAAGTCAAGTCAAGTCAAAGTTTATTTATAGAGCACATTTAAAAACAACCTCGGTTGACCAAAGTGCTGTACAGGGGTACAAAATAATCTCTCATACACTTTATATTAAAAACGCAGTAATGATAGTAAAACGAATTAAAATGAGCCAAACATTAAGTATGCATAAAAACAGAAATAAAATAAGGATAAAAACAATAAAAGTAGAGTAAAAGAGAGGAAAGGGAATAAAATATAAGGGATAAGAGATACAAAGATAAAAAGATAGAAAGAGATAAAAAGAGATAAAAACCAAGATTACTCGTTTAGTTGGGATTGAACGCCAAAGAATAGAGATGGGTTTTTAGTACTGTTTTAAAGTGCTCAGTTGACTGTGCAGCTCTAACCTGGACAGGTAGGCTGTTCCACAGCGTTGGTGCTGCCACCGCAAAGGCTCTTACGTGCAAGAGTCCGTGCATTGTGTTTTAATTTGAAACTTCCGGTCACTCCACACGGTGACTTCCTGTCTGGTACTTTCTTAACGACAGTGAATGTACGATGTTTGGAAGAGGCTGCGCTGTATACAGACCTATACGCGCATGTAGCAAGCACGGAGCGATTACCATTTCCGCGTCGTGTCTCACCAAAACCTCCGCTAAATGTCTCGGTTTCATGGAGGCTTTGTACGTTAGCTGCGGGTCTGTTCCTCAGTGCTGAGCCGAAGCCGCTAGCGCTAAGCTAAGCTAAGCTCCACCTTTCACAGCCAATGTATGCAGGAGCTGAGGGAAAAGAGCTGGGTACTTCCGGGTAAACGAACGCTCACTGTGCCAAAACCGTGATAGATATCAGAAAAGGGATTGCACTGTGAGCATCTCAAGAACATGCTGAAGCTATGGGTGTAATTTTTATGTCCATAAAGTTAAGAATGTTGACATAATAGCGAGTTAAAAACGGGCTTCAAAGTGAAGCGCCCGGCTGTCCGGAGGTGAATTTTTGCATTACCGCAGATGAGAAGATTTTGAGTCATACCGCAAAAGCTGAAGCTCACTGAGACAAAACGATGTCCGATTAAACTTTGAAGCTGATTTCATGTGTAAGAGGAGAAGGGTAGCGACGTTTTGATACAGAAATTATGTTTGTGGAGGATGTTTTGACGAAGTTATAACAGGATAATTCTGCTGAGTCCGCGATAATTCTTGTCTGTTCCGCTCTGAGATGACGTCACACTTGCTCTAAGGCCATTGATTTCCTCAAAACTTGGTGTTGCATAAAAATTCATATTTAAATAACCATAGATGCCAGCAAAAAGCTGAAGATATGTAAAAATGGCTGAGAAGTCAGTGCAGGTTTTAAAGTACAAATGAAGTCTGTAGGTGGAAGCATGCCCAATCTGTGGAGCTTCAAAGTTGCTGAAGTTTTCAGCAGAGCTGCAGAAACTTCCCATTGATTTCAATGTAAAAATACATGCAGAAATTATTTTTTACTGTAAAAAGTATAACTGTTAAACCTGTGAAAAATACAAGCGCACTTCTCATGAACATGCTGCATATGTCAATTTTTTTTCTGTGAAAATCTGTGCAAATTTGAAGCCTGTGAAAGGGGGCAAACCTCAGGAATAAGAAAAAGAAGAAAAAGAACAAAATGGAGGTTAGGAAGAACAATATGTTGAAATGCTGACTCAGCATTTCAACATAATTACTATCTTTTCTTCACACCATATTATGTTTTCAGACTCTGCTTAAGACGCTGAACACTCATAAGACATCTCATCAGCAAAATACACTTATTACAGCACATAAAAATGACCAGATTTTGAGTGAACACAATTTGTCTCAATGCTAAATCAGACAAAAGTAAAATGATCTAACTGTTGAAGGCTGATCATTCCTCTGTCGACATGTCTGTCTTAAATCAGTTGTAAGTTAAATATAGAAGAAGGGCTGTTTCTTCATTTCGCTGAAATTACACATTGACATAATTTCAGCCTACTTAAGGTACAACAGCTTCAACTCAAAGGTCATTCACAATGCAGAGGTCAGACACAATAGTATGAAAAATATTAATGTGTTAATGTTTTAATATTTTAATACATACACTGTAAACGCTGTTTGTCTGATTGCATTCTGATCTTACCTATTTTGATTTTCATTTAAAATCTTCATACCAGCTTTATTGTCTTGCACTTTCCTCCAGGCTCTAAAGTTGATTTGCTGCCAACTTTGTCCTAGAGAACTAAGATCCAGAGACTTTTTGCTCACAGTGACAACACCTTGGACCAAGTGGGGACCCATGCACTTTTGGTTTCAAACTGTAATCTCTCAAGATGAAGTCAGTGGTATAGACTTAAAACCGAAAAACTTTCAACATTTTTTTTTACATAGAAAGAAACATAATACAGGCGGGTTGACTCTCATTGTGTGAAAGAGAAGTCATTAGACCTATGTTATTTGCTTAATGGTCTAATGTCCTTCTTTGTGTATCATTACCACTTATCTTTGAGTGCTTTTTTTTCTCAGTCTGTGTTTTGTTAGTTGTTTTGTTTTATGAGACATTAGACAAAGACAAGATAATTCAGACCAGCAGCAATAGACGAGGTAAAAAAAATCAAACACAAACTAAATATAAGATTACAAAATAAAATCAAGAATTAACAGCACAATAATTGGGGAAATTGCACTTCAACCTGCAACCTGTAATTCATATCTGCACTGGCACTTAATAATAGGTTTCTTGATAATTTGCTTGAAAAAGTCCTGGACAAAACTTAGTATCCTCACACTTTCTGACAAACCTCTTTCTTCGATCTTCACATTTAGAGTGTCTATTGGCATTTGCATTCACTTGTTGCTTTTTTGTCTAAGCAGTTAACTTTGAAGGCCATAGCAGACTAAAGGCCTATTTTAAATATTAACATAAATCAGAAAGGTGACAAAACTGTGTGGTAGCTGCAACTTCAATATCTTGCAATGTATGTACCCTACAGTGTATTGCTCTTAGGATAGAAGGGTCGCTTTTGTCAAACAAATTGCAACCCATTCACTTTCTATCTATACTTTTCAGGCTTACATGATACCACAACAAAATTGTTTGCATGCAATAAAAAGGATCAGACATAAAATATACCACAGAGAGCAAAATGTTTGGATGTACCTTTTGGTAAAGTTTGGTGTCTTCATTATTTTGTGCATTGTGTGTATGTTTGTGTTGCTGGTTTGCCACTGAATTTATTTTGATCATTCTGATATGACCATATTTACAAGAAAAAAATAAACAGGTGGCTGATTCCAAAAGATTCCAAGCATGAAAAATGTGTAAGGAGATCCGCACACCAAAAAATGGCGCCCTTGATTTTTTTTTATTTTCAAACAGTGACGTTTCGAGCAAAACTGCTCTTCCTAAGACTTTACAGGGTGGTCAGTGAGTAGCCGTTTAAATCAAGGTAGGTGCACACGTGACCTAACTCAGCAGGAATTTATTGACAATCATTAACAATCAACCTTTCCCCCCGAAGGGAGGAAAGACAGCCGTGTTTTAAATTGTCACACAATATCATATATGTTCACCTATGCACACCGTGAATACACATACCCATATAATGATGTATTCCCATACTCAACCTACATTCAATACACCCATATATACAAATGCTATACATAAACAAATATACATACACGTATACATATACACCTACTCATACACAAGCAGTTCACACACATACACACATACATTCATATACATACATAACCACATACATGTAATGTAAATCTACACCCACTTGCATACCTATGTACATAAACCGACACACGTAACATTTCTACATGCATACAAATACATAACCCCCTACATTCACTGTACACATCTTATGACATACTAAGTAGTCAGCAGCACAATGAAATAGAACTTATAAGGTTTCAAGGGAGCTATTTTTGGTGTGCGTATCTCCCTAAACATTTTTCATATTTACAAGTAACACATTTGTAGAACATATTAATTTCACACTTTATTTGTTGCATTTAGCCCAGAGCTTCTACAGTGATGCATGTTTTTTTTATTTTCATTTCATTTGATTACATATCTAAGGCCTATGTCACATACAAGGGACTAGGACTGGCTATTTAATGAAATCCTCAAAATTAGTAACTTTGGCGTATGCTCTCTGATATTATTAAGTAAGAAGTTTCAGAGTGGATTGGAAAGTGCCGTGGCACCTGCCTCTGGAGCCCCGTAAAGTGACACAATCACCAGCAGAACGGAGTGGCTGCCCCGCTAGCTGCCTGTGGAGCCCCGTACAAAGTGACACAATCACCAGCAGGTCATAGCGGCTGCCCTGCTAGCTGCCTGTGGAGCCCCGTATAAAGTGACACAATCACCAGCAGGTCGTAGCGGCTGCCCCACCAGCTGCCTCCAGAGGTCAGTCCTAGCTGCTACAATCAGTGTCAGCTGGCAGCTCAGGCTGCCACCGGAAATGCCACTACGAGCTGCCGCTGCCACAAATCGCGTTTGCTGTTGCTCCTGCTTGAGCCACCGCAGTGCTTGACTCCTCCTGCTGGACGGGCTCCGCAGTGTTGTCTGTCAAAGTCGTAGTACGAGTTTAAACTCGTACTTCGACTTTAAAGACAACAGCAAAAAAGACAAAAGTGTTCCTTAAAAAAAAGTCGAAGGAGAAAACCAAAATGTATAAGGAAATAAAGACAACGTGTTAGGGGAAAGAATAAAAATTTAGAAGAAAAAAATAAAGTGTTAGGATATAAAAAACAAAGTTGTAGGAGAAAGAATAAAGTGTGAGGTGAAAAAAAATAAAGTGGTAGGACAAAAAACAACATATTACTTATATTCCCTGGGGGCTCTGTACCTGACAGAGCTACAGGGACACACTTCTGTCTAACTTAGAGCTGTTTAAAGGGTTGAATAGGGATGAAACCCTCAAAATGGAGGTAAAAAAGGCATGAGGGACCTGTGACAGAGCGAGGACCCGTCCAATGCTGCTTGCAGCTTTAATTGTTGCTGTGTTTACATTTATGTGACGTTTAGGTTGGGGGATGGACACAGTTTCCATGGAAGAATAATTATGTCCATCACTATCATAACTGCCATAACAGCAATGACTGGAAAACTGTCCTAAGGCAAGCTCAGAGGAGCATGGAGAACTGGCCTCATCTCTGAGAGGTCATGTTTTAAACTCAAAGTCGGATGGATATAAATTTTTCCTATCAGACCTGGCTTTCCCCAATTAACATGTCCAGTTATCTATGAAGCCCACATCATTTGCCGGATACCAACTCAATAGCTGCATTTAAATGACGACAAACGGCAATACATTTGATCACTAGTCAGATTTGGGACGGGGCCAGAGAAAATCAGTGTCTGGCATTGTCCAAGTAAATTCAGACTGTTAGAGTGGCTCCGTCTAATGACTGAAGACCCTGTGAGATGACGAACCAGATGATGTAGTTGATGCGCGTTTTCATAACAATCCACCATAGTCCTTAATATTTAATTCCAAGTGTTCACAAACTGTGAAATAGGATACTGAAAAACAAAAAATCTGGACTTGGTGTCAAACATGGTCAAAAACTATTATGCTCACAAAAAAAAAACCTCACATGCCTTACGTTTCATGTGTCATCCACTAAGAAAGCTGCAGTGCTTATTGGCTTCAAATAAACTTTTAAGATAAAAAAGACTTAGTAAATCCAAATTACAAATTCAAATCAGGACAAATAAAACAAATACTTAATTTTAACAAATTATCTGTAGAGTACAAGTGGCTCTTACAGACTTGACCGTGTGGCTGCCTTTAGTGACTTCTGACAGATGACGCTTGGAGTCATCATTGCCAACATGAATGATATTCTTACCAAAGTTACGCCTATTTCTTGCCATTAACTTTAAATTTGATTCAGTGTTTCCCATCCTGGCCCTAGGGATACACCTAAATATGCCTGCTGACTTTGCTAACCCCACATTTCTCACTAGAGAGTCACCAATAATCAGAGTTTGATCCCTGGCAGGTGTGACGCTGAATTGGAAAAATCTGTTGGAGATGCGAGTAGACTGGTGGAGTACTGAGTGTATCTTTGACTTACAACTATGCTTGCCTCAGACAGTGACCCAGCCAGTGCTTGGGAACCATCTGGGGAGAAGCTAAGTTGGTTAGGCCCGCGCTGGCTACATCTAGCTGGCTGATTTTGCCTGCAAATGAAGGTTTAGATTCAGATTTGTGGAGCTGCTTCTTCAGATGGGTGACCCCTCGCCTCCAAATTTAAAAACATACGACATATCATAAAATTAACATTATCACTAAAAGAGGAGGAGGAGTAACTGAACATCTGTAACACTGAGCAGGAGAAAGTGGGAGAAGAGGAGCTAGAAAGAGAGACCTTACTTAGCTAAATGCGAGGCTAAGCTAAGCTAGGAGTAGAAAAGAGTTGTACTGAAATTACTTGGAGTACTTTTACATAACCTTGGTTCATTTAAACATTCGCTAATAATCAAACAGAGCATGTATATTCAAGGCTTGAATATCAAATTTTAAGTAGTACTAGCAGAACAGAGCATGACTCAAAAGCACTTCAGAAGCGAAACAGGAAGTAACAAAGATGCTCACCGCAGGAAGCTACAATGTCAAATTCAATGTCAACTAAGTAGGCTCCACCCCCTGACCCCAAAAGGATATGCAGTACAGATGATGGATGGATTTTCCTTATCTGATACCACTTTGACTCAACCTTAACCATTTTTATGCATCCATTTAATTAAAGTATGAGAACCTAAAACTCTACAAATGTATTCTGCCCTGTGTTTTGTACTTACACCATCCAGGGGGAACTGCATTCTTTGTAGCATTTTTTTAATGGTAGACAGTATGTCTTGTTTCTGTCCATTGCTTCTTTTGACCAATACATCAATCTCATCTCCTCCGTAGTGGTCCTCTTGGCAGCCAGCCCTGCTTATTTCAGAGGCTTCACTCTCATCTCATTGAAGGAGGGCAGAGAAGGCACGGCAGATGAGGACTACATTGGCCATTTCCAGGTAAGGTGAAGCAGGTGTGAAAAAAAACCCAATCTGCTTCAAACTGAGAGATTGCTTTATACTAATTGCACAATACAAAAATCAAAAAAGTTGGCTAATCTTCTAATCTAAAGGTTCTTAGATAAACTAATTGGATAAAAGGAGTAAACTGACCTTAAACTGTTTGCTACTATAGTCCAGCTACAACTGTAAAGAGCTCGATAGCTATTGGCAGGTACTTCCTCAGCTTAAGAAGGGGTGAGAAAAGTGAGGGCAAAGAAAAAAGAAAGTCTTAGGCCAGCACTGTACTAGATTTTCAGATTTTCCTCTGAGGGTGGTAAGAAAGAAACACTTCTAGGCTGTCAGATTTGGGGCGCTCAAAGTAATGCAGGGTGGAGCTAGAGTGGGTGTCATCCTCTCTTTGCTCTACCTAAATAAACAAGAGAAAGAATGGATTAAAAGAAAAACAGGCTTAATGTATTTAACCATATATTCCATGCAATCTTAAAATGGATATTACTTACTAATTTTACTTAGTTTGCAAAGAAATTACCTCACAAAAACGGTTTAATTAGTTTTATTAAATATTTCTTCTGCGTTCATATTGCTGGGGCATGTTTACATTGAGTTTTAGTGCTAAGCAGCTGTGACAATTGTCGACTAATAGTTTGGTTGATTTCTGGGTATAGATCAAAATGCAGGAACCCGAAATAACAAGTAACCCTCATTATCCTCCTTTCATGCTCACATGCCCTGCACTTGTCTGGGAAACAGCTCATGCAGCATCTGTCCCTCATCTCTCTGTCCCTGATCAGCCTCCTGCGCAGCGGTCTGGCTCTCACTGGTGTCACCTTCAAAATTGCTGCTTCTTGTAGTTGCAGCACTGCTGCCACTGGCAAACATGCCTGTCAGTTTGCAATATTTGGATGCTTAGCTCTCTAGTTGTCTGATTTTCTTCTCTCTCGCCTTCTCAGCTCTACCCTTCTCTTTCCTTTTTTTGGGATTAGCAATATCAGTCTCCATGGTGTCCAGGGGCGAAAATCCCTCTTAAGTGTTGAGGATGGGGGGACAGTAAAAAGTAAAATTTCAGAGAGTTATTCTAGGTGGGGGACACTAAAATAAATGCTGTATTGTTTTGATACTTTCTCAAATGTCTTGCATAGTAGTATTAAACAATAACTGTCAGTCATTGTTCCTTGTTAGTCCATATCATGCCTGTCTACAGGTTTGTTTATGCTCAACCACCAATTCCAAGAGTTGTACTGGTTGGAAGGTGCGAACTACACCACCATCACACCACCTAACAGAATTTCTTATCTTCACAACAGCAGCTTTACAAGAACTGAGAGCTTAAAAAAAGTTCTAAAACTAGAAGAAAAAACTTTAATAATTAATCTAGCTACATCAAACTATTCAAGTATATTCTTTTATTAAACTGTCAAAAAGAAAACAATCAAAATCTGATTACATCACAAAACTTTTAATTAACAAACCTTTCAAACTAAATATTGAGTGTCAAATCACCTGACTTAAAAATTAATGTAAGAAGTGTTTTAATTGGAGGAATATAAGGAGTGGAAATAAACAGTCAGAACGTAATCAGAAACTGGATGTGTTAAAGTGAACATCTATGTCCAACCTATAACTACTTTATTTTTAAATAGATAAATCTGAAATATAAGTAAAATAAATGTTTAAAGAGAATTCTAATATAGTGATATTTGTGTCATAAATGAGAGGATGATGATGTCAGCATGGCACCTGTCTGTCCTCTCTGACTGTCACAGTCTGTTGCATAAGGCAGAGAGGAGAGAAAAACTCTGGACAATTCATAGATTCATTACAAACTAAGATGAGAAGATGAGCTTCACACAGAGCAAATTTGTCTTGCTGGGGGTGTGCGTCTAGCAAATAGTATGTCTGTTTGTCTGTACACTGTAAAAAAAAAAAGGCTAGTTGTTTTAACTTTAAAAAGTTAGTGTCAGGGCTGCCTTAAAATTTTAAGTTATCTGAATTTAGAAGTTTAAGTTCAGTTGAATTAAGAACGATTCAGATCAAGTGAACTTCTTAAGTTCAATAAACTTGCTATTAAGTCAGCTCTACTTGAATTGTTTAGTTTAACAAACTTCTAAAAGCAATCCAATTCCAATAGTATTTTTTTTATGCCAACACAGTAATTAAACTTAAATTTAATTTAGTAAAGTAAATTAAAGCCGCCGCATTTCCTCTTCTGCGGCCGCATTGATTGCGACTACAGATGGCTGTTGCCGTTGTTGTACCGTCTGACACTGCTGTGACGGTTGAAGGATTTAAAATGTTACTAAGGAGGTCGATGTCTTCACTGGGTTGCTCTCTGTCCACCATACTGTCATTTCTATCATTATCATGCAGGTTAAATTGCGCCTCCCCCATGTATATCAAAAAAGATAACCAATCGGGAGGGGAGATCTTAACGGTACTTCCGTTTCAATCAAACTCATTTCCGTTTCAAGCAAACTGTCTTACACACACATATATACTCTCTTACGCACACATATATTCTAATTCACACATACTATTATTCTGTCTGACTTGATAGTAAATGTAAGAGAGTATACTAGTGTGTGTGTGAGAGTTTGATAGTAAATGTAAGAGAGTATACTAGTGTGTGTGTGAGAGTTTGATAGTAAATGTAAGAGAGTATACTTGTGTGTGTGTGAGAGTTTGATAGTAAATGTAAGAGTTGTTATGCCCCGTCTAGGGGTGGCCAGGACACAACATGAAATAAACCCGTTTCCACCGAGTTCAAACAGCCACTGGAGCCAGATAACAGGTTTCACCGTGAATCGGTACAATTTATTTACAAAAAACACCCAAATTACTACAACAATAATAACAATCAAACAATACCTCGAGGTGACTAAAGAATCACCTCTACATTACTATAAACATAAACCAAAATCTAATCGCTCTCAGCACCAAAGCTGACGTGGCAGTTTGAACCGCGGCCGATCCGGGGATTCCCTCCTCGCCGCGGTGACGTCAGTGAGCGCTTTTATCGGGCCTTTTCCCTCCTCCACAACCAATCACAGGCGTCGGCGATGTTTTCAGTCCAATTGGAGGCAGGAGCGGCACACCTGATAAACGCACCCTGACGCACTCACGCACACACTAAGTCACACAGAGGGCGCAGGAGAACCCTCGCAACACAGTCACACACAGGGAAAAACACAATACAAAACAAAATACGACCAGGGTCGTAACAGAGTATACTAGTGTGTGTGTGAGAGTTTGATAGTAAATGTAAGAGAGTATACTAGTGTGTGTGTGAGAGTTTGATAGTAAATGTAATAGAGTATACTAGTGAGTGTGTGAGAGTTTGATAGTAAATGTAAGAGCGTTTGATAGTTAATGTAAGAGGGTTTGATAGTAAATGTAAGAGGGTTTGATAGTAAATGTAAGAGCGTTTGATAGTTAATGTAAGAGGGTTTGATAGTAAATGTAAGAGAGTTTGATAGTAAATGCAAGAGGGTTTGATAATAAAGGTAAGAGGGTTTGATAGTAAATGTAAGAGCGTTTGATAGTTAATGTAAGAGGGTTTGATAGTAAATGTAAGAGAGTTTGATAGTAAATGCAAGAGGGTTTGATAATAAAGGTAAGAGGGTTTGATAGTAAATGTAAGAGCGTTTGATAGTTAATGTAAGAGGGTTTGATAGTAAATGTAAGAGGGTTTGATAGTAAATGTAAGAGCGTTTGATAGTAAATGTAAGAGGGTGTGAGTAAATGTAAGAGGGTTTAATAGTAAATGTAAGAGCGTTTGATAGTAAATGTAAGAGGGTTAGATAGTAAATGTAAGAGGGTTTGATTGTAAATGTAAGAGGGTTTAATAGTAAATGTAAGAGGGTTTGATAGTAAATGTAAGAGGGTTTAATAGTAAATGTAAGAGAGTTTGACAGTAAATGTAAGAGAGTGTGATTGTGAATGTGACAGAGTATACTAGTGTGTGTGGACAGTAAATGTAAGAGAGGTTGAGTTTGATAGTGAGTGTAAGAGAGTTTGATAGTGAGTGTAAGAGAGTTTGATGGTAAATGTAAGAGACTATACCAGTGTATGTGTGAGAGTTTGATGGTGAATGTAAAAGCAAGTATGATTTATTTCTCAAGGGGCCTCCCATACTGTTCAGAGCTGTTTTGCTATCCACATTGAACATGTGATAAAAATTGCCAGTTGTGTTATTAAAGCCTGAAGAACAGAAGTTGTTTAGGTTTGTCTGGCAATAATACCCTTTAACTACTAGACCTTTTTTCTGTTTTTAAGATTGTTTTTCTTAAAGCAAATATTAACTTTATTTTATAAACTTGTGTCAAAGCAGAACAAAATGAGTAAAAGTTAAAGAGAAATATTGAGTTAAATCCAAATGCAATAAGTCAATTTAGCTCAAAATCATCAGTGACCTGAACTTCAGATCAAGTTGTTTTACCTTTAAAACTGTAGTTTAAAGAAGTTTAATTACTGTGTTGGCATAAAAAAAATACTATTGGAATTGGATTGCTTTTAGAAGTTTGTTAAACTAAACAATTCAAGTAGAGCTGACTTAATAGCAAGTTTGTTTAACTTAAGTTCACTTGATCTGAACCGTTCTTAATTCAACTGAACTTAAATTTCTAAATTCAGATAACTTAAAATTTTAAGGCAGCCCTGACACTTAACTTTTTAAAGTTAAAGGATAAGTTCGGTTCCTGCAGCTTTCACATTGTTTATAGAATGAAGCAGAACAATATACTCACCCAAAAGGCTAGTGCTTCGGGAGATATTTAGATCCAAAAACCACAATCCACAATCCAAAATCCATTGTGGAAGGGGGAGACCCGTCCTCTGCGTCCCCCCAGGGATTAGCGCTCATGATGGTGTCTACTCTCGAGTGTATTTCTCCCATCTTGCACACAACAGGGGGGAGGGGGGAGCACAGTCGGTCAATGCCCTGCAGGAATCACTTTGTGAAAGGTAAGGCTACAGTAATTAAGCTACTTACAGAGCTGGCTAAAACTGTCAGAAATACGGAGCAGGGTATTGTAATGTTAGCTGTCACAGCCAGTGGTTCTCAAATTGGTATTCTTGATCCAGGAAGGTCACATCAAACTGATGTAGAATCATTATACTTGTTATATAGCACTGATTGCTTCATAGTTTTTCTGTTACCTGTCTATGTATGATACATTCTTGGAAGTCTGGACAGAATCATCTAGCAAAAAATATTTTCAGATTGAGATGGCCCTATTTTTTGACTTGATATGAAAGCGGTTGAGAATTGCTGTCATAGACTATAACAACATGATGTTAACTGCAATTATCCCTCCTTACTCTGGTGTTGATCACATTTCTTTAATATGGCTTCCCAAGTGCTGTCTGAGATGCAAACTCTCCAGACTGGTCTCCTACACTTCATCTTGGCTTTCAGAGAGGTAAACCAGTGACAGATGCATCACATCAACGTGAGGAAAGATTGAGGGCCAGAAAAGCTGATGAGACTAATGGCCCTTTTCAACTAGCAGGCCTTGGCCCTACTTGATTTGCAGCATTTTTCCACTGGCCTGGTACCTCCTAAAACAAGCTAGTTTTAGTACCTACTCCGCTCTGGTTCGAAGCGAGCAGAGTCGATACTTAAAGATGACGTCGCTGACTGCCGGCTACTAATTGGTCAGACAATGTCATCATCGATGATTCATGAGCGCGACGATCTAGCATGCTAGCAGTAGGTACCGTTAGCTTACCCTCATCTGTCTTTTCTTTGCAGCTCGATTGCTCTCGTCCTCGGCTTCATTCTGTTGTATAGCTTCCAAAACTCTACTGTGCTTCTCAAGGGGTATTTCTTCTTGCCACCTGCAGCCTTCTCCTGCTTTCCTTTTTTACTCGCTTTGTGACAAAAAGCCACAGATTGTTGTGTCGCGCTCAAAATGACGTCACCGCAGATCCGCTCAGCGACACTGCACCCAGTTGGGCAGGAGACTGGGGCTGATGGAAAACAGCACAAGGCAAGTAGATTAGAGCCGGGTAGAGTCGAGTAGAGTAGAGTAGGTCTAATGGAAAAGGGCCATAACACTGACCCAGAAGAGACCTGCACTGACACCACAGAGTCATTGCTGGAGCTCAGTGAGGGCTCAAAGAGCCCAGAATCAGAACACTTCAAAGGTAAATGAAATCTGATGCATGGATGTTTCATTTAGCCATGTTACATTAATTATTTTAATAACTATGCATATCACACCCATGCATTTGTTTACCTCAGAATTTATCCTAAATTATTACCACCGCTTTGATGATTATTAGGGGTGTAACGAAATGGTCAACTCACGAAACGATACGAAATACGAAACTGGGCTCACGATACGAAATACTCACGATACGAAATAAAGATGAAGGAAAATCTCCAACAGTAGGAAGTTGTGAAAAAATCTCATTTTCTTTATTTTCTTCCTAATGCAGACATAAAAAAATATTGCTGCATCAGTACAAAATACATGCTCTTTGAAAAAAAAACTAAATTGTAGTTTTTTCCCTTATTTAGACTACAGTGCAAATACAAACATAAAATCTCAATAAAAAGTGCTCTGTTGTTGTAACAATCAGGATAAGTACATTCTTGAATGAAAAGGAAAACAAATAGCAGGCCTCAGAGCTGCAGTTTAGACCTATAAATGTCTGAACTGTGAACTATGATATTTAGCCTATAACGGTGCATATACAATACTTCTGATCTTCAAGTATGATCAAATTCTGTCAACTCAACAGTGGATGCACAAATCAAATATTGTTTTTTATGCAGACTTACACAAACGTAGTGGAGCAGTTCTACTGTTTGTAATGTGTTCAATGTGGATTTTGATGTTTCCTATGAATTGACGGTCAGTGAATGGACCAGGAAGGCGGGGCGAGCAGGTCAGAGTTCAGAAGGGGAGAGTTAGTGTGTGTGTTAGCGAGGAGGGAGAGAGCCATGCAGGAGGTCTAGAGATACTACTCACTGTTTTGTTTGTGAATTAAAATTGTAGTTGGCGTGGTCACAGCCCACAGTGACTGTTAAATAGAAGCAGGTATTTGCAAGCCGGAGTCACCTTTATTATTACGTCCGATGGACGTCAAAGTACAGCCGCTGCTTGTCTGCAGGTGGTTGTTCTCGCCGCAGTATACGGCGAACTGTAGCGGCATATTTTGCACACGGTTGTTGTTTTGTCCCCAATTTTCTCACCGTTCTCTCGTCTTTTACACAGGAAGCCAAAATAGGTCCACACAACCGATTTATTTGACTAAGGAGCGTCAGCTAATTCCTCCGCTTCGTCCTCTTCCATATTGCAGCTGGTGTTTTGCTACGTGAGGCGAGGAGGGTTTATTTCGTCCTTTTATTTCGAGCGTTTTTGATTTTTATTTCGTCATTTTTTATTTCGCGAAATTTCGTGGCACGAAATTTCGTTTCACCCCTAATGATTATAATTTGAAATTATAAAACTAACCTATATTTCTTCCTCTCATCGCCTTTGCCAATTATATTCTATATAGATGTAGGATGCCAATTATATTCTGTAAAGATGTAGGATGCCAGAGTGACCTGACCATGAATGACCTTCAGAAGATGCAAGATGTTCTTAGTCATTCAACAGAGGAGCTGACTGACATCAGAAAAGAAGCACTGGATGCAGAATTTAATCTAAAGGCTTATCAGAACAATGAAAAGACAAAATTTTACACAGGATTGCCCAATTTCCCAGTTTTAACGCAGGTGTTCAGATTACGTGAGCCATATATCACCTCTCGTGGTTTGTCCGTACTTTCCAAATTTGAGCATCTAATTTTGGTCTTAATTCAGCTGAGACTCCACTATAAGATTTGGCTTTCAGATTCAAGATTCATGCTCCACTGCTTCTCAGATTTGGCACAAGATGATTGACATACTGTATGTATCTATGCGTATATGTGTATCCATAAGACGAAGAGTTTTCTGCTCTGTTGTAGAGTGTCTCGAGATAGCATTTGTTATGAAATCGCATTATACAAATAAAGATTTTTTGATTGATTGACATGAATCCATCTGCGTCCTGACCTTAAGTCAGAGCCTGTTTTAGATTTGAGACAGAAGTTGCCCGGAACTAATTCGGAACAGTAAAATGGTTGTATTTACAACCTACACTTCAAGATTATTTAAATATCTTGTCCGTTGAAAAGTCAAGAGTGAGGTCAAACACTATAAATTGTTCAGAGGCAAACTGGGAAATTTTGTTAGACACATGTCTATATTGTCCCTAGCCTTACAGATGAGATGCATCTCTTTTATTTCCATAGAGTAATGAGAGAAAATTAAAGGAGACATATCATGCTGATGCATGATTTAATACTTCCATGTAATATAATAAATTTGAAAACAAGACCTTACATCCCCTTAATTTTCAAAAAATGAGATATTGTATTTTTTCTGATATCCTAGAACGAGATTTGATGCCTCTGAAAATAGGTCATTGCGAGATGTCCGCGAGATTTCAAACGTCGTGACGACACGAGGTACATTTTTTTTTATTGGAGTAATCTGATAAAACACTTCCTCCTCTGTGATGTCCGTTAGCCACAAAACCGTCACCAAGGAACACATCCACCAGCAGGGGTTTATAGATCCCTAGCTCACACTCATTCATTACCAGCTCTGGCCTGTAGGGGGACTCAATACGTGGTCGCTGCTTTGAGTCTGCCGGTAAATACAGTAGAAGAAGAAGGACAAGCTGGCTCTACTCCTGATAGAACTGACCAATCAGAGCACAAAGGGCTGTGACGTTGCGAGGTAACTTTAGGTCATCCTCAGATCCGAGTGTTTCAACGAGGGCTTCATAATGGCCTAAAATGAGGATATTGAGAACGCTATTGTGGGGTAATGAAGGAACTAAATGACTTGTACTGAGGGCAGAAATACTTTACAGGCATCCTAGTCTGGCATAGTGAAAAGGAGAAACAAGCATGATATGTCCTCTTTAATGACAACTAAATTTGGTTTAACCTTGCTTTTCCTTTTTCTTACTCTATTTTTAAAACGCATACAGGCACTAGCATGCAGGAAATGCTTTACACGTTCCCGCCCCGTTTTTATTTTTTAAGAGCTGTTTTTGCATTATTTAGAGCCAACACACACAATGTAACACAACCAAGTAGAAACAGGTACCCCCCACACCCTCAGACGGCATTACATAACATGATATGGACTATTCTACATAGGAGACAGAATAAACATATTGGAAAGAGAGTGGGGAGGCGAATAACGAAGCAACAATATTTTTTTGCTGCTGTCAAAGCAAACAAATAGTTGAAGCTTTTGATGGAAGGAGAGAGTTAGAGAGGAGGTGCCATTTAGAATGAGCAACTTTGGGCTGGTATCCTGAAGTTGGGTAAATCAGATAGGGTTGCTCAAATCATTCTCCAAAAATAGAAAAACCCCTGACTATCCCAGTACATATGCATTAAAAGAACCTACCTCTCCAGAAGAGCAGAGCTCACAAATAGGAAAGGGTGTTCATTTCGTCGAATAAGGCTTCCTGGGAATCAGATATAACCTGTGTAAAAATGTAAAATTGATCAATTTGTGGTTAGGAGGGGAGATCTAAATTATTCCAGACTGTGGCCTAACAGATATCTCCCGCAGAGGAGTTTAGATCCCTTCTCCAAATTTCCTGAACTGACAGAGGTTCACTCCTGGAGTTTAAGAGGATGTATAACTTTGATACTAAACCCCTAGGGCAACCTTTTTTGTCCACAGAATGGATGGAAAAGGTTTTTAGGGCTACTCTCCATAGGACACTATGTACGCATTGCTAATCTGAGCTGGAGGTAAAAGAAGAACGAGCTTCTAGCAAGATAATGCTCTGAGACCAAGTCATCAAATGTCTTCATTTTCAAACTGTTGCAAATATCAGAAAGAGTGTGAATGTCTTTTGTTTGACCATTGTGAAAATTGGAAGGGGACTCCACCAGTAATAAGATTAAATATGGGGCTGGTTTTGTGCAATTTCGGGGATGTCTAAGTGCGACCCTCTTATAGTCGCCATGTGGACAACAGAAAAGATATGATTGGACTCAGCTGATGTTTAGCAAGCTTTGAGGGTAAAGCTGAATAAACAAGATTCTGTTACTGGTCGGGATGTGCAAGGTTTTTTTCTATTGGTCTGCAAGAGACTCGAGCATCAGAGTCAAGCCTAGTTGACACTGGACGCAACACATAGGACCAAAAGTACCACTTAGAATTTTGAATAGCCAAGCCACCATCACCCTTGTTTCTTTGCAGTTTGGTTCATTTGGTGCATGGTCTTTTACTACCTCACATGAGCTTTAAAATTACTTTGATTTGTCCCAGTAGCCATTTGGAGGGGGAGAGGTATCATGTTGGAAAAAGATTTATCCTGGGAAGAATATCCATTTTGATTATGGAGACACGAGCTGCTTAAGAGTTGGGTAATTTTGCCCATCGTCAACTTGTTTTAGGATGTTTTGAAAATAATTTTTTCGAAATAGTTTGTAAACAACTGTAAATTTCATTGCCAAGGTTCTTAAAAGGTTTGACCACAGAAATGTGAGATACAGTCATGGAAAAAATTATTAGACCACCCTTGTTTTCTTCAATTTCTTGTTAATTTTAATGCCTGGCTCAACTAAAGGTACATTTGTTTGGACAATTATAATGATAACAACAAAAATAGCTCATGAGAGTTTAATTTAAGAACTAAGAAATATTCATTTTCCATGGTTTTCTTGATAATAACCAAAATTACTTAAATTCTTACATCAATAGCTATGGCATTGTACCGCCAAAAACACTACTTTTAAGCATTCCATGTTTTCTTTTCTGTTTGCTTTAAACACATGATACACACAAGAGTTAATACTTGATTGCATAACCATTGTTTTTGATGACTGCAGCCATGCGTCTTGGCATGCTCTCCACCAGCTTCTGACATTGTTCTGCTGTCACAGCAGCCCATTCCTGTTGGACAAATTCAAACAAATTTTCTTTGTTTTTGGGCTTGTGGTTCTCCATTTTGAGTTTGATGATTTTCCACAGGTTTTCAATTGGATTAAGATCTGGTGATTGAGCAGGCCAAGGCATGGTGCAATGTTGTGGTTCTCCATCCAGGCTTTAACTGACCTTGCCGTGTGGCAAGGGGCATTGTCTTGTTGGAAAATCCAGTCATTCGAGGCAGGAAAGAGTTTTCCAGCTGATGGAAGAAGACTGTTTTCAAGGGTAGTCCTGTACATGACCTGGTTCATTCGGCCTTCACACAATTGCATTTGCCCTGTTCCACTCAGACTGAAACAACCCCAGATCATGACTGATCCCCCCCATGTTTTACTGTAGGGGCAAGACAGTCTGGGTTGTAAGCTTCTCCAGGCTTCCTCCTAACCAGTAAGTTGGCTGGAGTGGGCATCAATTCAAAATTGGATTCATCACTGAAGAGAACCTTAGCCCAATCATCAACAGTCCAATCCTTGTGGTCTCGAGCAAAGAGTAACCGGCCTTCCTCTGCCTTTCATTGATGAAGGGCTTCTTGCGTGCTCTGTGTGACTTCAAACCAGCTTCAACAAGTCGGTTTCGAACTGTCCTTGCTGAACAAGTCACATTTCTCGACAGTGCCCACTCATTTTTAAGGTCCCTGGAGGTCTGACGACGATTCCTGACACAGGAACGGATGAGTGCACGGTCATCTCGTGGGGTAGAAAGACGTTTCCTGCCACGGCCAGGTAGCAATTTGGTAGTGCCATGTTCAGCTTGGTTTTTTTTGTTGTAATGAACGGCTGTCTTGGAGATCTTCAGTTTTTTCGCTACCTGTCTCTCACTCATGCCAATTTCCAGCAGTGCCAAGATGGCTGCCTTTGTGGCTTCACATAATTCTTTTGTTTTAGGCATTATGTGAGAGCTGACAACTTCTGAGTTGTGCTACGGCTTGAATGTAAGCAGGAAACCACTCTAGGCCTTTGCATGTGCAGTGCTGCTTGTGACATGAAATGGCCTCTTATATACCCTGGGAATCAATTAAGCTTAAGAATGTCAAATAGGACATAAAGTATTATGTGACCAGCTGCATTTTTTGTTGTGTTCATTGTATTATACGTTTAGTGGTACCAGATATTAGAATGAACAAGAAATTGAAGAAAACAAGGGTGGTCTAATAATTTTTTCCATGACTGTAGAAGCATAGATGGATCTAGAGATGAGTTGTTGGGCATTAATTGTGACTTGTGAATTTAATGTACTTTGGTACTCCAAGTTGTTCGCCTCTCCTTGAGATAGCGATGGGAGATTTAAATCTCTCAGTAAGTCTTCATACCTCTCGATGTCAAATGCTACCTCTGAGTTATAAAGATTTGAGAAGAAATGACTAAACTCTCAATTTTTTGGGGGGACTTGTTAACTGACCATGAGTAGAACTTATTAACATTTTTTTTTTTTAGATTTTTTCATTTTGTTTTAGCCTCAAAGTGAAAAGGTGACTTGACCTTGGTCAATTGAAATAACGATTTCTCCTGGTCCTTAGTATTATGTAAGTATTCTGCTCTATGCCTCAGTTGAGTTCTATGCGTGTCATGTCAATAGATTTCTTTATGTCATCAGAATAAAACAGTTTTTTGTTTTTGCTCCAATACTGACAGTCTCCCCTCGAGTTCAGTTATTTTAACAAGTATGCTCTTGTTCTTATGGGAAGAGAATGAGATTGCAGTGTTTCTTATGAATCCTTTTAAGGAACCCCAAAAGATGCAGAAATCGTCCACTGAGCCTTTATTTATTGAGATTAATTTGCATAACTGCTCTTTAAAGAGGTCACAAAACTTCTTATTGTTCAACAGTGCTGTGTTAAAATGCCACCTGCTGGCATTTTTAGGTGTTTCTTTGAGTTTAATCTTGGTTAACGCTACACTGTGATCAGATAATGGGGTGGGTAAAATAACAGCACTGTGAATTTCAGATATTAAAGAGGCAGAAGCTAAGATGCAGCCAGTGCGTGAGTAGGTCTTATGTCTATTTGAGTAAAAGCTGTTTTGGGTCACAGGGGTTTATGAAAGGAAATATGTCTCTTAGACTGAAGTCAGGAATTAGTTTGCTTAGGGACGTAAAAGAGGCCACCTGGGAGTGTTGGCCTCAATAGTTGGACCTGTCAAGTGCAGGGTTGATGGTGGTATTTCATGTCTGCAAGAATTCCTGGTGGCAAGTGATCGTGAGGTTGCTGTAGTCCGCCAAAAAAGAGGATATCCCTGCTGTTCAGTTTCACCGGAGAGCGGCGGGCATCCTGGAGGATCCGCCACAGTCGGAGCGTGGGAGCATGTCACAGATGAACGTCCTCAATGATGATGAAGAGCCCTCGTGCCACTGACTGATCCAGTGAGCTCTCATAATTTCAACGCTGTGAGGAAACCATTTCAGGAGGGATACAGCCAAGAACAAGGAGGCACTGGATCCCTTTGTGCCCTCGGGTATGCCTCTGATAGGACATTTTTCCAACAGCTCCGGTCTGCTATACGGCAAGTTTTAATTCCAGTATGGCTGCCTTCGTCTTGTTGGTGGTGGTGGTCTTTTCTGAGGAATCCATGTGCTTAAATAGTAGTGACGTGTCTGACCTGACTTTGGACACATTTTCATGCCTGTTGAGGTATTGCACATTTTGTCCAATGTGTCATTCAGCTCCATAAACTTTGCTTACATAAAGTCACACTGTTCGACCATTGCTAGCTTGATTGTGCTATTTAGCTTATTCTGTTTGCCATCATCTTCATTGGAGTTTCCATCAGGGTCTGCTTGGCTGACCATCGTTTTTTGCTTCTTTGAGAATGCATTATCAAAAATATGTGTTGTGCGCCCCTTTGTAGCTTAAGTATCACGTTGAACTAGACGATGTGGGGAAAAGAGGGCAAGAGCAACAGAGCTATCCAGCCATCTTATCTTTTGGTCAAGTGTCTCCGCCCCCTGCTCCTGTTTTTTTCATAAAATGATTGAGAGAAGGCGGTAGAAAAATGCATTGTAGGAGTTGGCAAAGATGAATGAATACCATACCTGATATCAAAATCTAAAGATAGCGTTAACAACCGTACTTCACCAGAATTACCTAATCCTTGCTTAGTGATTAGGGTCCCACTTTGTGGGATTTTCATTGGAATTTGCTCAATTGTTTACAAGGATTCAAGGATTAAGTTAAAGATATTAAAGGTTATAGTAAAAGCTAAAGACCAAGGAGCAACATGGCCATTTTTTGCTTTTGTAATGCAGCATCACTTTCCTTGAGGGATTTTCATCGAACATTGCACTATTTTCAATCTTCTGACCAATGACCTCAAAGATATTGTTCAGCAGTAGAGGCACTTTAGTATATGAAGAGTTGATTAGAGGTGGTAGAAACATAAAAAAATAGTTTTCAGTCTTTTTTTTTTCAAGAGATTTTATTCAGTTAAAATCTGTATTAAAATCCATACTGAGATCTGCAGGATCTGCTAGTACATTCATTAAACATGTTGACAAAATATGCAGTGTTAAGGTAAAGTTGGTAACATTCTGTGTTAATGTAAGCTTGGTAAAAAGGCTTTTTAAAGAAGGCTATCTTTGAATGTAAATGTAATTCACTCATTGCTGTATTGAGGATTTCCAGTCTTCAAAATTTAGTGACATGATTGACATAGCTACAAGTTGGCATGTTTTTTTTTTTTAAATCAGACTGCGCAATGTCTCACTTCAATAGGGCCTCTCTGCCTCGGTGTATGATGATCTTAAGTTGGGTGTAGAGGGCATGTACAGTTTGGTTGCATACATACATTGACAACAGCAACATGCAAAGACTCCTTTGATAATTAAGGTACAGATGTTGTTGTATGGCTTAAATCAGTTCTTTCTACAGTTAAATGGAAGCTTGTTCACACACCACTTATTACAGCACTAAAGTGAAGTGATATTGTTGGATTTCGGTAAACAAAGAGATAGTGATGCACAGTATTATTGGTTCTATATTCTAATCAACAGAAATAAGAAACTTAGCTGATGTTTACATCCAAGATATCAGCCATACATATTTGGCTATATTGGCTACATTGACTGAAATATGTGCAAAATATCATGACATGACGAAATGCAGATGTCTACATTTAATGTCTATATTAAGACAAAAGTGTTATTGTTTTTTGAAAAAAAAAAAGATTTTTCTTTATTTTGTTTCTAACAAAACACCCCAGAATAAAACTGAATCAATTTAGCAGGGTAAAGACTGCACACTTTTGTACAACAAATATTTGTATCAATATCTGTATTCTTAACAATGACGTCAGGAAACACTTGCACATCGGATATTGGCAAAAATCCAATATAGTTCATCCCTACAATGAGATAATCCTACTAGGCCTGCACAATATATCGTTTGAACATCGACATCGCAATGTGCGCACGCGCAGTAGTCACATCGCGCAATGCAATGTGACTATCGCACTCCCCCATTTATTGGGGAAATGAAAAAAAAAGCAACTGAAATTGAAACCTATTCTATTTTGTACAGAGACATGGCCTCCTAGATCCCTTTTTATATACAGCAATCTTCATCATTTACAGATGAACCCCCTTAGCCTAGATTAAACTGCATTATACGAATACAATGGTGTCATTGTGAGTCAACCAAAGTCTTCCCAAACGGAGCTATCCAAGTCATCTGGTGAGAATTCTTCTATTTTTAATATCACAATATATATCTCAGTATATCGCAAACCCCCCAAAAATCGCAATGTCAGTTTTTTCCAATATCGTGCAGCCCTAAATCCTACTATGTATATGTAGCATTGTATGTTTTCACAGTTTTTTAAAACAAAGATACAACTGAAGGAATCTATTCTAAAGCCCTGAAGAAAACGTCTGGAGTCCATATCCTATGGATCTGGAAATGTTAGCTATTTGCTTAGTTGTCAGATCAAGCGGAGCAGTGTAATTAAAATGCTTTACTGTAAGTGAGTTAATAACTCTGCATACACGGACAACTGAGCATATCGAAGATCTATCATGGAGGAACAAATCAAACAAACATCTCTGCAAGACATGACATGTTACACCTCAGTTCTCTGGCAGAACTAAAGGCACAAGCCACACCTCAAGACGTAGTGTTGTAATCAGAGCCAGAGGTAAGACTGAGGCTGCACAAGTCAGGCTACTTATGCTCAGAACAAGGCAGACATGTCATCAGACATGGATTGAGACCAAAGAATTAAAGAGAATAGCACAGATGGAAGTATATCAACAGCACGGAGCCACTGAGTTATAGGCCTATCTGCAGGCAGTGAAAATTCAGGATGAAGCAGCAGCAGTCATCTCAGAGACTGACATTCTAGAAGCAGCCTTTAAGGATCAAGTAAGACACCAAACACACCAAAATATGATAATTCTACCTCCAAATCCCACATATCAATAAACATTGAGTAAGTGCAACAAGATTTTTTGGATGGAAACAGGATGAACAGGCTTTGGCTGGGGTGTGTGTTGTCCACCAGTATCCTCTGGGTTCTGCATTGGCACCTCATGTCTGCAATGTCACCAATGCTTGGTAGATGGGCACCAATGTTGTGTTGGCCCATTTTTCCCACTTTGCAGAGTAGGGATGTAATGGTATGAAAATTTCATATCATGGTTATAGTGAGCAAAATTACCACTGTTATGAGGCCTGTCATGATAACAAATTTTGCTGGACAATCATTGTCCAAAAAATTATTGACAATAAACGATATTATTGTCAATATTATTTTGATTTTTTTTCTCATTTTTTTCATTAATGTAATTATAATATATGTCTTAATAAAGTGAGTACACCATATCAAAAGCAAGAAACTTTAATGTCTTGAGTATTTAACTGTAATTGGAAGGTCAGGATCTTTTAAATAAAATAAACAGACAATATAATACATTTAACAAAAAAAAAAAGAAAAAAAAACAGTGAAAATGAAATGGCTCTCTTTTTGAAAAAAATTGCATGTAAATAAAAATAATGAATCTACTAATCAAAAACAATAAAAAATAGACCCTGTCTCTGTAAAGAATAAAACAAAACTCCAATAAAAACAATAAATAAAGGGGGTTTATACAGGAATTGTTTGTGACATGCAGTTTCTCCTAGTTAATCCGTACTGCCTGTCGTTTGTAACAATGCTGGCTTTTAAACCGTATTGAAGGGCTGCATTTCTTTTGCAATGTAGCGAACTACACTGTCTGTGAGCGCGCACCATTTCACTCTGATTTATTTTTACTTTGCAGATCAAACGCCTCAGTAAGCGCAGGCTGTCAAAGACTGAGGCTCCGCAGCACCTCCCCTTCTTCCTCTTTTCCATCACTACTTTAAAAAATACGACATGTCTGCTCGTCGGTGTTCATGGGCTTACACCTTGTTTATTCTGTTTAAAACTAACACATTCTCACACTGGGGCTGCGGCATTCAGCTTAAGAACTGTATCTTTCGTGCCATCATTCATATTAGCGTTTGTTTCCTCGTTACTCCTCAGGATGCTAAATCCACTATAGAACCGATGCCCCCCGGTGTTAAGAGAGACGTAGTGAGCCATCTTCTCATTCAGCCTCTTTGGTAGAAAGAGAGGAGGAAAACAAATACGCATGCACGTCAGTTTGTGGATGTTTTTATTTATCCTTCAGTTAATTGATTTATTGATTATCGTGACAGGCCAAGATGGATCCTTTTCAGTTTCTGCTTTGATGCGATCAAGGATTGTTTTTTTGTCTCTCATGCTCTTCAGTAGCATCCACACATGCTTGGACTTCCTCATCCAGTCTTGTGTCATCGGTCTTAAACTCTGGATGTCTCAACAACACATCAGGTACGATCAGGTTTTTACCTGGGATGTATTCAGTGACGGGATTGAACTTCATGAGTTGGATGAGAAGTCACGGGCATCTCAGCGGTGTTTAATCCAGGTCCTTGTTGTTAAGTGTCACCAGGGGCTTGTGATCTGTCAGTAGTTTGTAGCTCTCCAGACCACATGAATACAGATAGAATCTCTCCAACGCCCACACGCCAGCGAGGCATTCTTTCTCTATCTGTGCATATGACTTTTCTGCTTCAGTCAGAGTACGAGAGCAATAGGCTCCATAACTTGATGTGTCAGCGCCAACTACAGTCGGCAGTTTAGTTTACTTGTCTGAAGGCTTCATTCGGTGATGGGCCCCACATTCATGCTACACCTGACCTTAGTAGCTCTTTGAGAGGATGGAGGACGTTCGACAAGTGAGGTATGTATCATCAAACATAATTTACCATACCCAGCACTCGCTTCAACTCTGTCAGGTTCTTGGGTGCCTCCAGGGCGGTGACAGCAGACACCATGCTGGTTCCGTATCCGTTATAAAGTCATCTGTTGTTGCCTCTTTTTCATCTTTGACAGTCTCTTTTACTGAGCCAAGGAATAAACTGTCTACATCTTCAGTCACTGCTTGGATTAGCTTGGTTCTGCACTTGCTAGCAAAGTGGCCAGTTTTGTGGCATTTGTACATTCTTTGTCTTTAGCTGGGCATTGGTCTCTTTTATGTCCCACCCACATCTGCCACAACTTCGTTTCTCATTGGCTTTATGAGCGTTTGAGGCCATCATATTTTTATTTTTCCACTTACTCTTGGACGTTTTCTTTGCACCTCATCGACCATTGCTTGGCTGGTCTCGCTGTTCTGAAGCTTCACCAACTCTGAGTGTCTGGCCATATTTGCCGCTTTCTTCAGAGTCAAGTCGCTTGTCTTCTGCAATTTTAGCGAAAGATCCTCGTCTCTGATCCCGATGATGAGCCTGTCCCGTATCTCCTCCTCCTTCTCAAAGAAGTCGCAGTAAGCTGCAAGCTTGTACAAGTGCCTTATATACTGCTCAATTGTCTCACCCGCTGCTTGAGTCCGCAACTGGAAGCGTGCTCGCTCAAAGATTATGTTTCGGCACAAAATGGCCGTCAAACACCTCCAACACGTAATCATAATCGTTAGCTCCGTCTGCGTCACTCAAGACTAACAATGTGTACACTTGCTCTGCCTCCGGACCCATGAACTAAATAAGCGCTCACTTGCACATCGGCAGGCTCCTTGTTAAGTTTCGTGGTGACTCGGTACCTGGTGAAACACTGTTTCTGATCAGGCCAGTCCTCCGGCTTGGCAAAATTAAACTGCTCCGGTGCCTAAAACTTCGCCATTCTGGGCCGTATCTTCCCGACTAGGCTAACGAGAGCCGCTTTACTCTTGACACCATGTGAAGTGCTTGACTAATTAACACTTTCTTATATAATGAAGACGGAGATGGTAATCTACACGTGTGTTTCCTTTATTGCTTCTTCAGAACAGTCATAAAGCAGGCTCTCTGGCCGTACATGCAGTGCTGCACATGCACAGTCAAACAATAACTAAATAAGGCTCATGCCACAGTCTGTTCATTTGTGTAATTTTCTGCTTCCAGGAGAGTCGTGGAAGTTTGAGGAGAAGGATCAGAGATGTTGAGCTCTGGAGGAGCAGTAGTGTTTTGGTCAGAAAGAGATCCAGCTGACCAGAGGAGACCTTCTAATGTGCTTCTGTAATGATGTGCAAAACTGACAGATTAAATATTGGGTCACTCATATTTATTGATATTATGAAAGTTATTTTTGCATATTTAGGTTTAAGTATCTGTTATTGCAAAGAATAAAATTTCAAACCACCTCATTTCAATAAAAAAAAAATATATTTGTCCACAAAAGGCAATTCAAATTTCCTGAGCAAGCTGGTGCAGGACAATGAATATCAAGTTATTAGGAAACAGGCTAAATGCACTGAAAAGCAAATAGAAAACTTGACATTGGAGTATTCAGTGGTATGTTATTAATTCAAGCATAGAAAAATATTTAAAGTCAGTTCAAACATTCTTGATATTTACTCACATGATTGTAAAACAGAATTTTCTGGTGTATGTCTTAGTGTTTGCTGTAGTGCAAAATAAACTACTTACCATTGTACAATGATTTAGTGCAAAATACAGAAAAAGTTAAGAGTTATTAAACTGAATTTAAGGCTAAAGTAATACAAAAGAGGTTAAGATTGAATTGGCAAATATAAAAATGCCTGAAAGGCAAGAGAGAAATCTTAGCACTAAGACACTGAAAATCAACTTATAGAAGCACATAGAAATGTTTTTGTTCAGAGTAAATATGCAGGATATCAGACATGATTAAAGAATATTCTCACATGTCAATACTTTAATGTTTGCTAATCTGTAAAATAAAAAATCCAAACATCTCCCTCTAATTGACTGTAATATACAGAGAAAGAGCAGAAGTGGAAATGAGAGAACTGACAGCAGGTTTCAGGGATCATTGAAGACCCGGTCCATTTTGAATCCTCATAAAAACAACAGCTTCCTGAAGGTCTTGATGTAACTGTATTCTTTTATGTCCTTAAAAGTCATCAATCTCCACCTCTGGGATATTTTTGATTGCAGTCCTGTTGATACCTTGAAAGAGAAAAGGCAAATTTATTTTACAGTTGTTTATTTCACATCTGTTTAGTTTGTAGTTGTGACAATCTGTCTCATTGAAGGGCAGCTAATGAAGCAAATTCTGAAATACTGTGAAAAGAAAAGAAACCCTCACGTTCTTCTTTTAGGAACTTATTTTTATTTATTTATTTTCTGTATTTTAATTCTTATGTACTTTTTTTATGAACTATGTCTTAGGTATCTCTGTTCTTAAAATATCTTTGTGTATATTTTTAATCTGTAAAAGCCTCCTATGGACTGGTGTTGAAAATTAGCACTGTGCTATAAGCACTCACAGTAGTGCATCTGGGACCTGTATATATTTAAATATCGCAGCATCAATGTTACTGTGTGTCCAGGTCAAATAAAATAAATTAAAATAAATGATGCCCATCTTTTACCCAAGAAAACCCCCCAGCTCTGAATGATCCCTTCAGCAAAATAAGTTTTGCAAATAAAATGTAGTCAAATACCAAGTTTTTACTTTCTGGTGTATAAAGATTAGACAGATTGCAATGAGTGTACCTGTTTGTTACTGCACCACAGAAGAATAAAATCAACAATGTATTCACCCAAAAAGAAAGAATTGAGGGGCACTTTCTTTCTATAAATATGACAAGGATAGCAGAGAGATCAGACATGTGTTTTGTACACTATTTGATTTATAGTTTTACATAAGCACACTGCATTGTATCCAATTATCACTGAATACAGACTATAACCTTCACACAAAAATTATAAGGAATACTAACACAGTCCTTTTAACTATTCGGACAGAACAAGCACACAAATGCTAATTAATGAAAGTAAATAGTGAAAAAATAATCAGAACTTTCAGCCCTGCAGACACTTCAGAAAACATACCTGCTGTTGTTTTGACCCGTGTAGTGGTGTTGGTGTCTCCTGTCAGGCGTTGATGCTGATCACCTGAGCTGATATCTGTAATAAATACTGAGGTCAGTGCTGCAGTGATTACAGTAAGTTTTGTGTATTATCATTTCCAATATTACAGAATAATGGGACATGAGCTAACTTCAGATCATCTGATTGTTGGTCGACAGCCTCTGAAGTGTTCAACACTCTGCATCACCACTGTACTAATCATAATAATATCATCAGATACTAAATATAATCTATTATAACTCATAACATTAGCATGTGAGGCTAACACACATGGTAACAGTAACTGTGTAGCCATGTCAGAGTTCATGTCATATCGCTGAATTGATTTTTGATCAATAGTAACACGAGAGAATAAAACCCCAGAAGCTCAAATGACGTAACAGACATTAAAAGACTTTTTTACTCACCCTCTGACAGCAGCAGAACAGCTCACGGTCTGCCTTCAGCCTGTTGATTCCCGAAGTTCAAAACAATGCTAAAAGCCTGTCTAATCCTCTGTCTGGTCTGGCGTCTTACTCAGGTTTTCCTCCTCTTTCGGTCACAGTCTAGTCAGTATCATAGCTTCAGTTTTCATCAACCAGGAATACGCATATTTGATTTACTCTTTATATCGGCCATACGCTGAACTCACGTGTGTGTCGTAAAACAGTTTGTACTTCTCGCAATATGTCAGTTGTTTGACCGCGGCCTGGGTTAATAGTTATGTAGTGCCAGAGGAGATGTTTCGGCTGCACAGAGAGACAGAGGGAGGGACTATTCACTTTATTTACTGACTACCCACTATGAGATGGACTTCAGAACAGTTATGGTGAGGTGTAAAAGTTACGTATTGTTACTTTAAACAGAATGAACAAGGCTTGGGCCCATGAACACCAACAAACCAATCAAAGTAGTGGCAACGAAGAAGATGGGTAATATGACCGATTTTTGCATGCCGACCTCAAACACAACCGTCCTGTCCATTTTTCCCAACTGGTAAAAAAAACTGCCCCTTGAGGTGCAGCAGAGCCTTCATCTTTACAGTCAACGCTTACTGAGGTGTTTGGTCAGCAAAGAAAATACAAATAAAACCGGAAAAAATAGTACACGCTCACAGACAGTGAGGAAATGCAGCGGTTTAATACGGTTGAAAAGCCAGCACTCCAGAAAACATAAACGTTTGACAGACAGTATGCAGGGAGACACACGTCACGAACAGCAATTCCTGAACTGTAAACTCCATTTTATTTATTGTTTATATTGTTGTGTTTGGTTTTTATTGGAGTGTTTTCCGGTTATTACATTCCAGTTACAGATGTGTATTTTTGAGACATTAAAGTTTATTCCTTTTGATACTATTTTTCAAAATAGTGTCGACAATAATATTGTTTATCGGCAATAATTTTTAGGGCAGTTATTGTCCAGCAAAATTTGTTATCGTGACAGGCCTAGATCCATCTTTAAATCTTGTTCAACACTACATCCGGTTTGGTTGGCCTCAGTACACAAGAAATGTTGCCAGGCCTGCCTTGGACTACTACAGAGAGAGAGCAGTGGTGTAAAAAGTCCTTGAAACCCATACTTGAGTAAAAGTAAAGATATCTTATATAAAATATACTCAACTAAAAGTGAAAGTCACTCATTAAAAAATCACTTAAGTAAAAGTCTTAAAGTAGCTACTATTAAATGTACTTAAGTATTAAAAGTAAAAGTACAAACAAAGAGAACAGGTACAAATACTTGTTGCTCTCCCAAGCTTTATTAAGTTTAACTCTTCCTCCCTCCCTCAGCTCCCTTCACCTCTTACTCCTTCTCTCCATTCCTCCCTTACGTAAAGTCCACAAACTTGCGGTTCATCTTTAGCAGAAGTTGATTTTCAAAACTGCATGAGTTCAGTCGTGCTCTTCGGGGGCTGAATACAAGTCCTGCAATGCTGAACAGTCGTTCACAGGCTGCAGAGGCAGGCAGAGGTGTGTTCAGCTTCGCTCAAGAGCACAAAACAGTATAGATCCTCTTCAAAATAAAATGTGAAAATAAGTGTAATTCATATTCACATTTTATTATGTAAAGTAGATAAGTTGACAATTTAAATGTAACGAAGTAAAAGTATCATTTTTTAATTTCTAATGTAGTGAAGTAAAAGTAAAAGTTGCAAAAAACATATAAACTCAAGTAAAGTATAGATACTCCCAAGACATACTTAAGTACTGTAACTAAGTACTATTACTTCGTTCCTTTACACCACTGAGAGAGAGGCAGCTTAAGTGAACAAAATTGACTGTTAAAAAGAGGAAATCATATTGTGATTCCACTAACCGTACAAACCGAGATGCTGGAAATGATCCATCATGGCCATCAGGGATTGAACAAGTCCAGGCAGAGATACAAAGACGCCATCTGGTGACCAAAGATAAGTAAGGCAGTAAAGGAGAAAGTATTATCATGCCCTCACTGCAATGAGCACAAACCCAGCCAGCACCGCGAACCACTCATCACTACACCACTGCTGGAACTGCAGTGGCAGAAGTTGGCTGCAGATTTGTGTGAGTTCAAAGGTCAGATCTTTCTAGTAGTTATAGACTACTATTCCAGGTGGCTGGAAATACTAAATCTCACCAAAGCCACAAGTGAAGTTCTGATAAACTGCTTAGTGTGTTTGCATGGTTTGGGATACCTGAAGAGCTACTTACAGATAATGGCCCTCAATTCACCTCCCAGCAGTTTCGAGACTTCACGTGCAGGTATAACATCAAGCACACAACATCAAGCCCATATTACCCACAAGCCAACGGAATGGCGGAGCAGGCTGTCAAGACAAAGTATTTTGCAGCAGACTGACCCACAGCTTGCTCTCCTGAGCTACAGAGACACAGCCAGTGAACCAACTAAAGAGAGGTAGCCTACCCACTACCCTGTAGTTAAGAGATGTCTTGTTTGAACCTTGTTATGCCTGTTGCTGCATAATAATAATAATAATAAAAACCAAAAAAAGAGGGATGACAAAGAAGAGTGATAAATAATTTAAAACAAATGGATCATTGTTTAATGGTAGTCAAATTTGTCAAGTTGTTATCAGAAATATGTGTTGACTATGTTCTTTCAGTTCTGATTTAATTATACACGTATTTATGTTACCCAAAACTTAAAGCTATGGTCTACGATTTGGAAGCTTTGTACATATTAATAACATCGTTTATAAGGCTGTTATGGTCCTATGGTCCTATCTACACAGTATAAAGACCAAAAAGAACGAAAAAAATCCATTCAGTATATCCGCTGAAAAGCTGCATACTAGCTGACCAATCAAACCTAAGAACCTGCGACTATTAATTGGTCCGTGAGTTGGTCTGTGAGTCCATCCAATCTCGCTCCTCGCAGCGCCATGCCCATGGTCCCGCCTCCTCCCTCTACCTCCGGTGAGCAGCTAGCAGCGTTAGCTACTGAACTATCATGGAGCCGAAAAGCCTAGCGCCCGAGACCGAAGCCGCCTCCCTCTCCTTGGGGCCCAACGGAGCTCTGCCCGCGGGTTGAGGCCTGTTAGCCGGCTAACGGCTAACGAATAGCCTCAGCCGGCCGTCAGACCTTCAGCATCGACCGTTTCGCCCCTGGTTGATCAGGTAATGGCTTTGTTTACTACAGTGGGAGATGTCTGCTGAATAACTCTGGTTAGTTTGTGCCTGCACGGGCTAATAACTTGTAGGGGAGCAGGTTAGCCTGTTAGCTGCTAATCGTTTGCACTGTAAGCTGAGCTGGGGAGGACAGGCTGAGAAAGATAAATCCTCCCCCACACTCGGCTCCGCTCTGGCGGCGCCAGACCCGCATTGCCGCCGGTCCAATTGAAATGGCTACTGCTGTGTGTTACAAGGGTGATGTCTGTCGTGTTTGATACTTTCAGTTGAGCTGAGCTGTTTTTGATTGAGTTTGCTGCTGATATATTGTGCTAGTCGCTCGTAGCTCTGTCCGAGGGGGCTTTATGAGGCGACACGAGCTGGGGGCGGGATCTTGGAACACGGAGCAGAGAGGTGAGGGAAGGGGGGGCAGGCTGCGGTTTCAAATCGTAGACCCTAGCTTTAAGAGGGAAGATGTGGCGTGAGCCTTATTTAGTTATTGTTTGACTGCGCATGTGCAGCACAGCATGTACGGCCAGAGAGCCTGCTTTACGACTGTTCTGAAGAAGCAATAAAGGAAACACACGTGTAGATTACCGTCTCCGTCTTCATTATTTAAGAAAGTGTTAATTAGTTAAGCACTTCACACAGACATAATGTTATGAAGTAACTTTTTTTTAAATGCCTTCACTGTCCAACTTGTTGGTGTTACAGGTTTTCACAGCTGATGGAGTTTATTTGTTACGTGTTTCATACAGATGATAGTCTATACCTTCTGAGTTGTATCACTCTGCTCCATCATTATCAGCATTTTCTTTGTCTCACATTTAGCAGCTTTACTGAGAGCATAGAGTCATCCTACCACAGTCATGTCTTAGAGGGCCTCAACTTAGAATGGAAAGTTTGTAACACGTCAAGTTTCCTCTATCAGCGGGTAAAAGACAAGTCCCTCCAGGGTAGCCATTAGCAACTAGCCCAAGCCTAAAAGCTATGGTCAAAGTTACAGAATACACACGCAAATGCTGAGCTAACGACTGACTGCTGACACTTGAAAAACGATATATTAGGAACGAAACATGATCAGACTGTATCTTTTCAGTCCACACAGTTTATTTGACGTCCTGTCAGCTGACTTCTCCTCCGGCTGTATGACAACAAACACACGTTGGTCTTAGGCGCTCTGCTACAACAGCGCAGTTACACTCAATGACCACAGAGGGCCCAAGAGAGCAAAAAGCCCAAATTTTAAGTAGTGCGCCTTTAAGACCTAAATATTCCTGCACTGAGGCTGTGGCATTCAGTTCCATTGCTTTTGTGCCATCATTCATCTTAGTGTTTGTTTCCTTGTTCTTCACATGACGCTCACTTGCAGCTCTGTGAGTGTGTGTATGTGCTAGCAGCCCTGCCTCACCCCGTAAAGATTGAATGACTGAGAGGAGGGCTCACTCTGCTCTTTTCACTATAGAACCAGTGTGCTCAGGTGTTCAGACAGATGCACAGAGTGAACCCTCTTCTCATTCAGCCTGTTTGGCGGAGAGAGACAGATGGGGAAACAAACATGCATGCACATGTCAATATATCGAGGTCAGCAAAGTTAACAAGTCCTATTTTATGTATTGTGCGGTTAATTGATTTATTGATTATCGTGACAGGCCTACTATTAATGTACTTGATGTATTTTCATAGTCCCAGGCACAGTTTTCAGTGATGGAGGGATGCATTGAAGGCCTGAACTGATGGAAAGATAGTGGGGAACCATCGTCCTTGAGAAAGAAATATTGTGGGAATAAGATCCTGAATGATCATGGTTGGCAATCACTGAAATGTTTGGCCAAATTAAATTGAAGAAAAACAAGAGTAGAACTCGGATATGTTTAATAGTTAAAGTAATAGTGGGGTGCCTGGACAACCAGTCATTTCAAATTTGTGTGAAAGTTTATTTTTCACTTCCAATTTGTAGATTATGATCTAAAGAACAATTTTGGTTTGAGTGTCAAGAATCCAGATTGAAGAAAAATATATTTTTTTGCCGTATTTCCAAAATTACCAAAATCGGAATTATGTTTTCTGGACAATGTCTTAATTTTCCCACAATTGATGTGTACAAGATATTTTTTATTGCTAGATCATGTCAATACAGTGTGAGGAATCAACTGGGCAGAGTGGTCCAAATGGGAAGCAGTTTCCCATTTTCTTCCTTCCACCCATGATCAGTGGGACTATGGATGGGCATCATGGACCTGAATGAATGAATGGATGAATAATTTGATTTATTACTTAATTAACTAAATTGACATAGTGGTACAATAGACAAATTCATGTAGATACATACATATGGGCTGTCGTCCAGACGCTTGCTTGGAAGACGCTCCTTTTCAGATGTTGGTCCAAAGCATCACTAGTTGGGGGAATTCTCTCCACATCCCTAGTTTTCTGCGAGAATTGCATCATTCTGACACGATCCACATCATTGCACTCGTGTGTGTCATCAGTGTAGCGCCTACGGACAAATTTTGTTGCTGCCTCTTTCAGCCTTGGGGATGCTTGAAATGGAGTGTCGACGAGAGTTGCAAATTCCTCCATGAGGGACGGCACTTTGCCCATCACCAAGGATTGCTTGCCTTTGAATTTGAATGAGGATGTGCTGTCTGAGCCAGTGAATGCATGGAAGAGAGCCATGCCCTCGCATGTTGTCATGCCCAGGTTTGCAGCGATGGTATTCGCTGCACCATCCCAAGTGATGATGTTTGGAGGGTGTGGAGAAGATGTACTAGGACACGAGTGTCAGCTTCCTCACGGTTGCATTGATCCATTGGTGGACTGTCTCCAATGTGGTGGACTTGATCACCTGCAGTAATGTAGACATCCTTGTCATCTGGAAACTGTGCATCTCTTAACAACTTAGTTGAAAGGAATGAGAATAGCTCGTTCTTGTTGTCAATGTTTGCCAGAAACTTTTGCCAATTTGCTGGGATTTTGGCAGTACCAGATACACGTTGTCGGGCGCCTGTTCCTCGTTTTTCCCTTGTGCCTCCTTTGATGGTTAGATCACGATACTGGTCCCAGACGATGTCCACTCTTGTTGATCGTTTCAAGTCATGGTGAACTCTTGGGCAGAATATCTTGTCGAAATAGGAATCAAAAGTCTTCCCAATGACAGTTGTACCTGGAAGTGAATGTATCAGTACTCCACCATCAATAACAATGAAGTCGTAAACACTTGGTGCGACTAACTCCTCCTCAACAGAAACATCAGTACTCGAACTGGCTTCCATAATGTATTCCAACAAATTTGACTTGGTACAAGAGTTAAGAGTTGCCCTCACACCCGACACAGCATCGTGTGGATTTGCTGTTCATCATGAGACTGGGATCCACATTCAAGATTTCCTGCTGCTTAACAGAAGGTTTTTTCTTGCCGCCATGATGGAGGGATCCATGATTGGCTATTTGGATTCATGTTGGGTGTTGGATGTATATATTTGTATATATATATATATATGTGTATTTTATATGTATATATGTATCTATGCATATATGTGTATCCACAAAATGAAGAGCTTTATGCTCTATTGTAAAGTGTCTTGAGATAACACTTGTTATGAATTGGCGCTATACAAATAAAGATTGATTGATTGATTGATTGATTAAGGGCTCCCTCAGATGACAATGCAGGTGGGTATGGGTGATGGAAAAACCCCTCCAAATCTTCCCCCCGGCTGTCTAGCACAATAAAAGCCTTCCCATAGAGCTCTGCATGATGTTTAAAGTGCTACATTCTCAGCTTGACTGCTGTCTTCCTCTGTGCTTTCTTCTCATGGAACAACAATAAGTTGTTTCGCTTGATCGGTGCTGTCAGAAGTACGTCATGTGATTCAAGTACGCTCTTCCTGTAGTTGTTGTACTGCTCTTGACCCGTAGACTCAAGTTGATGGACAGATAGGGCGGCCGCCGCAGATTCACACACCTTGTTGTCCAATGTAACCAGGTCATTACTGCCCTCCTCGAATGAATTTCCATTGGTCAGCAAAACCTCCTTCAGGTCTTTGGCATGGCGTTGAAATCGATGTTGAGATGCAGAGCCTTCCTCATGATGAGGAAGTTCTTCCCAATCATCATTGTCGTGTGTAGTGTTAAACTCCTCAACGACACGGCAGATTTCTGGGCCAGTCACGATCCAGCGTTCCAACATGCCAGGGTTCTCTGTCAGACCAATTATCCCACCAACCCCTTTCACCCTTTTGTTGGCTTGCTCATGTGCCTGATCAATTGGTATGGATGAGAAACGCCGATTGCTTGGAGTTATGGTCCAGTGTCCATCCTCAAACTCTGCCTTGATGCTATCTGGGAGACGTTCCATGTCTCTGATTAAGACTGGAACCCATCTGGTGTAATTCTGGTGATCAAAGGCAAAGAACAACGGCACAAGCATCCGTAGAGTAGTGACCATGAGGTTGAACTTCCATTCGCGATGTGCTCGGATAAACAAGAAGATCAGCTGTTGGTACTTGAGCACAAGCAGCCAATATTTGAATGTTGGGCTCTCTTGGGCTCTCTCCATTACCCAATCCTCAAATGCCATCTCGGCTCCACTGCCGTCGAAGGCTCGCTTCAGAAGGCTGTTCAGTACCACAACAGTAACTTGATGAGCATGTCTTGTCCTCATTACATTGGCTGCTTTTAGGAAGGATGTGGCTGCTGCCTCTGACTTCACAAGCCCAGCTTCCTTTAAGGCTTCAGGCCATCCTGACCCATGTAGAAGGTCCCCCATGGTGCTCCACAAAGCCATTTCAATGTGGAGCCCACCTAGCATCACTACGAACTTGTCCTCTCCAAAAATGTCAGGGAAGGTCCATTGAATTTTCTTGGCCAGGTCATATAGTGGTTGGTCCACAACCAAGAGTGGGACTTGATCTGGGTTGAGGTGCTGAGTTGGCCTTTTAATCAGTTTCATTCCATGTTTTACCATTTCAGGGGTGGCTGCTTTATTATAGAAAAGTGGTAGAAGGGCCTCAATACATTTTTCTGGTTGTCCAACAGTATCTGACCGGGCAGCGTGGAATGCAGACCACATGGCTGGGGTGACGTTTTCTGTATCAGGATCTACATATAGGGTGTCATGGACTGCAGTCATCAATGCCTGCTCATGCTGTTTTTCCATATCAAATGAACTAGTTGCCTCTGGTTGCACAACTTTTACTGGAGGTTGGGTTCCAAGATTTCGGCCTACAGGTGGCACAAAGGTATAGGAATGAGGCAGGATGGGTCCACTGCTACTTTCTCCTGTTTTCTATGAGTTGATTTGTAGACATTCTTGGTCCAACCCAGGCTTCTGTGGTGTAGGAAACTGAAAAAGGGAAATCCCAGTTCCATGAAAGGATGAGCTTGCAGTGCGTGATGTGGGATTATGATCCAAGTTATCTAGGGCTGCAACTGTGAAAATCTGCTTACGCAAATTTGTAGGACTATGTCTGCGCTGTTCCTTGTTTGATTTGCAATAGCCTGTGCAAAATTTAGCTTCAATGCTGAGGACTTTCTTGTATGACACGCTAAGAGAATGTTTGTGTAGTAGTTCGACCAACTTCTTACTTCTTTTTTGCGCGTGCAATTTGAGTGCCAGGTACACTGCAAGTGGAGGCTCACAATTCAAGTTTGCAGACAGAGAAGTCATATTTAGCATGGCCACCTGACTAACAGACAGGGTCTGCTTGGAGTTTTCTTCTTCTGGTGATGATTTGGGTCCTGCAAGGAGATGACGGAAGAAATACTTCATACGTTGTGGAACAGATGATTCTTTGCAACCATTGGCAAATGAACCATCAAACCTGGATGGAATGTTATGATTCATAACAGCTTTTCTCAGAATTGATGCTGCCATTAGTAAAGTGTGTGCTTCCTCATCTGGTGTTTGAGTTGCATCTGATATAATTTTCCTAGCCTCCTTTGAACAAATAATGAAAACTCGGTCACGGTTACCTTTCTCTTCTGTCATATCTGGGAAGTGTTTGAGAACAGTTTCCTTAAGCCTCGTCCGGTTCACGGTCTTCTGAATTCCATGTTGTTCCAATCTCTCTGTCATCATTTCAGTCAGATCTTGCAATGCAAAAACCTTAAGACCTCCAGTGACTTCTTCCTTCATGAATTGAAGTAACTCATTTTCTGCTGTGGCCTCAAAGTCTTCGCCAGCAGAGCCTGTGTCTTTAACAGTTGAATCATAACGGCGGTTGAACATGGTGAAGCAACAGCGATGATACTTGGCCTCAATAGCAACTAGATCTCCTTCTGCAAGGAGTTCCACGATACGACCTTCTCCCAGTACAACTGCCTTGTCATGTATCTGTTTGGTGAGTTGTACCTTCTGGAATTAATGGTTTTCTGCATGTTTCTTCACCACAAAAGAGACATTTATTACGGTTAACAGGTGCACCAGTCTGGCAGGATCTTCTTGGCGCAGGAACCAAACCTTTGGAATGCCTTTCCTTTGCACTGTCTAGTGCTGATGTCCTGTAAAGCTGACGGCAACTTTTATGCCAGGATGCACGATTTTGCTGCATTGATTCTGCATCTGGAAGTTCTATATCTGGGTGGGTAGCAGCGCCAATTGCTCTGAACTGACTTACAATGACTTACAAGGCCTAGGATTTCTGTGTAGGCTCCCTCTCTCCGACTGACAACTGGATTTGTAAGAGGACAAACAAGATTTTCCTCTGTTTTCTCTTGGCACAGAATTCACAACTGCCATTTCGTTGTCACAGCTATCTTAAAAAAATATTAATTTGGAGAATCCATCCACAGCTTGTTGGAATTTTTTCCAGGTTCTGTTAGGTTCATATTATGAAGAAAGACAAAACATATAGGCATCATTACTTTTCTATTTGTATTTTTTTTTTTAGTTTGCCTCAACATACAAGAAATCAGTCAGCACTACATAGTCACATGCACATTTGCACTAAACAGTAAAACACATTATACCAAAATATGTGAAATAGAAGAAATAATGGAACACCTTCACATAATATCCACACTACTGCATGACTTGAAGATACTAGGTAATTATAATAAAAATGAAAAAACTCCTTAGCATAATTGCTATACTGTAGGTTTAGCCAGTGCTAGCATACACTTGGTTAATGCTAGTTCAGACTATTGGGGGGTATATCTTAGGCCACTTATCCCATGTGACTCTACATATTCATAAAACACTTTAGGACACTTATTAACATGTCTAACTTTGTTTGCTTACCTTCAGAATATGAATATCACAGGTGAGCAACCAGTGCAGCTCAGGCACATGCACAACTCTGTCTGATAATGAACTAGCAAGCTACCCACCTGCTTGCCTTCCCATTAGCCTTCCCTCTAAATAAAACACAGGAGTGGAGTTTTTACTCTCATGTCTATCTCTAGTTCCCCCCAAAATTAATGTATTGTCTCATTTGTGTGAAATATCATATGATAAAAAAATATTTAAAACATCAATATTTGAACCTCAGTTGATTCCTCACACTATATTGACATGATCTAGCAATAAAAAATATATCTTACACAGCCATTGTGGGAAAATTAAGACATTGTTCAAAAAACATAATTCCGATTTTGGACATTTTGGAAATAGGGCAAAAAATATATTTTTCTTCAATCTGGTTTCTTGACATTCGAACCAAAAATGTTCTATAGACCATAATCTACAAATTGGAAGTGAAAAATAAACTTTCACATGAATTTGAAATGAAAACAAAAAAATACATATAGACGGAACCCCAAATAAGAGCATTTCCACATGCACAATGTGAAGGGAACTCAAGGGATTGGGACTAACAAGCTGTGTGGCCTAAAAGAAACGCTAATCAGTAAGCCTAACCTGGAACAAGGCTTCAGTTTGCTAGGAAGCGTAAAGATTGGACTCTGGAGGAATGGAAGAGGGTCATGTGGTCTGATGAGTCCAGATTTACCCTGTTCCAGAGTGACGGGCGCATCAGGGTAAAGAAGAGAAGCAGGTGAAGTGATGCACCCATCATGCCTAGTGCCTACTGTACAAGCCTGTGGGGGCCAGTGCTATGATCTGGGGTTGCTGCAGTTGGCCAGGTCTAGGGGTCAGAAAAATTATTCCTTTATCAAGTATGTCAGAAAAATATTCCCTTGTTATTCACCTCTGACTGGTGGAGCCAGTGTGGAAGGATGACAGACGATGTGTGCAGCTTCCTGTTATTAAAGTCTGCATTGTGTAACATAACCTTATATTCGCAGCAAATGGTTGGGACAGTTCCAGTTTGCCTGGCAACAGAAGAAGTTGACAGTTGAAGTGTGATAAATCTTGTGGTTGTTTTCTTTACCCAGGTCCATTGGACCTGAACTGAATTCTGCCTTTAATGTTAACTGCTGAAATTAGTATGCCGTCATTGGGGTGTCAAGCTTAGCATGGTTGTTTTCCTTCGACACATTGTCACACATCCAAATAAAAGAGCACAGAAAAGAACACCCTTCATCTCATAACTATGTAAGATAATGTAGGTAATAGAATGTTAATAAGGCAATCAAGCATTGATAATATATTCAGTGTATCGAAACTTTCATAACACTAGGTTTAGCAACATTATGTGCCAAAAGAATGAGGTCAGCAGAGAATCTGAATATACTGAATGACCAGTGATCCATCAATTGATTTTTCCTTCTCTAATATCCATCCATTCATCCATCTTCTGCTTATCCATGGTGGGGTCATGGGGGCAGCAACCTGAGCAGGGAAGCCCAGACTTCCCTCTCACCAGCTACTTTGTCCAGCTCTTCCTAGAGGATCCCAAGGCATTCCCAGGCCAGCTGCGAAATATAGTCCTTCCAGCATGTCCTGGGTTTTCCCCGGGGCCGCCTAGCAATGGGATGTGCCTGAAACATTACACCAGGGAGGCATCCAAGAGGCACCCTTACCAGATGCCTGAGTCACCTCATCTGGCTCCTCTCAATGTGGAGGAGCAGCGGCTTTACTCCAAGCCCCTCCCTGAGCTTCTGAGCCCGTTTCTAAGGGAGAGTCCAGACACCCTGCAAAGGATACTCATTGTAGGTGTTTGGACTCAAGATCTTGTTTTTCATGACCCATAGCTTGCTACTGCATGTGAGAATAGGAGTGAAGATAGAGTGGTAAATCGAATGCTTTGCCTGTCATGTCTGTTCCCTTTTAACCATAACTTCCATAATCGTGGAAGTGGTTCAGGGAGCATGAGACATCATTTTCACACACAGATTAAAGGCTCATTTATGCTCAACGTTAAATACGGATACGAATACGGACAGAGCTCTCTGTCCGTGCTTTGCGTTCTTTTCGTCCGTATTTCTGCGCGTATCCTTGAAGCTTACGGATACAGACCAGACGGAGCAGTACCACCGGAAACCGTGGGGGCAGTGTTGCTACTGTCACTCTGATACTCATCTCTGGAGAGGAACAAAGAAGAATACGGCGGGGCTATTCAAAGTAAAGTTGTGTGAGCTGGTGCAAAATCACAAACATATATATAATGTTACTTGTCAGGGACACCATGACAAAATCAAACTCCAAAACAGCTGGGAGGAGATCAGGAGGGAGCTCAATGTTCGCTCGGTGGATGCAAAGGAGAAGTGGAGGTCGGTGAGAGACAGATTGGTGCCCCCTGGTGGATGCAATGGTCAACATCCATTGCCAAAGTAAAAGACGCATGGGAGTATGTGCGCAGTGACGGAACCATCGTTTGAAACGGATGCATACTTTTTCATGCGTATGACGAGCATAAATGAGCCTTTACCACCACAGGGTCCAGAACTTAACCCTGGTTAGAATCTTTTGGGTGTGCTGAAGAAGGCTTTGTGCAATGGTCAGACTCTCCCATCATCAATATCAATCTTCAATCAACTAATTAATCAATCTGTTTTAGTATAGTGCCAATTCATAACAAATGTTATCTCAAGATGCTTTAAAAGAGAGCAGACTGAAGACAAACTCTTCATTTTATGGATGCACATACAGTATATGCATATAAACATTTATAGACCCTTTCCAAAAAGTTAGAATATCATGGAAAAGTTTATTTCCATAATTCCATTAAAAAAGTTAAACTTTCATCGATTATAGATTTAGGACCCACAATTTAAATGATTTGAAGTCTTTATGTGTTTATTTTTACTTAATTTAGGCTCCAGCTCATAAAGCCCTTGAAAACAGGAACTCAAAAAATTAAAATCTTGTGAAGAAATCAGCCCAAATTTTGCAGGGTATCAATCTTTAAACTGAGTGTCACACACAAATCATCTACTAAACTCAAAGCTGCCCAGGTGTCATTATATTGCCTTGACTTGACAACAGGCCAGAGGACTGTCATTGATACAGATGAGTAAGCCACATAAAGTTCATAGCATCATCCATGCTCCTGCCAAATCACCTAGCAAAACAACAGAGATCTTCACTGACCATATGTATGGAGTCCAACAGTGGCTGGAGCTCGATCATTTTGTTTCAAACCTAAATTAGACGGTTTCAGTGTGCTTCTCCATAAGGAAATGGTGCCAACTTGAAAGATTTTGTGTGATTATAAAGGTTCAAGAAATACAGGAAGTCAATTAATTCAAATACTTGGGAGTCATTTTAGATCCACAGCTCAGGTTTTATAAACGTGATGAAAATTATTAAATCGGTAAAGAGCAACCTAAACTGGTTTAAATTAATATGGCAGTACATACCAATTCAAGTAGCTCAGATATGTATGCACTCTATGAACTTTTTTCATTTATTGTATTGTATGACTGTTTGGGCCCAGGGCTCACCTTCAACAATCAAAAGTCTTTCATCCTTGTATAATAAAACCCGAAAAGTTATGGACAAAACCCCAATCCATTGGCATCAATGCCACTTTTTGAAAAAATCCTAATCCTAACTTGTCAGACCTATGTCGTAAAAGTTAATCTCCTGTTGGTTCATTATTTCATTATCTATGGAGTTGTCCTCAAATCCAGCAGTTCTGGGCTTGTATTGTTTAACAGCTTTGTATCATTTTTAAACAACCATTACATGTAAGTGCAAGGGCTTGTCTACTGGGTCTGGATAATGAACTACCTGTTAATTTTCAACACAGAAATCGCCTAGACATTCTGTTACATTCTGCCCATAAATGTATACTAGTCCTGTGGGTTACTGAAAAAGCCCCCCCTCCTAACCAATGGATGACCAGGTCTGATTGACATGGCCTAGTCTGAGAGTAAGGATTAGTAGCTTAGTTTTATATATTACCCCAAAGATTGTTTTCCCATGTCTTTCCATAATAATAAATCCTTCTTTTAATAGCAACTTTTATTTATCTTCCTTCTAATTTTTTATTTTTTATTGATTATTATTCATTATTTGTATATTTTATTTAATTAACTTGTTCTCATTGCACACTCTCTGTGATTTATTTACATTTTTCTCTCTTTATTATACGGTTGGAAAAATGTTTGATTAAAGAAACCTTAAAAAAATATTAGTGACTCAAACAGTAATCAAAAAGCAGAGGTATATTTTGAACAGTAGGTTAACTGAGTTGTTGCATTCCAAATGCTGAGTTCAATAGAGCTCTATATATGTCAAAACAATTTCTAAGAAATTAGCTGAATAAACTATGTTATGTTCTGCATGACACCTAATTAAGACCGCATAGATATAAACCCCATAGTGGATTCCTATTTGATCAAATTCCTTGGTAGTTTAAATAGTGAAATACATCCTTTGTATACCAGTATGATTACAGCCTATAAAGTCAATATATGACACTTCTTCAATCATGTGTTTTGACGTAGTGTAATTGTTCCAATGAAACACATGTTTGTTCAGAATTCATAATCCTTTTAGAATACTTGATGCAACTATTGCAAAGTCATGATTGTTATTGTTCAGGTTAAGAAAAGTTGAAGAACACAGATCTGATTCTTGTACTCTACTCTCCTCTTGCTTGCTAGTATGAGGTTGTTTTTGGCAGCTGTCATGGAATGTGCTGAGCAGCTGTTTCACAAAACATCTCAACTTAGAGCTTCCGTCAATTTCTTTCCCATAAGCAATTATGACTTCATGTATATTGTGCCTTTCAAGTCTGTTATTAAAACTTTACACTGAACATCATTCACACACATCTGAAGAGACAAAAGACATTTTAATAAAAGAAAACCTTTAGGGGGGATTTGCAATCTTCCTCTTAAGGGTTTCTGTCATGATTTGCCCAGTCTTGATGAGTATGTCTGTGCATTTGTGTGTGTTTATGTTTTTATCCCACTTTGTGCACAGATAAAGCATGTGGGTGTACGTGACTGTCTGCATGTGTGTTTATCTGATTTCTCTTGTGCAAGTGGGGGACTAGGTTTGTGTTTATCTTGGCCAGAAAAATGTTATTGCTTTGGAAGACAAACAGAGTTCAGATGAGTAGAGGGATGACATGAGACATTTTGTCAGCACTGATGATCCTTGGATCTCAGATTCTGATTATTAGGGTCCTCACCCAAAGGGGAAGGACCTCTTCTAGGTAGAGCTAGAAGAGGTCTTTGCCTGAAGGGCAAGGACCTTATTGTTTTTGTATTGTTTCTTTCTTCTTCTTCTTCTTCTTATTGTAGTGATTAGAAATTTGGCAGCGTTAAATCTCAAAGATTTAATTGTTAAATTATTAATTATTATCAATTAACAATTCACTGTATTGTTCTCGTTGGGGGCACCAGCCTTTTAATTAGGCAAATCTTAATTTAATTAATTAATTATCTATTTAATTCCCTTAAATAAAGTAAATTAATCAAATCAAGTTTTATCAATCTCAAAATTTTAAGATAGAATTCTCGCTTCAGGGACACTGAATTCTAAAGAACACAAACAGACAGTGAATTTAAAATCAATAATCACAAATTTATTGAAATGAAAGATGGCTACAATGCATGAAATAAATGGTAGATTATAGATGAAATAAGAATAAACAATCAGTTTGAATGGAAATCAGGAACCTTAAAATGATGGTGAGTGAGTATATGCCTAAAGGATAACTACAACCTATACGAAAATCTGTGAGGAGTTTCGGAGAAAAGTTGGATTGAATCAATCTAATGTCAGAACACTTTTTAAGTCTAAGAGCGCATCAAACCTCCTTTTAAGTACAGAGTAACTGGACGTTTGCCTACTTGGTCGTGGAAGACTCGTGATTCTCTCTGAGGTTCGGAAGGTCCAGGCTACGGGTGGATCACGTCAGACCGATGTTGGATCAAGTTGATTCGGGTTGGTTTGGCTTGGGAAGCCGAACGGCAGATCCGGATCCGAGTCTCACCAGCGCCCCACGGATCCTTCTGGACAGCTCGATCAGAGGCTCCTTCGGCAAATGCAGACTTTGAAGTGGGCTGCGGCTCAAAAACTCTCAAAAAGGTTTTGACGAGAAAATGAAAAATCTGATCCGCGGAAGTATCTTTGAGCACCGTCACTGGCCAGGTTAACGATGTCTCACAGACAACTATGCGAGATCAGAAGGATCAAAAATCCTTAAATCCTTAAAAAATCCTAAATCAAAGCTATGCTGTGTAGGCTTTTGATGAGGATTTGGATATTCAGATTTCCAAAATTAAATCTGAATAGAAAAACTTGTTAAGCTGCGGATCAAAGTTGCTCCCTAAACAAAATTAATAAAAGTATGCACACTCAGCATAAGAAAAGGAACTACACGTGCCTATAAGACAGAGGCCTAACGATGTAATCAAAAGCGATATAGGAGTGGAGTCAGAGAGTAACGAGGAAGAAGTAACGAAAGGAAAGAGTGACGACAGCGACGAAGACAGCAAGCAAGAGAGAGAGAGAGTCGGCAACTCTGAATTATAAAGGCCCGCCGAGTGGGCGGGTGATGACATCATATGCCGATTCTCGCCTATAATTATTATTATTAATTAATAATTAAGTTTGAACTTTACTGACGAATTACTCATTTCACTCGACTCACCATGAGTATTAGGTCTCAGACCACATGCACGAATGACAAGATGATGATATCAAACAATTCTAATGCATTTAAAGAAAAACACACACAGTAACTATAACATGGTTACTGTCAGACTTGCTGTGAATCAGGAACATAGGGCTGTGTACAACTGTGGATAAATTAATATTATGTTGATAGGTACTGCTAAAAATACATAGTAACACATAGTGATTACATTGTCACTAAGTCCTGGTATCTCCTGCAAAGCATATAACCATGTTACAATTGTGCTTTACCAAGAAAGGTCGCTGGGTGGAGCTGTTGGTCTTTTTAATACTTCACAGGGCTATTGCTTTAGAATCCATAAATCTTAATTTCATAATACAGCATGCTAGAGAGTCCGTTAAAAGAACACTGGAATGTGCATCACACCCTGAGTGCATAGTTTATGATTTGGAACCTTAATACCAGTTCTTTAAGGTCCCTTTGCAATCTGAAGTTTTTCTGGAGGTTTTGGAATGTAAAAGAAGGGTCCAGATCCTGGGGGACCAAATGAAGGAATTTACGACCCGCAGCTGCTAGGACAGGCCGCCGTTCACAGAGGTATGGGAGATTAGGATTGTTTACTGATGTTCCCCCAACCGTGACTCTTCCTGTCAATCTGGAGGGGAGCTTCAAGACTGGATGGCGCCTGTGGGAATCTTGACGAATCAGAGGCTTGATTCTCCCCAACGTGTTGGAGAGTATCCTAAATCAATCAGAAATGTAGTTGGTCCTGGAGGGTGCATATGGTGGGTCATTCGTTGGTCACGCCAACAACATGAATCAGGCCAATTTACAAGTTGAGGTGTTGGTGTCGCAGAGCAAGGGGAGAAGGAAGAGGCCCAGAGAGCCATTTGGGGAATTCCACATGAGGATTCCCTGCTTCTTGATTCTTAATGTTTTCTGACGCTACATTATTCAGTTCATTCTTTGAACCTTAATTTGACCCCCTAAACATGCTCAAAAACTCACCAAAGCTGGCACACACCTCTGGTACTTGAAAAAGTTTGATAAAATCAAAAAAATTAACCCCCAACATTCCAAAATGAGCTTTTTAGTGCCCCTATTTACACTAAAATGGCCCTCACGGCCATGTCGTAGGGAGATGAAACAAACGCCAAAACACAGGTCTCATTGACGCCTGCTTATCAAGCACTGACAATCCTGACCTATCTCAAACAGGAAGCCAGCAAATGGATTTCAAAATAAGAGCTCACTTGATCACCCCCACTATGCACCATGATTTGACACTCTTGACAAGCTCACAGCCAGGCCAAAACTGACAGACTTGCCAGATTGGATACAAATATCATGAAATGAAAAAAATGTAACCCATAACATTCCAAAATGTGCTCTCTAGCACCACCTAGGTACAAAAAGGTGTACAAAAAGGTGCACAAAAGGGGTGCTGGTGTGGTGGAGTGGTTAGCAACCAGGCCCTAACCCTAACCCCATGTATTTGCTTCTGCCGGTCCAGGTTCGAATCCCGCCTGTGACCAGTTTGCAGAGTGTCTTACCCTACTCTCTCTCCCCCTTTCACAAGTCTATCCACTGTCTCTCTCCTATAATAAAGGCACAAAATACCCAAAAATACATAAAAAAAAAAAGATGCACAAAAGTGGTCGCCATAGCAACAAGGAATGTGGTAGAGAGATCAAACTAGTGTCAAAATATTACTCTCATTGAGACCCACATTTCACGCGCTGACACCCCTGGCCTACCTCAAACAGCAAGTCGGCAATTTGCCTTTCAAAGTAAAATTTAAGGCTCATAGAAAGTAATTATCTTCTCCTAGACCGTAAATGGTATCAGTTTAAAATGCGGACAGATGAGAAAGGAGACATTGATGATCAAAACTTCTGAAGGAATTTGTAGTTGTTCAAATGGTTTCCAAATGACAAGCCCTCAATTTTAGTTGACCCTGAAACAGCCCTCGCAGCTCCTTCCATTCAATGCATGGGAACGATGGAACAGCAGGAGACATCTGATGTCAGTTAGGCCTCTCCAGAAAAAATAAAACAAAGTACAGCTCTAACAATTACCTGACTGGATTCCTGACAAAATCTTCCATAAAAAGGTCTTATTTTTAGAGAGATTGGTTCAGAATTGTTGCATTTGTGAGGTGGTGTTTCATAAGTTGCCACTCAATCTCAGTGATTAAGAGGTGGGATGACGTCACACTTCTCCCCCTTTGATATCCACAGCTGATCATGTGACTGAAGGAGGAACAATGGAATGTGTAATACATACCCATTTTAAAGACTGAGGCTCCTGACAGAGCTGCAGAAACACATATCAGTCTAAAGAGAGAAAAGGGATTTTTGTTTAACCTGCTACTGGGTCCTTATCCTTGCTTTCTGTTTGTTTATGTTTGGGATCCGAAACTTGACAAGAGAGACCTTTAACAATTCATTCATTTACAAACAGAAGCCTCAGTATGGTTTGGAAGAACCATTCACTGCCACAACAACCTGGTACCTACTCATGCTGGCCACTCATGTTGACATCAGTGCAGATGGACTTGAGGGTGAAGAGTAGTTCTGGCAAGCGCTACTTGAGGAGAGCACAGCTCGTGTGGCAACCTGTTGGCAGTGACATGAGTGCTTTTGGGTTTTTAACATTTTAACCTTGTTTTTAACATTTCAACTTTTTGAAACTGAGAATGGAGTTACTCTTTTTACTGCTCCTGTCAGCCATGCTGAACCTCGGCATGGAATTGTTTGTTAACCAACAAACAAATGGGCTTAAATACACCCGGCACTTTCTTCTTGGATATCGGTCACACAACTTACCACTGGGTCAACAAACAGGTCTACTTTCGGACATGGACAAGTATGATGTTTTTACTCCTAATGCGGCATTTACGTGAACTTGCAAACCTGGTGTGAAGAAATGCAGAAAAAGAGGAAAAAAAGGAAGTGTACGCCAGCATATAAGGAATAAACATCTTCTCTTGCTGTCCATTGTCTTAGGAAGTGTCTAGTCTCTGAAAAATAAGACTGATGAATTGCAAGCTTGCGTCTCTATGCCTGAATTCAGAGATGTGTGTGTTTTGTCTTTCACTGAGACATGGTTATCGGACTCTGATTTGGACTCCGTCTTGAATATTGATGGATTTTCCTGGACTGTGACCTATTGATGACTGGGAAACACCACGGTGGGGGTGCCTGTGTATATGTGAACCAGAGACGGTGTAAAAATGTCAACATGCTTGAACGGATCTGTCTACCGGACATTGAGCTCCTGTCACTGTCTTTCAGGCCCTCCACGCTAAAGCAGCATCTGATGTTATCTTTTTCAGTGGCGCAACGACTTCAGTCAATATCAGCTGATGCGCCGTGCTTCTTTCTGGGCGACTTTAATCATGTTGACTTAAAAAAGTCACGCAACAATTTCTACCAGTATTTCACCTGTCCCACTTGCTATAACAGGATATTGAACCACTGTTATAGCTCTATTACGGGGGGCTATAAGTCTGTCGCTGCCCCCCCTCTTGGATCCTCTGATTGCAATGTGGTGCATCTGTTACCCTCTTATAGGACCGTGCTGCAAAAGGACAGGGTGCAGGCTTGTGAAGTCCAAGTGTGGGGTGAGGATAGTGCTCTGGCTCTTCAGGGATGCTTTGACAGCACAGATTGGTCCATTTTTCAGGAAACATCAAGGGATGTGGATGAACTAACTGATGTAGTGTGCAGTTACATTTCTTTCTGTGTTGACAAAGTGATCCCTAAAAGAACAATAATTTCATACCCCAATAATAAGCCCGAGATCACCAAGGAACTGAAGAATCTGCTAAAGGAGAAGACCGGTATTTTCAAAAGTGGAGATAAAACTGCCTATTTTAAATTAAGGAGCGACATTCACTTAAAAATCTCCCAGGCTAAAATAAATTACAAAGAAAAAATTTAGGCAAGATTCCACCAGGCTGACCTCAAATCTGCCTGGGATGGTATGGAACAGGTCAATGTAAAAAGAAAAATACTGTTTCACTGGATGGCGTCACTTCTGATGTTGAGCTTGCAAAGGAACTAAATAGCTTTTATTTAAGATTGAACTCTGATGACTCAGGAGAAATCTGTTGGCAAAAGCTGTGGTCCTGATAACATCAGTGGCTGGGTGCTTAAATCATGTGCCTTACAGCTGAGTGAAATCTTTAATTTTATCTTCACCCAGTCTCTTTCAGTACAGAGAGTCCCGGAAATATGGAAACATAATACTGTTGTTCCTGTTGCCAAATGCATGAATCCAAAGACATGAAATGACTTTCGACCAGTGGCTCTCACTTCACTGGTGATGAAAAGTTTTGAAAAGCTTGTCATGACCGTGATATTGAGGCAGGTGGAAGATCAGCTGGACCCTCTTCAGTTTGCATATAAGACAGGCAGAGGAGTTGAGGATGCAATGCTGACATTGTTAAATTTTATAGTTCAGCATCTGAAGGCCACAAAAACTCACGCCAGGCTCCTGTTCATTGACTTATCCTCAGCTTACAATACTTTCCAGCCAAGCCACACTTACTGATGGAGAAACTTCTTTCTCTTTTTAACTTGAACTTGAACCTTGTTGGCTGGACAGTAACTTCTCGACTGAAAGGTCATAGTGTGTAAGGGTCAATGTTGTTCTATCCCCTAAACTGTTTTCCTCCACAGGCTCCTCGCAGGGCTGTGTTCTCTCTCCATTGCTTTTTATCTTGTACACCAATGACTGCATGAGCATGAATAGTAACAGGCATTTTCTTAAATTTGCAAATGATACAGTGATCGTGAGTCTCTTGGGTAAGGTGAGTCTGAACATGGTCCTGTCATTGATGGTTTTATTACTTGGTACAAAGATATTCGCCTGTAGATTAACGTTTCAAAAATGAAAGACATTATTGCTTTTAGAAGGTCACAGCCCAGTGTCAGTTATACTTCAATCAGGAGAGACCAAAATTAAATGAATTGAAAGTATTTATTGAACAGGTAGATATGAATGAAAATGTGCAAATTCTCTTGCTAGAATCTCTTTTGGCGCTTAGACTCCATCGTGCTGTCTTGGTGTACTTCAGGGGTACTGAGGGCGAATGAGAGATAGGATAACCCCCCATGGAGTCTGGACACTGGTGGTGGTGAGGATAAAGGATGAGTTGTAGACTTCTGCTGCTGGGAACCTGATGCGATCTCATTTGCTGCTGAGGTGAAAGAGGAGTTGGACCTGGGCACTGGTGAGATGAATGGAGGTGCCTGGGGTGGAGGTGGGTTGCCGAGATCATCTCACGACGCCACCGCACTGACTGTGAAGGAGCAAAGTCATGGTTTAAAATAAGGCTGCTTCAGAATGATTGGCCCAGCAGTTGAGTGTGGCAGGATCTGGTTGGCTCAGTGGTTGAGTGAGAGCAAGCCCCTCATCAGCTGAGATTTGGATCACCTGAGCAGGTAGGCAGATTGAAGCATGACAGGAGACTGAACGAGCATAGAGGTCTTCCTGACTGAACTTTTGCTAAGCTTCATTTCAATCAGGAGAGACCAAAATTGAATGAATTGAAAGTATTTATTGAACAGGTAGATATAAATGAAAATGTGCAAAGTCTCTTGTTAGAATCTCTTTTGGCGCTTAGACTCCATCGTGCTGTCTTGGTGTACTTCAGGGGTACTGAGGGCAAATGAGAGATAGGATAACCCCCCAAAATAATGAGACGTAGATGAACAGACAAGATGAAGCCTTACCTTTGCAGATGATGCGGACTTCTAAGAGATGATAGCCTTACCTTGGTATGAGAGGAATCTATGAATAAAACTGGATTAGACACACCAATGTTAGGTATTCTGTAATGATGCAGATATGATTTTTAACCCAACACATCTTGTCTGAAGAACTTGGCAATGTATAATAAAGAGACATCCTCATGTGAGCCCTGTTCAGTCCGCTGACTGCAGGTAAGAAACCAAGTACTAGACTGACCTGACACATGAACCTGTTTGACTGTCCCGGAGCCATGAAACCCCAGATCTGGTCTTAATACCCTGACGTGGGGTCCGAAAGAAACTATTGAGTCTGCTTGACATGACAATGGCATAGCTGCAATCAGAAGGACCAAACTGAAAAGCTCCTGGGCTGAGAATTTGACCATAGATATTAAAACTTTTTTAGCCCTGAAGCTGACAATTACCCCAGATCCCATATAGATCACAGATTTTCAAAATTGGTCAGACGATGAGACCAGCTTTGCGCTGAATACAGCACGAACAGTATTTACAACTTGAGTTTAACTGAATGCTCGATAAAGATCTCACTTGTTAAATGAATGCATTGAGAGACTGCGTAGAATGCTTGAAACAGTCAAAGTCTTGGCAGTGCGGATGTTCACATAGCATGAAGATGTTAATGATAAACCATTACCCGCATGTAGCAATAAGATGAGTGCACGATGATGCTTCAATAATTATTAATATTATTTCTGATAGAGTAGCTCTCTCCCTGACTGAGCTTTAATCGTGTGACTCACCAAGCTGGATCCGATGACCTGCCATGAAGTCCACATGACGAACTTGCCGTGCCATGAAGTTAAAGTTGACTGACCCATCATTAGACCTCACCAGTTACTGCCTTGCAGTCTTAAACTTGCTCTCTGACTGGAATCGTTGATGCAGCTGGACAGCATACCCCGCCAGCTCCCAGTCCATAAACTGACCCCCGTAGTCTGCAAGGTGTGATTAGATGTGATTAGTTTGGGAGGAGATGAGAGTGGAGCATGAAGAAAGCGGGGAAAATGTTGACTAGAGGGATGAGAGAAAGTCTTCCTGACTACTTGCTAGCTTAATTTCTATCTAATAGACTAAAGAAAAGAGGATAGGTGTGCAATGAAATCAGATTAAAGAGTACAGAATTACTTTGGTACTTACTGTGCGTCCTAGGAGTGCAACGGTTCAGTTAGCCCTCGGTTCGGTTTGTATCTCGGTTTTGGGATCTCGGTTTCGTTTCGTGTTTTGCATAAAAAAAACAAGAAGTTTGACTTTCCAAGAGACTCCCTTTATTTTGCTTTTAAGAAAACTATATTATGACAATGCCTCTTGGTCTTAACTATTATTTGGCTTGAATAAAGTATTATGACATTTATATAAAACACTTCAAATGTAAACATTTTAAACGGTTAGAGTGCCTCTTAGCTCCCTGGCTAGTGTAGTGACTGACAACTGAAATACAATTTACTATTATAGCATTTTTTGTCCTAAAATAAAGAGTTTTAGTTGTTTTTCCAGCTACAAGCTTGATTAAACAATGGATAAAAGGAGGAGTGATGAGAAAAAGAGAGAGCGCTGGGCGATCAACTGGCGTCTCCATTACATGCACAATAAACAATAAACGTGAATGAATCATTTGTATTATGTTTGTATTTTGATTTCTGATAAACTTAGTTTATTAACACTGCGCCGAATTTTTGAATGGATTTGTCAGACTAAAATAACAGTTTACAGGATGTGGAGACTCTGATCCGTGCGTATTTGCGCGCTGCTGTATGTTTCTACGAGACAGCGTCAGTCAGAGAGCAGTCGGATCCTGTTTGATCTGCTCCCAGACAAACTAAGAAACATCAGAACAGATGACAAAACTAAGTTTTGTCCTTTTTGTTCACCTGTTCAGCGCACTATGGCTCTGAGATGTTTTTCTCTCCAACAGCGATCTCTCATCGGCAGGGTTGGCAGGAGAGAGCGTCCGCTTTCAGGTTTATAAGAAATAAAATATAGCCGTCATTACTTTAATAAGAGCTCACTCAAGTTGAGCTGCTGTAACATCAGGTTCTACGTTATGGGAACAAACTTCTCCAGCATTGTGAAGCTCACTTTTGCTCAGTGTTTGTTGTCTCTCAGCACACCGTGCTGTGCTGTTGTCATTACTGTTAAACTGAGCATGCGCGTCACTTCTGCAGCCTAAGCTGTTTTCTCTCCCTCGTCATTATAATCCATAAGGAAACCGAAATGTCTCCACACCGCAGACTGAACGAAGCCAGTGCTTCTTCAAAACTCCGGTCTCTCCACCTCTCCGCCTGCCATGACTTTTCTTAGAGTTTTTCTCCGTCTTTGTCTCAGTTTTTGTGAGGCCAAGCCGAGCATAGACATTATGGAGCCGAGCTCCAGAGTGAGAGACGCCGCCCACTCAGCCATGTGATCAGCTTCTATTACACAGTAGTGATTGGATATTTAGTAGCAGGGCGGGGTTTTGTACAGAGCTGTGCGAGGAGGGAGGGCTTGTCAGCAGAGCCGAAGAGCAGGGCAGGCGCTGGCTAGAGAAATCCGTCTCACAGCTGTAAGAAATGAATTAATTGCAAAACCGAAAAAGCGCGCTTCATAAAGGCGAATTGAGCCGTGCAGGGCGAACCGTACGATTCGGTTTTAAACCGTAAACCGTTGCACCCCTAGTGCGTCCACCCCAAAAGAGGCAAAAGCGGCCAAAGCCGCAACGACGCCGGATGTTAATACATTTTCAATGAGAGCCCGGCGTCCTGAGCAGCCAAAGCGTCCTGAGCGGCCAAAGCGTCCTGAGTGGCTAAAGCGGCTAAAGCGGCACCAGATGAGTTCAGCGGCAAACGGTGGCAACCAATCAGAGTAGAGATGTCCTTCGACTTAGTGGGCCCTAAAGGACAACGCATGTAACTTCGGTTCCTAGTTCCGGCGTCTCGAGTCCTGGATGACACACTGCACAACAAAGCATTTTATCGGCAGAATTTGAAAACGAAGTGCCATTTAAAAAGAGCAAAAATGCTTGTGTTCTCTGTCCATTAGCGGAAGAATGCAAAAAAAAAAATGGATAGGTCTGAGGGACCACTACAGCAAGTAGAAGAGGAGAGAGAAAGACAGGAGGAGAAGTGGGTCTGCTGGAGGTGTGGGCCGTGTGTGGCGGTATGCCTCCGTGATGGGTTTTTTGGACCCATTCTTGGAGGAGCGTCCTTCCACCTCCAACCTTGATGAAGGTCCTGTGGAGGGTGAGGGGAGCAGGGAAGATGAGGGAGAGACAGAAGAGTATGTCACACACACACACAAACACACACTGTGCAAATACGCGCTCCTTACCACCACAGGATTTTAATATATTTCAAAACTGTAGTTTTATGTCTTGGATAAATCAATATTATCTCCTTTGTAAATTGCTTCCTGCCTGCCAGTCCGCTCGTGACTGATTAGATGGTGATTTTACGTTATGTTCATGCTATGTTTCAAGCTGAAGTTGAACAGCATCAAGCAGCTGCTGCTGTGAAGAAGTCCGCTGCGCGGCTCCTTTAAATGACAAGCAAGATTTTACGTTGACGTCAGTCAAGTGACGAGCGGCCAAAGCGGCTGAAATATTTGGCCACTTTGGCCGCTGTCCGCTTTCTCGGGCGTGCTTGCCGCTCCGGCCGCCCCTGCCTCCCCTGGTGCGAATGCACAGCTACACCCCCCGCAGGAAGTAGAATTTAGGAAGCAGGAGGAAAGATTAGGTGCTCCCGTAATAGAAGGCTTCCCTCCAAATAAAGTATACCAATACCTGTTTGTGGAGCTAAATAATCGGGGGAAAAGCAGACTGCATTTAGGTAGACATCATGCAATCTGTAAGAATGGTAAAACGAATATGCTGAATGACAGCTGAATGACTGCAGAGAGGGAGAACATTTTAAATTTGACAGCTAAGACAGGTTGCCTGAGAGGGAAAAGCTGACTGTGATTGGGAGAAGAAAAGGTGGAGCTAGAGGGAAGCAGGAAAAGATTGACAGAAAGAGGCATGCGCAGGGAGATAGTCTTCCAGACTGAACTTTTGCTAGCTTCATTTCAATCAGGAAGAATAATAAATTCAGGGAAAGACAAACGTGCAATGTGACAAATTTAATGGGACAGATCATTTAGAACTGATGAGTACAAAAGTCTTTGGCGCATAGACCTGCAGGAAGTGATCATCTTAGGAAGCAGAAGAAACTTGATGCTCCCGAGTAAAAAACTTCCCCCCAAAGTAAAGGTATACCATACCTGATAATCGGCACTAAAACGGGAGAGAGCAGAGACAAGAATAAATAGACATAAAATATGCAAGTTAATTATACGGATAAGATGCCAATAAGGATAGAGCCTGTGAGAAGAGAATAATGCGATAAAAGGCGAAGAACGAAGTGATTTTATAAAGGAAAATGAACTGTGAATTATGTGCATATAACGAGAAAACATGATATTGATATGAAAGTAGAGGATGAAGCAAAAGCAGGGAAAGAAGGTGCTTAAAGTAATTGCCGGGGATGTTGTATTTGAAGCTGAGACACAGGGAGTCACGTGATGATGTGATAGGAATAGCAGAGAAACAGCAAGTGAACAGGGAAGAAAACAGAAAATCAGCCTGGTTGCTCTCAAACAGTGGCTGACAGCGAGGACGAATAATGATGAATATTATCCAGAAAAGATAGACGAATAAAAGGGGTGATAAGTACAGAACAGAACATCCTGGTTTGCTGTGAAACAGCGGCTGATGGAACAACGCATACCAGCCGGATGCTGTGAAACAGCTGCTGATAACGAGGAAGAACGATGATGAAACTGGTCAGAAAAGAGACGAATAAAAGTATGAAAGTAAAGGACAAATCAGCTTGATGCTGTGAAACAGCTGCTGATAACGAGGAAGAACAATGAATAATATTAGCTAGAAAAGAAGAATAAAGGTATGAAAGTAAAGGACAATTCAGCCGGATGCTGTGAAACAGCTGCTGATAGCGAGTAGCTGAAAGCCATTTTGACATAATGCGGCTCATAGCGGTAGCTGAAGCCATTTTGACATGATGCGACTGATAACGGGTGGCTGAAGCCAGTTTCAATCCAATCCAATTCACTTTAATTATAAAGCACGTTTTACAAACAGAGCGTTACCAAAGTGCTGCATCAAAAACAATAATGAAAGAGTAAAACAGCTCCACCAGTTCTCATTAAGGTAATAAAAACAAGTTACAGCAAACAAGATACACTAAAACAATAGTACATAAAATAATAAATACAAATAAAATAGATAAAACACAAAACAATTAACACAAAATCGGGAGAATAATAAACTTTATACTATAAAATAACTAAAGGAAATAAAAGACATGAGGACCACACAACTCACGCGATGTTAAAAGCCAGAGAATAAAAGAGGGCCTTAAGGCGAGACTTAACAGTCCACAGTTTAACGTGATGCGGCTGATAGCGGGTGGCTGAAAGCCATTTTGACGTGATCACAGAGTGTAAGCTGAGAAGCTAAACACACCACCACCAGAGAAAAGCATTACTTACTAAATCAAGGTTTTTTGAGATCTTTGGGCCTCCAGAGGAGGAAAGTCTGGACGAATAGGAGGTATAAACGGTATAATTGAGTTTTTTATTGATTAACATCAGTAGTTGCTGGTGATACTAAGTAAAGAGACATGTCATTTAAGCTAATATGATTTAAACAAGTTATTGATGCTTGGCTTGGCTTTGGAATGACATCACGTTTGAGCCGGTGAAGCCATTTATCCAAATACTGAAGATGGACGGTTTCGGTAGGGTGCTGAAGCTGGCCATTGCCAGTTGCAGACTTAGTGAAAGATAATTGCACAGATTTAGTAGCCCATTCCTTGAAATATTTGATGGGCTGCATTAGGGCACATTAAGATACAGTGGGACTGCTATTATGAAGCAGGGGCATTATGACATATTATGAGCAAATGTAATGCATAAGAGTGGCTCCCTTTAATTTATCCCACTAGAAAACTCCAGTGTATATAACCCTCGTCAGGCTAGTGAATGCTGCTTAAGTGCACAAGTTCGTTTTTATTAGTAAACATGTCTCTGGACGACTTACAAATCGAGACATGCTGCCCAGCCCTATCACGGACTGATCGATGAAAACACCTTTGAGCAGCTCAGAGACATTTCTCGATCTTTGAGTGTATACTGACTTTAGGCGGAGTGGAGGCAGCAGGTCGGCCTCGGTGAGGCCGCAGGAGTGCTCTCTGAGCGGATCACGCTGAGGGAGAGCCACGGTGATCCTTGGGTGAGTCCTTGTGGTGAACCTGCAGCTCGGCTCGAGCGGGGTGGAGACAAACAGAACCCGTAGATACAGAGATGAAACAAACGACATAAGAACGATCCAGCGGCTGCTGGAATAAATAATTAGCTGTATGTGGCTTCGTTGACTTTGCATGACTGAGTGACTGTTAATCTGTGAAATCAAGAGGACTCGTTTTTACCTGAGCGAGCAGTGATCATGTAGTGAATATTACACCTGGGCCGAGGTGAGCAGCTAGAGATTTCCGTATTTGCGTGAATGACCACGGCGAGGTGGAGGACAGCGGCGGCTCGCATTGGAGCTCTGATCAGCAACGAAAAACTCTTTGATGATTACCGAACACTTTCAGTTGCATCGGAATTGAACTGACGACGGTGAGCAGAGAATTAGAAGTGTTCGAAGTGGGAATAACAGAGCTGCAGGAAGTTATCTTTGAGAATTGATCGGTACACTTTAAGGATTGAAGCATGTTTAAGCTGCTGCAAGGTTGCCGAGATCATCTCACGACGCCACCGCACTGACTGTGAAGGAGCAAAGACATGGTTTAAAATAAGGCTGCTTCAGAATGATTGGCCCAGCAGTTGAGGATCTGGATCTGGTTGGCTCAGTGGTTGAGTGAGAGCAAGCCCCTCATCAGCTGAGATTTGGATCACCTGAGCAGGTAGGCAGATTGAAGCATGACAGGAGACTGAACGAGCATAGAGGTCTTCCTGACTGAACTTTCGCTAAGCTTCATTTTAATTAATGACATGGATGTTGACATAGTGTCTCAATACAAATATCAAGCAACGATTATCGATAATTTACTTCGATTTGAAGCCAATTCTGATGCTGTTCGTAATAAGGTCCAGCAGAGACTTTATTTCTTGAGAAAGATGAACACATTCAAGGTGTGTAAGGTTCTCTTGTCTCTTTTTTTATCAGTGCTATATAGACAGTGCTCTCACATACTGCATGTTGTGTGGTTCGGTTGTCTTGCTTTGTCTGGTAAAAACAGACTTGTGAATCTGGTCAAAATAGCGAGCAAGGTGATCAGAGTGCAGCAATCTCAGCTGCAGGATATCTACAGCAGACGTATTACTAGCAGAGCTCAATAAATTCTGAACTGCCCTGATCACCCTCTGTTTGCTGAATTTGATCTTCTCCCTTCTGGATGACATTACAGAATGCCTAGAACCAAAACTAGGCCAGTCAGAACTTCTTTTATTCCAGTTGCTGTTGACAACCTTAATTTTTTGGCCTGACCAGTTTTCTTTTCTTGTGCTTTATGCATCTTGTTGATAGAATTGATTGCTGACTTTTAGACAGTAATCCTTGACTATTTATTGAATCTCTTATTTGCTTTATCTTGAATGTTCATTGTTACTGTTTATTTATCTACTGCACAGCACTTTGATGACTGAAAGCACTTTAGGGGTTTTGCCTGATTCTTGGTCTTTGACATTTTGTGGTTTAAGTGCCGTCTTTTTTCACTTGAGTTCAGGACTTTTCAAGATTTTTCCTGATTTTCGTAATGCCTGTTTTATGTGTTATCATGTACTTGTGTGCTGATGCCTGCTGCTGAAAAACAATTTTTCCACGGGATTATAACAAATTTGAAGTTAAAGTTGAAGCCTCCTCGCATCTCAATGAGACTGGGGATTGGTTGCATGCAGTCTATTCTGAATTGTCTGGACAGACAGCTGTTGGCCATGTTGTCCTGAAAAGCTAGAGACTGCCTTATGGTCCTGGGCACTGACAGGAACAGGATGAGGTACTTGACATACTGTAAATGTGGCACAATTTAAAAGCTAAATAAACAGCCTTTCGAGCATTACAAGGTTTTTTGGCAAGAAACATTTTACAACAGGCATTTGTAAAAAGACAAAGCTTTTTTCTTGAATGAATGAAACCTTTATTTGTCCCCGTAGGGGAGATGCGGTTTGTCAGGCTAGCAACAGTACAATACTGTAAGTTAAAAAGCTAAATCATAAAAAGTACAATAAGTTAAAAAGATAATTTGTGTTAAACAATAGAATAAATAGAAATGGCTAAAAACAGGGAAAAGAAAAGCAGAAATAGAAAAGCCAAAAGTCAAGGCCATGTGCAAAGAATGCAAAATCAAGTCCGTATGCCAAAAAAAAGGTTCGAAAGAGAGTCCTCCCTTAGTGCCTCCGCCCTGATCTGCAGTGTACTGATTCCCCCTCCTCGTTGTGCAGTCTAATGGCTGTTGGCACACAGGATTGTCTGAAGCACTTGGTAGTCTGGCGAGGGGGAATCAGCCTGTGGCTGAAAGTACTCCTCTTCCCCTCCAGATCAATATAGAGGGGATGGGTGGGGTTGTCCAATATGGCCTGCACTCTCTTCCTCGTTCTCTGCTCCGCCAGCTCCTCCAAACTCTCCAGGCTGGCTCCCACCACTGAACCTGCCTTCCTCACCAATTTGTTGAGCTTGCCTGCCCCTGTCGCACCGGTGTTCCCCCCCAGCTGTCACAATCTCAGTCTCAGCCTTAGTCTCAATCTGCAGCCTGCCACATTCCTGCTGCAGTCTAATCAGCTCAACTCACCTCACCTGCGCTCTAATCTGCACCTCATCTGCTATAATCAGGCCACCTACAAAAACCCCAGCTCCACACACAGTCGGTGTCAGACTGTCTTCGCACTCATGCTGAGCACTCCAGACCTGTCTCTCGGATTGATCACCCGTTGCCGGCAAGTTTCGTCACTGACTCTGCCTCATCTGCCTGCCCCTCGACTTGACTACAAGGTATTGACTAGCTTCTGTCCTTCACTCACCCGTCTGCCTGAATCCCCGGCTATCGATCCTGCTTCCATCTCTGACGCCGAGTTTCTGCCTGTCCTGATCTGCGGTGACCTGCCTGGTATCTGATCCTTCTGCCTGTCTTTGACGTTGATTTCGCCTGTGTCCTGATCTGAGTGATTCTGCCTGGTTACTGACCCCACCGCCTGTCATTGACAACGAGAGTTCACCTGAGTATCCTCTCCGAGTGTTCCTGAACGCCTCTATTCGTCAGTGAGTGAGTCCAGCCTTAGCCGCTCTCCCTTAAAGAGTGTGTTCACCCTCTGTCTGATCGTCTCCGGGGTGGCCGAGTGGTGAGAGCGCTCGCCTGCAGTTCCAGCCTCGCGGGTTCGATCCCCGCTGAAGTCTCAATCACTCACCCTTAAAGACTGTGTTCACCCTCTGTCTGATCATCTCCAGCGTGGCCAAGTGGAGAGAGCGCTCGCCCACAAACCCAGGCGTGCGGGTTCGAACCCCGCTCAGAACTGTGCATTTGAAAATCTGTGAATAAAGACTGTTCAATGTTTGCACCTAAAGTACTTGCTTCTGGGTCCTTCCCACATTCGTGTCAGTACAGTCTGACCAGAAGATGGACCCAGCGAGTAGCACACCTTCAGCAACGGACAGATTGGAAAGAGTTGAAGGAGTGTTGGCTCATCATGAAGGGCTGATCGCTACATCTGCCAGCCACCTTCAGAATGCTGTGGATACACTCACCTGGACCGTTACAGAGCTTGCTTCACGACTTCATACTCCACCACCAACTCCAGATCCTGCACCGACTACTCAACCTCCTGCTCTGCCCGACACTTCTGAACCACGAGTGGGATCTCCTGAACGTTATGATGGAGATCCGGAGACCTGTGCTGCCTTCATTACAAACTGCACCCTGCTCTTCGCTCTCCAGCCTCGCATGTTCTCCTCTGAAGCGGCCAAGGTGGCCTTTACCATCAATCATCTGACGGGGCGCGCAAGGCCTTGGGGAACTGCTGAGTGGGATCGTCACTCTCCTGCCTGTTCAAGTTTCCTCACCTTCACCACGGAGCTACGAAAAGTTTTTGGCCTGAATCCTGACCGAGCCGGGGTAGCAGCCGGCCTCCTAGAGCTCCAGCAAGGTTGATAGTCTGTGGCAGACTACTCCACCGACTTTTGCACCCAAGCCAGTCGTAGTGGTTGGAACTCTTCGGCTCAGATTGATGCCTTCGTTCATGGTTTGGCAGACTACATTAAAGATGGACTGGCTTCACATTAACTCCCTTCGTCCCTGGATGGCATCATCGACCTCGCCACTCGGATTGACCTTCGCATCAGGGCCAGAAGAGGAGCAAAACGTCCGGGACCCAGTCATCTATCCATCCTCAGTTCTCGACCCACAGATCCATCCCGACAGTCTTCACCCACTTCGACAAGGGACCCCGAACCAATGCAGCTGGGTCGCACCTCCCTCACCCCAGCTGAAAGAAGACGACGGATCTCCTCTCAGCTCTGTTTATATTGCGGTGGACCAGGTCACTTTGTCAAAGACTGTCCGTCAAAAGAGAGCTCACTCATCGAAGAGGAGATACGGGTGAGCTCTTCCCTTAAGACTCCTCAAGTCCTTCACCCTTCCCTCTCTGCATGCCTGCTCCTGCCTGACGGACCCCAGACCCTGGCCACCCTCATTGACTCCGGTTCCGACTCCTGTCTCATCAGCAAAGGAGTCGCTGAACAACTTGGACTGAGTCTCGTTCCCCTCGATCACCCAATTCCAGCTAAAGCTCTGGATGGCCATGAGATGGGAATAATCACTCATCAAACCACCCCTGTTACTGTGCTCATATCAGGCAATCATAAAGAGACTGTCCAGTTTCACGTGCTAGATCATCCTGAAGTGCCGCTGGTCCTCGGCTACCCCTGGCTTCGACGACATAATCCTGTCATAGACTGGTCTACTGGCTCCATCCGTGGTTGGGGAACCACCTGTCATCTCACCTGTCTGAAGGATGCCATGTCTCCCCATCCCGCTGTCTGCACCAAGGTCCAGCCTAAACTCTCCAGTGTGCCTCCAGAGTATCATGATTTCAGTGCTGTGTTTAGTAAGGCCAACGCCACTTCCCTGCCACTGCATTGGCCTTATGATTGTGCCATTCACCTTCTCCCAGGCACCTCTCCACCCAAGGGAAGATTGCTTTCCCTCTCCGCACCAGAACGAAAGGCCATGGAGGACTATATCAACAATTCGCTGTCTGCTGGCATCATCCGTCCTTCCTCCTCGCCTGCTGGTGCAGGGTTCTTCCTCGTGGAGAAGAAGGCTCGCTCCCTGGGGCCTTGTATCGATTATCGAGGGCTCAACGACATCACTGTGAAGAACCGCTACCCCCTGTCTCTCATCTCTTCCGCCTTTGAGCTACTACAGGGAGCTACAATCTTCACAAAGCTGGATCTTCGCAACGCCTATCATCTCGTCCGCATCAGGGAGGGAGACGAATGGAAGACGGCGTTCAATACCCCCATCGGTCATTATGAGTACCTCGTGATGCCGTTCGGACTAACTAATGCTCCAGCAGCTCCTCCTGGATCCAAGGTTCAACAATCCGACGGACCCTCCTCTCCAGTACCCCTGAATAGACCATACCAGGGAGGCTGAGGAGTGTGATCCCCCTATAGTTGGAGCACACCCTCTGGTCCCCCTTCTTGAAAAGAGGAACCACCACCCCAGTCTGCCAATACAGTGGCACTGTCCCCGATGTCCACGCAATGTTGCAAAGACGTGCAAACCATGACAGCCCTACAACATCCAGGGCCTTGAGGAACTCCGGGCGGATCTAATCCACCCCCGGAGCCCTGCCACCGAGGAGCTTCTTGACCACCTCGGCAACCTCAACTCCAGAGATAGAAGAGCCCACCACAGAGTCCCCCAGGTTTGCTTCCGCACTGGAAGACGTGCTGATGAGATTGAGGAGGTTTTCAAAGTATTCTTTCCACCGATCCACGATATCCCGAGCCAAAGTCAGCAGCGCACCATCCCATAGCCAAAAAAAACGGATATCAACTCAGACTGGCTAGTATTTTGGCAATTTCGCAATGCATGCACCACTATGATCAGGTCAGCTAGAGCTAATTATTTTCTGTCACAGACTACAAAGAATCTAAATAACCCCGAAAAATTCTAGAAAATCATCAAATCCAACTCTGACAATAGTAAAGACTTTGAGCTCCCTCCATGTGTTGTTAAAGACTTTCAGAAAATCTCTGACAAAGCCAAAATGCTTACTTGTTTTAATGAACAATTTATAGCCTCAGTTTTTTAAATTTGAGTCTCTTAGTCCTGCAAATTTTAGTACTATTTTTAAAACTACTTTTAATTATTTTATTGATAGTCGGTATCAGTCCAGACCTTTTAGTTTTTATCCAATTTTACTGTCTTAGGTTCGTAAAGCACTCAGATTTTTAGACACAGCTAAAGCTGCAGGCCCTGACAAACTCGAGCCAGATAGCATCTGATTTTATTGCCTCTCCTTTAATTCACATTTTTAATCTCTCCTTGATCACTAACACTATACCTCCTATCTGGAAGTCTGCCCATGTTACTCTGCTCAAAGGGGGTGATCCCTCAATTTTAAACAATTATAGGTCCATGTCCAAGCTGTCTGTTCTGGCCAAAGTTCTGTGATCAGCTGAAATATTTTTAAACTGAAAACAGTATTTTATCTGACTATAAATCTGGTTTTAGAAAAAGACACAGCACGGTTACAGCTGCACTTCTTAACAGATTTGAAAGGAATGGCTGTAGATAAAATTGCTTTCCTCTTTCAAGGCATCAGCATTACTACCGTCAAATATCCCAGAGCTGGAGTATGTGCACCTTGAAGGAGACATAAGGATACAGTTACATCCAAGACCTTCAGGAAGCCAGGAAATGAAGCCTTCAGGAAACCTGCTTCCAGTTCTCTTATTTCCACTAGGGCTTTTTTCAGTATAATATAGTAAATTAGAGGGAGATTCTTGACAGTTTTAATTTGCACAATAGCAAACACTAAGGTTTTGGCACATAATAATAATCTTCAATCATATCTGATATTCTGCATACATGATGTATGTCTGTAACTCCGTAAGTTTTTCCCTATTGCCTTTCGGGCATTTTTATAGGTAGAGTTTGGCTCTAAATCACTGTACAATGGTAAAAATTTTTAGTCTGCACAATAGCATGAACATATTGCTTTCCAATCAAATAGTAAATATACAGAATATTTAAACTAAATGAAAACATTTTTCAGTGCTCATATTAAAAACACATCACAGAAACCCTGACCCTATTATTATTACTATTATTGCTATAATTATCATTATAGGATGGCGCAGCAGGAAGTACATGTGCCTCACAGCAAGAAGGTTGCTGTTTTGATCCCTGGGTCAGTCAGGGCCTTTCTGTGAGGAATTTCCATTTGCAGCCCTTGCATACATGGGTTTTCTCTGTGCACTCTGGCTTCCTCCCACAAGACCAAAAACATGCTCATAAAGCTCTAGTCACACATTCCCTTTTCTCCTGACGATTGTGCATGATTGTTATAATGCTGATGAAACGAGCTGTGGTCATGGTGCTTGTGCTACTTGATTTGGATCAGCGTTGTATAGTTGTGGATGAACGCTGGGAAACAGGGAATGATCCGATTGTTTTGAACAGTTCAAAGTTGTCTTGAAGAATCCCTGCTCTCAGTATAGTGTAGTGGAAGCCTAATGCAGTCCTAAGGCGAATGGTATTTGCGTGGCATGTACAGGGCTTAATTGGGTTGATTGTGGCTCAGTCCAGAAAGCTTTCTGGGGACAACTGACAAGGATGTATCTGATTGTTCCCCAACTGTATCCTGTTCAAGGCAATTTTACAGCACTGTTCTTATGTATCTTGTATGGGAAGTGAACACGACAAAAAAGAAAAGGACAGTGCTTAGTCGTGGCTTCTGTGATGCAAACTGAGCTTGAAAGGGGCTGACGTGTCAGCAGGATGGAAATTCTTGGACCTTGTATCACTGTTTCAACCAAATTGGAGTGGGATTAATGCCCCAGAAGTACTGTAGAAGCACCCAGAAGGGTTACTGACGATGGGGTCACAGTCATTTCTTCCCATATCATGTCGATCAAACCAGCCTTGGTAATTATGTATACAGTTGTGCCCAAAAGTTTACACCCCCCCGCAGAATTTCTGATTACTTGGCCTTTTCTCAGAAAATATGAATGATAACACAAAAACCTTTCTGTCACTCATGGTTAGTGGTTGGGTGAAGACATTTATTGAAAAAAGATTAGTTTACTCTTTTTAAATCATAATGACAACAGAAACTTCAATGTTGACCCTGTTGAAAACTTTACACCCCCCAGTTTTTAATACCTTGTATTTCCTCCTTTAACATCAATAACAGCTTGAAGTCTTTTGTGGTAGTTGTGGATGAGGGTCTTTATTTTCTCAGATGGTAAAACTGCCCATTCCTCTTGGCAAAAAGCCTCCAGCTCCTGTAAATTCTTTGGTTGTCTTGCAATCGCTGCACGTTTGAGATCTCCCCAGAGTGGCTCAATGATATTGAGGTCAGGAGACTGAGATGGCCACTTTAAAACCTTCACTTTGTTCTGCTGTAGCCAATGGCAGGTTGATTTGGCCTTGTGTTTTGGATCCGTGTCATGTTGGAAAGTCCAAGAACGTCCCATGCGCAGCTTCTGGGCCTATGACTGTAAATATTCCTCCAGTATTTTCTGATAGCATGCTTCATTCATCCTTCCATCAATTTTGACCAATTCTCCTGTGCCTTTGTAGCTCACGCATCCCCAGAACATCAGTGATCCACCTCCGTGTTTCACAGTAGGAATGGTGTACCTTTTATCATGGGCCTTGTTGACTCCTCTCCCAATGTAACGTTTATGCTTGTGGCCAAAAAGTTTAATTCTGGTCTCATCACGCCAAATGACTTTGTTCCAGAAGTTTTGAGGCTTGTCTGTGCTGTTTGGCGTGTCATAAGCGGGATATTTTGTGGCATTTGCGTAGAAATGGCTTTCTTCTGGTGACCCGACCATGCAGCCCATGTTTCTTCAAGTGTCTCCTTATTGTGGATCTTGAAACATCCACCCCAATTTCTTTCAGAGAGTCCTGTATTTCAGCTGAAGTTATTTGAAGGCTTTTCTTTGCATCTCCAACAATTTTCCTTGCAGTTGGAGCTGAAATTTTTGCTGGTCTGCCTGACCGTGACCAACAGAATCCCTCTCTCTCCACTTCTTAATTAGAGTTTTAACAGTGCTTCTTGGTATCCTCAGTTCCTTAGATATCTTTTTAAATTCTTTTCCTGCTTTATACAGTTGGATTACCTTTTCTCGCAGATCCTTTGACAATTCTATTGCTTTACCCATGACACAGAAATTTCAACGCAGCACTGAGTGAAAGATGCACATGTCCGTCAGGAGCTCAGAAACTGAGCTTTTAAACACACACTGTGAATACAAGCTAATAGATCACAGGTGAGGATGGTTACCTTTAGTAGACATTCAAACCCATTTGTGTCAAATTTTGTGCATTTTATCAGGCCAAAACTGCCAGGGGGTGTAAACTTTTGAACAGGGTCAATATTGAAGTTTCTGTTGTCATTATGATTTAAAAAGAGTAAACTAATCTTTTTTTCAATAAATGTCTTCACCCAACCACTAACCATGAGTGACAGAAAGGTTTTTGTGTTATCATTCATATTTTCTGAGAAAAGGCCAAATAATCAGAAATTCTGCTGGGGGGTGTAAACTTTTGGGCACAGCTGTAGATGTGCACAATCACCATGAGAAACAGAAATATGTGACTGGTATTTTAGGTTGATGGTTAATGATTGTCTGTCTCTTTATGCAACCCTACCATAAGCTGGGCCAAACCATAGGGTTTAATATGATGGTGGCCTGGTTCAAAGTACCCTTGGGCTAGGGGAATCTGATTGTGTGCCTGATAGTGCACTTGGTCGGTAATCAGAAGGTTGTAGATTCAAGCCCAGCTATGGTTGCCACATGGCGATATGTCCTTGGGAAAGGCCCTTAAGCACAAGTTGCATGCACTGCTGCATCAGTGGTGTGTAAATGGGTATGAAAAGATGTGAATGTGTTAGCTGACACTGATGGACAACTGACATAGAAACTCCAGCCATCAGTGAATGTGAAAGTGAGAGTGCACTGGTGTGAATGGGTAGAGGTGACCTTTGGTGTAAAGCTGCTCTCAGCAGTCAAAGATTAAAAAAGCTATATGTAAGCTCTAGTCCATTTAAGTTTTTACATCACTACCTTGCCCAATCTTAGCTGGGATAGGCTTCAGCACTCTGCATTCCCAAAAGTGGAGAAAAGCCTGATGAATTATTACACCATAGTGTTGTCTTTAACTTATTTATACTACACTTATTTACACTTACAAGTGTAAAGGTGCGTTCACACCGCAAGCGACCTAGCGACAAAAGTCGCGTCGCCCACTGAGGTAGCGTCACGCGTCCATAAATAGCCTACCTGTTTGGTCGCCTGGCGTCGGACGTCAGTCGGTGACGTCACGTCCGCTCGAGTTTTACCGCGATCGTATCATATATCACATAATAGGGTGTATAAGCGGACATTATTCCAGCTGTGTCCTTTTCACTCACTTTATCAGACACAAAAGTCTGCAGCTGATGATGCAGCAGCATCATCTGTGAGTTTACCGCGGTCCGTCTGCAAATGTCCTCACTGAGATTAGTTCCGCCTATGCGGAAGTCATCCGCTCTGTAGTCCGGATGAATAACAGCACCGTCACACGTACACACACCGCTGATTGGCTGATGCTGCACAGCCACGCACGACATCGCCTGAATAGATCAACTTTTTTTTAACTTTGACATCGCGCGACGAGTGAAGCGGTCGTCTTGTCGCCAGCTGTTGCATCGCGGGAGGGTAAGCCCCGCCCCATCGCGGCTGTACATTGACTATGCATGGAGAGTGATCGCCGAGGTAGTACAGGTAGCGTCCGGTGTGAACGCACCTTAAGAGTTTTGTTGCAAGCGTTCATGACATCCCCATTAAAAATGTCAATTATTTGTGAGGCCGAATCTGTAGGTCCTTCCAGCATGTCTTACCCAGCACTTGCATCTCATTTCCAGCTCATTCATTCTTTTTAATTTGCCCTTGAGCCGATGTCTTCCTTTGATCAAATGGCTTGTCAGATGGCTGATCAAATGGCTTTGATGGGAATATAAACCTAGTGGATATTAACCCTCTCTTTTGTGTGTATGCTTGAAGTTAGCAACAAAATTAACATGGTATATTCTTATGTTTATGCATTAATTGGGAAAGTGTTTTCTCTGTCTTGGCTCATATGCAGTGCTTATAGGGGAACATGTTTTGAGTAATCCCTTTGATAAATGAGTAAAGGGCAATGTTTTGTTTAAGGTCATAGTCTAGGTCTTGCATTTCATTGAGTCCTATTTCAGCCATGGCAGCAGGATTGTTGGCCATCAAGCTTATATGTTTGTAACAGTGTGTGAGGGTTAACAGTTGTAGATTTTAGGCAATATCAAACTCATAAATTTCAACTATAATAGACAAATGCATCGTGGTAGAATTTGACGGCAATACTATTTATTGTGTTTTATTTATTATTTATTATTATAATAATAAATTAGTAATAAATAAATATATAAATCAATATTAAATTAGTTTTATTATTAAATAAAATATTATCTAATCTTATCTTTAAATATATAATCACATTTCTTTTTTTTTCCTAGATCATTGATGAAGAAGACACACAGTTCATGGCTAACTGTGCCCCAGCAGTGACAGAGAGTACACCTAGGAGACGTACAAGGATACAGGTCTTCTGGACAGCACCACCAACTGGGTCTGGCTGTGTTAGACTGAAGTGAGTTTTATCTCTTTTATCGGGGAGAGTCTTCCTCAAAATTATTATATGTAACTACAGCTTAGCCTTCAATATTGACAGTGTAGAAAAAGAATTCTTCACACAATATTAAAGTGCCCTTTTTTTACTGATAAGAGTAGGCTCAATAAGCCTTCGGCTGTAGTAATGTCACATTTGCACCTTATTCAGTTGTAGGTCCAAGAGTGAAGCACACACAGCAGCTTGTTGCTCTAAAAATAGTCCAACATCTCATGGTGGGTATAAAAAAAGCATGGTTGTGGTTGTTGATGCTGATGGCTAACTTACATAGTTATCTTTAACCAACTGATTGTGAGTGTGTATAGATTGGACTTGGTAGTTGTGACCTGCAGTGTACAGCAGTTTGAGTAGTTGGAACAACTGGAAAGGCACTGAATAAGCTCTATTCCATATTACTTTTTTCTCCATTTGTAGGTCCATTCAGATCATTCTTGTATAAGTGATCTCTGAAAACTCTTTCATTCATTCATTCATTTCCTTTTCTATACCTGGCTATCCCTTTCGGGGTTGCGGGGGGCTTTAGCCTATCCCACCTATCATCGGGCGTGAGGCGGGGTACACCATGAACCGGTCGCCAGTCAATCGCAGGGCAACATAGAGAGACAGACAATCTCTGAAAACTGTTTGGGGGATTTTCATCAAACTCAACAAGTTTACAACATCCATTCACGCCAACTCATTCATTTTCCTGTTGGGGTTGCGCCATGGCTTCAAAAGGATTTTTAGATTTAATTCAATTTTATCCCAAAGGAAATTTAACGGTGGTGGTCAGTTTCTCTCACACACAATAAATAAACATACGTTCAATAAGAGGAAACTTAAGTTCTTTATTAAAAGGGTTAAAATGGCTATGAAAGGGTTTTAATGGGATCGTTATAAAAAGCTTCTCATAGATAATAGAGGTCCTTCTCAAGGTGCTCAATAAAGTGCTATGGTGTTATTACTGTTCCTCAGTCAGGAAACCAGGCGCAGGTGCAGCGCACACCGACGGGCTGTGTCCAGCGCACTTTGAATGCACTTTGAAGATGCATTTAGATAACCAAAAAAAAATCCATCAATAATTTTGTACTCCGTGGGCTTATGATGGAAAAACAGCCTACGAGGAAGTTACTAATATTGCCAATCAACTTTGCCCAAATATTTTGAGAACCGCTGTCCAATGTAGAAAAAATGTTTTAATAATGTAAGGAGAAGGGCCAAAAGAAAGCTGTCAGATCAAAGAAGGCACACAGCGGCCCCTCCAGCAGCCTCAGGATGAGCATAGCGTAGGTCATCGCATCCTCCACCTTCTGATAAGCTTTGAGGGCTTTGGTGGGGTTGAAGGTGGGATTACTATTAAGGCAAAATATTTTTCTCCTAAAACAGGGGAGAACAGCTCTCATACGGCTCCCCCCTTCTCCAACCAGCTGTCCAAGTGCCGATATAATAATAATCGCTTCGTCTTCCAAGTGAAACAGGAAGGAGATGCCCTTAAATACACTTTATTTTTCTCATGAATGATTTTGTGTATCTTTAATGAGAATTAATAAATTGTGTTGAAAAAAAAGTGTAAACGGGTGGCATTTAAGCACGTTTAAGGACAGAGCTGCGTAGCAACTTTGTCCCCCTCTCCCCCCCTGTGTGTGCAGCTGCTCTCTCTTCTGATACGACACATGCAGTTCGACCTCTCAACGTCAAGTCCTGTAATGTTTCCTCTGTGAGGAAAGCCACATCTATGATGTAAGGCTGTGTTATGTGACACGCAACATGCGATAAAGAATGCACTCTGGGAACCTGCCTGTGAGGCTTTGGTGATGTGTGCGCACATGTGAGCCTATCACCAAATTCCAACTGAGAGGTTGCGCTTCACCTGCGCTGAGAATAGACTAGGTTGGAGGTGGCGAGCTTTCAGCGCACATTCCTTGCAGTTTTTTGGCACGAAATTGTCCCAGCGCCAACCTGAATCTGTGGGCACCTTCCAGTGGTGCAGTGTCACACCGCAGTTGGTCTACCAAATTGTCAAATTGGCTGCACACGGCAGTGCACTGGACAAAATTGTCACTGTGCAGGGTGCAGCAGGCTCTGCACACCCTGCGCCACCCTGCCCTGCGCCACAAAATTAGGGCCCTCAGTGTTCTCCACCTCCCTCCTCTCTCCCCCTCCTGGCCAGCAAGTTGAGCAGCCTAATAGCACTAGTTAAAAATGACTTCTCCAGTCTGCCAGTGGAGCATCTCTGAGATATGCACCTCTGCCTTTTAGGGAGGTCTATGCATCATACACAAGCCTGCAAAATTTCAATATGCTATGTTATGAGTGCTATGAGGGGTGATTTATATATGTGTGTATATATATATATATATATATATATATATATATATATATATATATATACACATACACATCTATATATATATACACATATACATATATATATGTATATATATATATAAATATATAAATATATATATATATATATATATATATATATATATATATATATATATATATATATATATATATATATATATATATATATATATATATATATATATATATGTGAAATATATATACAGAAAAACCTTTCTGTCACTCATGGTTGAGTGGTTGGGTGAAGACATTTATTGAAAAAAGATATTTTTAATACTTTTTTAAATCATAATGAAAAACTTTTTAAAAAAAATTGTTTTGTTCAAGTTTTTTATACCCCAGTTTAAGTTTTATTTCTCAGAAAATATGAATGATAACACAAAAACCTTTCTGTCACTCATGGTTAGTGGTTGGGTGAAGACATTTATTGAAAAAAAGATTGTTTTACTCTTTTTAAATCATAATGAAAACAGAAACTTCAAAAATTACCCTGTTCAAAAGTTTACACCCCCCAGTTTTTAATACCTTGTATTTCCTCCTTTAACATCAATAACAGCTTGAAGTATTTTGTGGTAGTTGTGGATGAGGGTCTTTATTTTCTCAGATGGTAAAACTGCCCATTCCTCTTGGCAAAAAGCCTCCAGCTCCTGTAAATTCTTGGGCTGGCTTGCATAAACTGCACGTTAGAGATCTCCCAAGAGTGGCTCAATGATATTGAGGTCAGGAGACTGAGATGGCCACTTTAAAACCTTCACTTTATTCTGCTGTAGCCAATGGCAGGTTGATTTGGCCTTGTGTTTTGGATCATTGTGATGTTGGAATGTCCAAGAACATCCCATGCGCAGCTTCTGGGCCGATGACTGTAAATTTTCCACCAGTATTTTCTGATAACATGCTGCATTCATCCATCCATCAATTTTGACCAATTTTCCTGTGCCTTTGTAGCTCACGCATCCCCAAAACATCAGTGATCCACCTCCGTGTTTCACAGTAGGAATGGTGTACCTTTCATCATGGGCCTTGTTGACTCCTCTCCAAATGTAATGTTTATGGTTGTGGCCAAAAAGTTCAATTTTGGTCTCATCACTCCAAATGACTTTGTTCCAGAAGTTTTGAGGCTTGTCTCTGTGCTGTTTGGATTGTAAGCGGGATATTTTGTGGCATTTGCGTAGAAATGGCTTTCTTCTGGCAACCCGACCATGCAGCCCATGTTCCTTCAAGTGTCTCCTTATTGTGGATCTTGAAACATCCACCCCAATTTTTTTCAGAGAGTCCTGTATTTCAGCTGAAGTTATTTGAAGGCTTTTCTTTGCATCTCCAACAATTTTCCTTGCAGTTGGAGCTGAAATTTTTGTTGGTCTGCCTGACCGTGGTTTGGTTTGAACAGAATCCCTCTCTCTCCCCTTCTTAATTAGAGTTTTAACAGTGCTTCTTGGCATCCTCAGTTCCTTGGATATCTTTTTAAATCCTTTTCCTGTTTTATACAGTTGAAATACCTTTACTCGCAGATCCTTTGACAATTCTTTTGCTTTACCTATGATGCAGAAACCTGAAATTTCATCGCAGTGAAAGATGCACGTG